>JAWHQI010000595.1:0-521322 GCA_033032865.1 Dactylorhiza incarnata | reverse complement strand
CGGCGACGGAGCAGCACCAGAGGCCGGTGCAAATGGAGGCGGGGCAGTCTAGCTCAGGAGCTCAGATGACAGGATCCGTGAGTGTTGGTTTAGTTGTTTTGCTTCCGCGAGTGAATCATGTAGTGAGGATCTGATGTACTGGGCAAGGCCCTAGTTATCTTGTTTCCTTTCTTTCAGTTATGTTGTGGACATCTTTTGATGATTTATTGTATATGTGATGTGGACATGTTTTTGCTTGGGATGATTTCAAAGCGGCGTTGTTGGAGCATTTGTGCCGCAGTCGGCAAGAGATGACTTGGAAGATAGATTTCTGCAGTTGCGGCAGGGAGTGTTCAGTGCTGGAGTACCATCAGGAGTTCACCCACCTGTCCCGGTTTGCGGTATCCTACCAACTGGACGATGCGGGATATGCTAAGAGATTCTATAAGGGCCTCCGGACGAGTTG
The DNA here is from genome assembly GCA_033032865.1 of Dactylorhiza incarnata. Classification (NCBI taxonomy): domain Eukaryota; kingdom Viridiplantae; phylum Streptophyta; class Magnoliopsida; order Asparagales; family Orchidaceae; genus Dactylorhiza; species Dactylorhiza incarnata. Next base: position 520,877 of record JAWHQI010000595.1, on the reverse strand, counting down.
AGGCAGGCCCTCCTTTTGTCTCCGACGGTTTTATGTCCAGGATTCTGGAGATGGCGAAGAAGCTGGAAGGAGACCAGCAAGTTGTTCGGGGAGGAAGAGACCCATGGAGGACCAGGGAAGAAATGGCAGGAGAGATCAGCCGAGAAAAGAGACGCTGGAGAAGGAAGGACGGAGGTCCGACCCCGTCAGGGGGAGAGGCAGGAACAAAGGGAGCCGGTAGTTTTGACTCCTCAGCCTCTGCAGATGAGGGAAATGCCAAGGATTGGAGGAGGTGGGCAACCTCCGGAATGCTACCACTGCCACCAGGTCGGCCACATCAAGAGGAACTGCCCCCAGAGGAATGCTCTTCCAGCACCTCAGGCAGCACCTCGGGGTCAGCATCCCGGAGGCCGAGGACGTGGTCGAGGCCGTGGATTTCAGGGTGACGATCGGAGGCACTACAGAGAGCAGGCTTATGCCTTAGATTTGGCCAGTCCCAGGGACCCGGCAAGGGTCATCGCAGGTATTTGTCGCTTTTAAATTTTTAAATTGTTAATGTTTTGAAAGTTTCAGCTTTACCTTAACTTTGAACCAATCGTCAAACCTTCAGGTTTAGTTTCCATTTTCGGCAAACCTGCTTTTGCCTTGTTCGATACGGGTGCCTCGCACTCGTTCGTCTCGGCCAAGTTTATCGAAGACCTAGACCAAGTCAAGCACCTCAAAAGCGACTATAGGAGAGTGAGATTTCCGGACGGATCAGAGGTCTTAACAAATTTAGCATGCCTAATAAGTCTGGAGATTGGGGGAAGACTGTTCGAAGTCCGGCAACTGTTCTGAAGATGAGGATTACGACCTGATCCTGGGCATGAGTTGGTTGTATGAGAACCGGGCAAGGATTGACTGCCCGGCAAGGCGGATCGTGCTAGAGCATAAAGACGGGGTTGTGGCGTTCGAAGGTACTCAACTTACCTCTCGTCTCTTTTTATCGTCCATTCAGGCCGTTAAGGCCCACCTGCAGGGAGACGAGGTTTACCAGGTGCTCTCTTCGAGGCGACTGAAGTCAAGGACTCAGTGCCTAGTATCCCGGTAGTTCGAGATTTTGCGGATGTCTTTCCGGAGAAGCTTCCTGGGCTAACCACGCACCGCGAGAAGGATTTTCAGATTCAGCTGGTGCCAGGGGCCAAGCGGTGTCCAAAGCTCCTTATCGGATGGCCCCGAAGGAGTTGGTAGAGTTCGGAGCCAGCTGCAGGAGCTGGTGGAAGCCGGGTTCGTTAGGCCGAGTTCCTCACCTTGGGAGCTCCGGTGTTATTTGTGAAGAAGAAGGATGGGACGCTCCGACTGTGCATCGATTACAGAGCTCTGAATAGGCTGACGGTGCGGAACACGTACCCTCTGCCAAGGATAGACGAGCTCTTTGACCAGCTAGAGGGAGCCCACTGCTTCTCGAAGCTGGATTTGAGATCGGGATATTATCAGCTAAGGATCCAAGAGGAGGACATCCCGAAGAACGGCTTTCAGCAGCCGGTATGGATTGTACGAGTTCACGGTGATGCCAGTTCGGGCTCACAATGCACCTTCAGCATTTATGAGCTTGATGAATCGGGTGTTTGAGCCTTACCTCGACATCTTTGTCATAGTGTTCATCGACGACATCCTCATCTACTCGAGGACGGAGGAGGAGCATGCGCAGCATTTGGCACTAACCTTGGGGAGGCTGCGGGAGCATCGGTTATATGCTAAGTTCAGTAAATGCCAAGTTCTGGTTGAAGGAGGTGGCCTTCCTGGGCCACATCATCAGTGGAGCAGGCTTGGCAGTAGATCCAGCAAAGGTTTCAGGCAGTACGGGACTGGCCGCCGCTGAAGACGGCCACCGACGTAAGAAGTTTCTTGGGACTTGCCGGCTACTACCGGAAGTTCGTTCAGGGATTCTCTCAGATAGCCCTCCCGCTTACCGCTCTGACAAGAAAGGATGCTGTATTTTCTTGGACGCCGCAGTGCGAGACAGCTTTCCAGGAGCTGAAGGGTCGGCTCACTTCAGCTCCCATCCTTGCCCTTCCGTCGGGGAAGGAAGGATTTCAAGTGTATACGGATGCATCTTATCAGGGATGGGTGCCGTTCTGATGCAGAACGGGCATGTGATAGCTTATGCCTCCCGCCAGTTGAAGGACCACGAGCGGAACTACCCAGTGCATGATTTGGAGATGGGAGCAGTCGTATTCGCTCTTAAGATCTGGCGACACTACCTCTATGGTGTCCACTGCGACATATTCTCAGATCACAAAAATCTGAAGTATGTAGATACGCAGAAGGAGTTGAATATCCGACAAAGGCGATGGGTGGAGTTCCTATCAGATTACCAGTATACGATGCATTACCACCCAGGGAAGGCAAACGTAGTAGCAGACGCTCTGAGCAGGAGAGCTACCACATCAGGAGCAGAGCCTAAGCTGATGGCCATGGAGTTGGTGCGAATGTTCGAAGATATGCAGATCTCCCTGGTATCGGAAGATGATCCGGAGCTGTACAAGGAGTACCTAGCGGCGATTGGTGCCACATATGACATTCGAGACCGCATCAGGGAAGGGCAGAGGCAGGATGCCAAGCTGGAGCCGATATTCAGAGCCTTGGAGGAAGGCTCAGCTGGAGATTATTCGATGAAGGACGGCCTGTTGAGTTTAGAGGTCGGGTGTATGTGCCGGCAGGAGATCAGATCCGGGAAGATATTATGGCAGAGGCTCACTGCAGTAAGTATTCAGTGCACCCGGGCATTACCAAGATGACGGCAGATCTGAAGAAGACCATATACTGGCCGGGTATGAAGAGGGATATCATTTATTTTGTGACCCACTGCGAGACCTGCCAGCTTGTGAAGGCGGAGTGTCGGAACCCCGCAGGATTATTGCAGCCACTCCCAGTGCCGGAGTGGAAGTTCGACGATATAGCGATGGATTTTATTCATGGTCTTCCCCGATCTCGTACGGGGAATGACTCGATTTGGGTGATTGTCGACAGGCTGACGAAGGTGGCTAGATTCATTCCGATCAGGAAGGATGATTCAGTCAGAGTTTTGGTTCGAAAGTTTGTGGAGCAGTTTATCCGTTATCATGGTGTGCCAAGGACGATAGTTCCGACCGAGATGGACGTTTTACGTCAAGGGAGTGGAGAGCGGTGCAGGCCTATCTTAGGCACCCGGTTGACCTTCAGTACAGCTTTCCACCCCCAGACAGAACGGGCAAACGGAGCGCACCAATCGGACCTTGGAGGATCTTTTTGCGTCTTTGCATTCTAGACCGTGGGGAGCCTTGGGAGAGACTGTTGCCGTTGGTCGAGTTCTCTTATAACAACAGTCACCAGGCTAGCATAGGCAGAGCACCTTACGAGGCATTATATGGACGGAGGTGCAGGACACCGTTATCTTGGATTCAGGATGAGGACCCCAAGGCTCTTGGCTCAGAGTTCGTGGAGGACACGGAGGCCCAGGTGAGGTTGATTCGAGATAGGATGCTGGAGGCCCAGAGCAGGCAGGCCAAGTATTACGATGCGCGTCATCGGTATGGTGGAGTTCCAGGTGGGAGACCGGGTTTTCTTGAAGATACGTCGATGCATGGAGTCTCGAGGGTTCGCGGCCGGAAGAAGCTCAGTCCAAGGTTTATGGGACCCTATAGGATCCTTGGAGCGGATCGGCCCCTTGGCTTACAGACTGGAGCTACCGCCGGATTTGGAGGGACTGCATGACGTATTCCACGTCTCTTCACTTAGGAAGGCTTTACTTCGGCCTGAGCAGCAGGTGTCTACTTCTGAGGGGGCCAGTAGCTACAGATCGATCGATTCACTTGGAGCCGGTTTCGGATAGACGACACAGAACTACGAGTCTTGCGGCGCAAGAAGGTCCCACTGGTCAAGGTCCTGTGAGGAATCATGGACAGGAAGAACATACTTGGGAGCCACTGGACTTGATGCAGCAAAAATATCCGCAGCTTTTTACGACAGGTACAACTTACTTTTTCTAGGATGTTACAGCTTTTCCTCTAGTAGAAACCCCATAGGCTTGTCTGAATTTCGGGGACGAAATTTTTATTTTTATGTATTGGGATTTGTAACATCCCCCAAACTGCTAGACCCCTAAGTTGGTTTTGTCATGACTGGGTCATGACAAAACCATAGGAAGAACCTTTTTGAACCTAAGAGCTTAGGAAAGGAGGAGGAAGCCACCTTGGTCTGCAAATAGCAATTCCCATCTTCCAAGCTTGGGATTGGAATTTAGGGCTTCAACCTAACCCTTGGACCCCACCATAGTGTCCCTAACCCTTTAGAGGTCCCCTTAGGGCACCTTGGGCCCATTGAAGTCAACCTAAGAGGCCAATTTGACCAAAGTCAACATAAACCCTCAAATTGGTCAAAGTAGCCCATTTAGAGCCAATCAACCCTCACCATGTCAAATTGATCACACTCCTAGGTTTATAATACCATTATAGACCTAATGGACCCAAAAGCCCCATCATGGGACCCCAGGGGTGCAAATTGACCAAAATGCCCCTTTTAGGTCAAAATGACCTTTCTTCTCAAAGTACCCCAATTGACCTCCACCACATTAAATTGACCTCACCCCTAGGGCTATCATGTCATAGGGGAGCTAGTGGACCAAAAAGCCCCATGACCAAGTCAACCCTAGGGCTCAATTTGACCAAAGTCAAATTAGCCTATTTTGGTCAAATCACCTTAGATTGGGTCAACCAAGAACCAGATGACCAAATTGACTCCACCATCAGTTCCTAAACTTAATTTAGAACCTATTGAACCCAAAAGCCCCATCCTAGGGTTCCCCAATTGACCAATTTGGCCAAAAGTCAAAATTGCCCAATTAGGTCAAAATGCTCAAACCTAACCCAATCTCTTTGGGCTAGCTCAATTGGATGGTCAACCAGCCCATGTGGACCCTCATTAAACTCAGGAGGAGAGGGTAGAAACCGACCATGGTGGTTAGGAGAGAGAAAATGGGGGTTTCACCATTTTGGAAGAGAGAGAAGAAGTCATTCATGGCCATTAAGAGGTTTCACCTCTTGGCTCCCCCAATTGATGCCTCCATTCAACTCCTCAGCCAGCTGGGAGAAGTTTCCATCAGTTACACAAGGGAATTAAGGCAGGGGAGATGGAGAGGGGCCGGCCATGGAAGAAACCGAAGAAGCCATTAATGGCCATGGAGCTTAAGCCATCACCACCCCCAATCGAACCCCCCTTCACCTTCAGTGACCTGAGAGGAGAGAAACCCCCTAGCTACCTGGAGATTTCGTGCACTGTAGGAGGGAATTGGCATGGCTTCTCAACCGGCGGCAGCTCCCATGGTGTACTCAAGGTTGACTCGACGGCAAGCCCTCCAGCAGGTCCCGTTCTCCTCCCTGAACTCTAAGGGTTAGATCCAAATCGACGGCGGCTCGAATCGTGGTCAATCGGCCGTGAATCGAGTCGGCCAATCCTCCCGTTGATCGGGTTGGGTATCCTTCTACAGATCACGATTCCGGCCACCTCCGGCGATCAAACACCGCTCATCGCCGGCCCCCACCTCAACGGAGGTGGTGGTGGCGTTGGTCGGCCGGGGCGGCGCTCAGGTGGCCGGGAAATCATCGCTCAAGGTGGCCCAGGCGCGGTAAATCTCAGCCGCTGACTCATTGGGGACGATGACCCAGCGCCCTCCGATCTGCTTTAGGATTCGTGCTCATTTAATTCAATCCTTATTAAATCTGTGATTAAAATGCAGCCCCTATTTAAATCTGGGAAAAATACTTAGAGGCCGAATCATGAAAAGTGGTCAACATAGAAATGTAGCCCTTTGGGTCTAGTTTCATACAAAATTGAAATCACTCAATTTGGAGTCCTGGTTAGGGCTCAGCACTCATTCTAGTGGAGGCCGTCTTTAGGGCTAATCAGAACTCATTTTTGATGCCCACCCCATTATATAACTCCAAATGACTTGATTTTTGGGGTGTAGTCTAGTCTTGTGCATACCTAGCTCATGTCCAAAGATCACAAGAATTGGTGAAGTTTTCTTCTTAATTTTTGGGAAAGACCAATAATCCTAGTTTAACCTAATTAGGTGTCCTAAACACCTCAAAACCCTTCCAAACTTGGATGGTGGTCCTAAGGGGTATGTATAGGCCCTGGTTAAAATATCATGATTTATGGAGTTGTTTTGGTAGGGTATTCCACCAAAATAGCCTTAGGCTCCCTAGGTTTGGGCAAAACTTTGGGTGAGTGCCCCCACCTTTCCACAAGGTCTTTTGGCTCCATATTTGGGGTGCACCTCACCCTCCCCCATGCCAACCTATGGTTCAAGTTTGGAGGCCATTGGGGGAGTTTTGCCCTAGTAAATCAAAAAGGGGCAAAATTGCTATTTGCACCCCAAATAGGTGCCCATTGGAATTCCACTCCTCACCAATTATTGGTAGGATCTTAGGTGGTCTTCCACTGACCTATGGTCAGTATAGTGAGTAGTATGGACTTGGGCAAGGTAGGGAGACCTTTGAGTCTAGTTTCTCTTAAAGGTTATGTTTAGGGTAAAGGTAAACCTAAGCTAGTTTTGGGGTGTGGAGGGGTTTCCTCCCATTGATTGTTGGGGTAATTTTGGTCCACTGCCTTGGGAGGTAGGAGGCACCCCAAGGAGCCACTTTGGGTGGGTTAGGACCTATTGTGCCCATAAATCCTAATGGTTGAGTTTATGGTACCCTTTTAGGGTTTGTGAAGGAGGTAGGAGTAAATGCCCATGGGGAGAAGTGTAATAGACCTCTCTGAGTCCTAAGAGTGGTATAATCCCCTCCCAAGAGGTTTGAGTGGATGTGGAGATGTTTAGGTCCTAACCCTAGGCTAAACCCTTAAGGGGTGCAAATAGGGGTCAATGAAGGGAGTAGGGTCAAACCCTAGTGGTTTGACCTAAAGTTTTGGTGGGTAGGTCTTAGTGACCAGAGAAGACTCCCTTGTGAATTTGAAGAGGTTTGGAGTTGTCTAATCTAGGTAATAAATCCTTGGGTAGATTTGTAAATAATTGGAATTTGGAGATATAGGATGAAGTAGCACTTAGGGAATCATCATCTTCTGTCACCCACTTGTTTTTGAGGTTATAAATCTCTGGAGTTCCTACTAGAGCTATTGGAGAAGGTTAGACCCTAACCCTAGGCTAAACCCTAAAGGGGTGCAATTAGAGGTTAATGAAGGAAGAGGGGTCAAACCTCAGTGGCTTGACTTGAAATTTTGGGTAGATGGCCTTAGTGATCAGAGAATGCTACTGTAGGAGTTTGGAGGGATTTGGAGTTGCCAATCATAAGTAATAAACCCTAGGGTAGATTTGTAATTATTCAGGGTTTGAGGTTTTAGGGAGAAATAGTATTTATAAATTTACCACCTTCTGTCATAATCATGTTTTTAATGTCATATATCTCTGGAAGAATTGGTTAGATCATGAGTTAACCCTTGGAGGTCCAAATTGTAATATTCCTCATTGTTGGCAATTTTTGGGTTGGTTAAATTTGTGATGATAAATTACTGTAATTGCATGTAACTTTGCTGGATGTCTTTTCATAACAATATATAACCTCTGTAATTTTCTCATAGTTTATAGATCAATATTTTTGGTACCTCTAGTTCATTTTGAAAGAAATTGCAAATATATCCTTGGATGGAATTACAAACATACCCTCTGAATAGCATGGTCAACTTTGTAGGATTAAATATTTTATTAATAAGCACCACTGTGTTAATTTACACAAGGATTGGAGTTCATATGAGGGTACCTCCTTTGGAAATTATTGGAAATAATTGTGTTTTGGAATTTCTAAAAATAATAAATCTTGCTGGTTTTCCCTAAAACTTTATCTCTACTGTTTATTAGGTACCCTTGATTTATGAGTAAATTGGAGTGGGCATAGGAGGTCAGAAAAATATACTTGTAGTTCAAACCTTAGTTATGTGGCCATTTGGAAAATTATTTAAAATACAATTATTAATGGAAAATTATGAAACCCTAGATTTGATCTGAAGTAGGTAGTATGGGTCCCCAGTAAATCCCTTGGGTCAAGAGTTGGATATTTAGTGTACCTCTCTTCATGAGCATCAAAACGTTAAGGGTGGTCTGCGTTTAGCAATTTGACAACTTTGGGGTTAGAGGTCAATCTGGTAGTCTTGGGTCTGAAGTGATGAAGGTTGGGTGGTAGCCTTGTATTATGTATGGGTCTCTAGAGAAGTTGGGGTTCGGTAAGTCTTAGGGTGGTGGGGTGCCACCCTCGGCTAGGTCGTCCGGGAATTGACGAAAGATCGTCTTTTCTTGTTAGCGTCTTTGAGCATCTGAGTTTCTAAGGCAGGAAAGTCACTCTGAGGGAGTGCATATGGAAGTCTAGCCGGTTTAGTCCGGTGGTCTTTTGTTTCTGAGGTAGTTATTGGTGACGGGCGGGTTAGCCCGGGGAGCTTGTAGCTCGGTATTGTTGGAAGATAATTTGCATGTGCATAAGGTGGTGGGTCCTTCGTGTTGGCGGTCGTTGCACCGACGTTAACACTTGGGCTCGGCAAGTGTGGTATTTACACTTAGCCATAAAAGTCTGGCGGTCCAGTCAGTATGAGTACGCAGACGCTCCGCGGGTTTTGTGGAGGCGTACGATAGGTCTAGGTCGGGTAGTGCATATACCAACCTAGAGGTGGGCGAGGCCCAACCCACCGCTTCCGTTTGCCACTACGGGAGTATCCTGAGGAGTCTAGCTCGCTCCAAAAAGAGGGAACTAAAGGTCTATGCGCATAGAGTCGTAGTGGGTGAGTTGCACTTGTTTGATCACCGCATAATCACATACTTGCATGACATAGCATAATCATTGCATTCAACCCCTGACACCTATCGTATAAATTGGTATGGGACTTTTTATACGATAGGCCCTGCTAAACGACCCCTTGGTCTATAGGTTTGTATGGGCACTCCTATAAATCAATGGTTAATATTATAATATTTAGATTGTTTCTACATTTACTCATTACTGCTTTACCTTTACTTTACCCTGCTGTTTCTATTTTGTTTCATTTATATATATATATCACCTGTGTAGAGTAGATATTACCTTGTCACCTGCATTTGTTCCTACCCCTTGTTTGTCCTCCGCTTCCTCCTTTCCATCCGGTGCCTAGGAGCCCTGGGGGGAGGGGTGGGGAATTGGCTGAGTCTTTATGACTGACGGTCGGTGGACCTTATCATTTTAGGAGACCGCGGCGACGGAGCAGCACCAGAGGCCGGTGCAAATGGAGGCGGGGCAGTCTAGCTCAGGAGCTCAGATGACAGGATCCGTGAGTGTTGGTTTAGTTGTTTTGCTTCCGCGAGTGAATCATGTAGTGAGGATCTGATGTACTGGGCAAGGCCCTAGTTATCTTGTTTTCCTTTCTTTCAGTTATGGTTGTGGACATCTTTTGATGATTTATTTGTATATGTGATGTGGACATGTTTTGCTTGCTTTCTTCATGTTAGCTTACTTTTCTTGTGATCGATTTGGCCGGCAGGATCGGCGTTTTGTAGTGACGACCTTCCCGAGCGAAGGTGTCACCACAAAACGGCGGTTCTGGGCCTAAGACCCGGTGGCTTTTAAAAAAAAAAAAAAAAAGGGTCTTACAAGTGGTATCAGAGGAAACATCGATCCAAGGAAAAGAAGTCCACAAACCCTGGGCCACCCCGCGCGAGCTTAGTTTGCGGACAAACTAGCAGCGGAAGCAATGGTGTGCCCATAAGGGAAATCACATGTAAAAGTCCACTTATAACTGAAATTTTTCTTCCCTTTAGCTAAGTCCCTTATAAGTGCAATCTTTCTTGTGTAGCCGGCAACGGAACCTTCACCGCAGCATGGAGTCCCGCCGACTCCGAACGTCGTTCCACCACCACCGGCTCCGACTCCGTTCCAGCAGACGGAGTTGGGGCAGACTCTGACTGCCATCTTGGAGACATTCAGAGCACAGCAGGCACCGGCTCCTCAGCAAAACCCTGGGGCCAACTGGCTGAGCATCTTTCGGGGTCTCTCCCCACCAGCATTCATCGGACGGAGACTGTTGTGAGGACCGAAGAATGGGTAGACATCATGGAGGAGATGTTGTCAGGAATCCAGTGCCCGGCAGACATGGAGGTGCCACTGGTGGTTTCATGCCTGGAATCCCATGCTAAGAGGTGGTGGAAGAGGTTCCTGGCTACATCGTACCCGGGATTAGAGGCAGCAGATGTTGCTTGGGATGATTTCAAAGCGGCGTTGTTGGAGCATTTTGTGCCGCAGTCGGCAAGAGATGACTTGGAAGATAGATTTCTGCAGTTGCGGCAGGGGAGTAGATCAGTGCTGGAGTACCATCAGGAGTTCACCCACCTGTCCCGGTTTGCGGTATCCTACCAACTGGACGATGCGGGATATGCTAAGAGATTCTATAAGGGCCTCCGGGACGAGTTGAGGCAGGCCCTCCTTTTTGTCTCCGACGGTTGTATGTCCAGGATTCTGGAGATGGCGAAGAAGCTGGAAGGAGACCAGCAAGTTGTTCGTGGGAGGAAGAGACCCATGGAGGACCAGGGAAGAAATGGCAGGAGAGATCAGCCGAGAAACAGAGACGCTGGAGAAGGAAGGACGGAGGTCCGACCCCGTCAGGGGGAGAGGCAGGAACAAAGGGAGCCGGTAGTTTTGACTCCTCAGCCTCTGCAGATGAGGGAAATGCCAAGGATTGGAGGAGGTGGGCAACCTCCGGAATGCTACCACTGCCACCAGGTCGGCCACATCAAGAGGAACTGCCCCCAGAGGAATGCTCTTCCAGCACCTCAGGCAGCACCTCGGGGTCAGCATCCCGGAGGCCGAGGACGTGGTCGAGGCCGTGGATTTCAGGGTGACGATCGGAGGCACTACAGAGAGCAGGCTTATGCCTTAGATTTGGCCAGGCCCAGGGACCCGGCAAGGGTCATCGCAGGTATTTGTCGCTTTTAAATTTTTAAATTGTTAATGTTTTGAAAGTTTCAGCTTTACCTTAACTTTGAACCAATCGTCAAACCCTTCAGGTTTAGTTTCCATTTTCGGCAAACCTGCTTTTGCCTTGTTCGATACGGGTGCCTCGCACTCGTTCGTCTCGGCCAAGTTTATCGAAGACCTAGACCAAGTCAAGCACCTCAAAAGCGACTATATGAGAGTGAGATTTCCGGACGGATCAGAGGTCTTAACAAATTTAGCATGCCTAATAAGTCTGGAGATTGGGGGAAGACTGTTCGAAGTCCCGGCAACTGTTCTGAAGATGAGGGATTACGACCTGATCCTGGGCATGAGTTGGTTGTATGAGAACCGGGCAAGGATTGACTGCCCGGCAAGGCGGATCGTGCTAGAGCATAAAGACGGGGTTGTGGCGTTCGAAGGTACTCAACTTACCTCTCGTCTCTTTTTATCGTCCATTCAGGCCGTTAAGGCCCACCTGCAGGGAGACGAGGTTTACCAGGTGCTCTTCGAGGCGACTGAAGTCAAGGACTCAGTGCCTAGTATCCCGGTAGTTCGAGATTTTGCGGATGTCTTTCCGGAGAAGCTTCCTGGGCTACCACCGCACCGCGAGAAGGATTTTCAGATTCAGCTGGTGCCAGGGGCCAAGCCGGTGTCCAAAGCTCCTTATCGGATGGCCCCGAAGGAGTTGGTAGAGTTTCGGAGCCAGCTGCAGGAGCTGGTGGAAGCCGGGTTCGTTAGGCCGAGTTCCTCACCTTGGGGAGCTCCGGTGTTATTTGTGAAGAAGAAGGATGGGACGCTCCGACTGTGCATCGATTACAGAGCTCTGAATAGGCTGACGGTGCGGAACACGTACCCTCTGCCAAGGATAGACGAGCTCTTTGACCAGCTAGAGGGAGCCCACTGCTTCTCGAAGCTGGATTTGAGATCGGGATATTATCAGCTAAGGATCCAAGAGGAGGACATCCCGAAGACGGCTTTCAGCAGCCGGTATGGATTGTACGAGTTCACGGTGATGCCATTCGGGCTCACAAATGCACCTTCAGCATTTATGAGCTTGATGAATCGGGTGTTTGAGCCTTACCTCGACATCTTTGTCATAGTGTTCATCGACGACATCCTCATCTACTCGAGGACGGAGGAGGAGCATGCGCAGCATTTGGCACTAACCTTGGGGAGGCTGCGGGAGCATCGGTTATATGCTAAGTTCAGTAAATGCCAGTTCTGGTTGAAGGAGGTGGCCTTCCTGGGCCACATCATCAGTGGAGCAGGCTTGGCAGTAGATCCAGCAAAGGTTCAGGCAGTACGGGACTGGCCGCCGCTGAAGACGGCCACCGACGTAAGAAGTTTCTTGGGACTTGCCGGCTACTACCGGAAGTTCGTTCAGGGATTCTCTCAGATAGCCCTCCCGCTTACCGCTCTGACAAGAAAGGATGCTGTATTTTCTTGGACGCCGCAGTGCGAGACAGCTTTCCAGGAGCTGAAGGGTCGGCTCACTTCAGCTCCCATCCTTGCCCTTCCGTCGGGGAAGGAAGGATTTCAAGTGTATACGGATGCATCTTATCAGGGGATGGGTGCCGTTCTGATGCAGAACGGGCATGTGATAGCTTATGCCTCCCGCCAGTTGAAGGACCACGAGCGGAACTACCCAGTGCATGATTTGGAGATGGGAGCAGTCGTATTCGCTCTTAAGATCTGGCGACACTACCTCTATGGTGTCCACTGCGACATATTCTCAGATCACAAAAATCTGAAGTATGTAGATACGCAGAAGGAGTTGAATATCCGACAAAGGCGATGGGTGGAGTTCCTATCAGATTACCAGTATACGATGCATTACCACCCAGGGAAGGCAAACGTAGTAGCAGACGCTCTGAGCAGGAGAGCTACCACATCAGGAGCAGAGCCTAAGCTGATGGCCATGGAGTTGGTGCGAATGTTCGAAGATATGCAGATCTCCCTGGTATCGGAAGATGATCCGGAGCTGTACAAGGAGTACCTAGCGGCGATTGGTGCCACATATGACATTCGAGACCGCATCAGGGAAGGGCAGAGGCAGGATGCCAAGCTGGAGCCGATATTCAGAGCCTTGGAGGAAGGCTCAGCTGGAGATTATTCGATGAAGGACGGCCTGTTGAGTTTTAGAGGTCGGGTGTATGTGCCGGCAGGAGATCAGATCCGGGAAGATATTATGGCAGAGGCTCACTGCAGTAAGTATTCAGTGCACCCGGGCATTACCAAGATGACGGCAGATCTGAAGAAGACCATATACTGGCCGGGTATGAAGAGGGATATCATTTATTTTGTGACCCACTGCGAGACCTGCCAGCTTGTGAAGGCGGAGTGTCGGAACCCCGCAGGATTATTGCAGCCACTCCCAGTGCCGGAGTGGAAGTTCGACGATATAGCGATGGATTTTATTCATGGTCTTCCCCGATCTCGTACGGGGAATGACTCGATTTGGGTGATTGTCGACAGGCTGACGAAGGTGGCTAGATTCATTCCGATCAGGAAGGATGATTCAGTCAGAGTTTTGGTTCGAAAGTTTGTGGAGCAGTTTATCCGTTATCATGGTGTGCCAAGGACGATAGTTTCCGACCGAGATGGACGTTTTACGTCAAGGGAGTGGAGAGCGGTGCAGGCCTATCTAGGCACCCGGTTGACCTTCAGTATAGCTTTCCACCCCCAGACAGACGGGCAAACGGAGCGCACCAATCGGACCTTGGAGGATCTTTTGCGTCTTTGCATTCTAGACCGTGGGGAGCCTTGGGAGAGACTGTTGCCGTTGGTCGAGTTCTCTTATAACAACAGTCACCAGGCTAGCATAGGCAGAGCACCTTACGAGGCATTATATGGACGGAGGTGCAGGACACCGTTATCTTGGATTCAGGATGAGGACCCCAAGGCTCTTGGCTCAGAGTTCGTGGAGGACACGGAGGCCCAGGTGAGGTTGATTCGAGATAGGATGCTGGAGGCCCAGAGCAGGCAGGCCAAGTATTACGATGCGCGTCATCGTATGGTGGAGTTCCAGGTGGGAGACCGGGTTTTCTTGAAGATACGTCCGATGCATGGAGTCTCGAGGGTTCGCGGCCGGAAGAAGCTCAGTCCAAGGTTTATGGGACCCTATAGGATCCTGGAGCGGATCGGCCCCTTGGCTTACAGACTGGAGCTACCGCCGGATTTGGAGGGACTGCATGACGTATTCCACGTCTCTTCACTTAGGAAGGCTTTACTTCGGCCTGAGCAGCAGGTGTCTACTTCTGAGGGGCCAGTAGCTACAGATCGATCGATTCACTTGGAGCCGGTTCGGATAGACGACACAGAACTACGAGTCTTGCGGCGCAAGAAGGTCCCACTGGTCAAGGTCCTGTGGAGGAATCATGGACAGGAAGAACATACTTGGGAGCCACTGGACTTGATGCAGCAAAAATATCCGCAGCTTTTTACGACAGGTACAACTTACTTTTTCTAGGATGTTACAGCTTTTCCTCTAGTAGAAACCCCATAGGCTTGTCTGAATTTCGGGGACGAAATTTTTATTTTTATGTATTGGGATTTGTAACATCCCCCAAACTGCTAGACCCCTAAGTTGGTTTTGTCATGACTGGGTCATGACAAAACCATAGGAAGAACCTTTTTGAACCTAAGAGCTTAGGAAAGGAGGAGGAAGCCACCTTGGTCTGCAAATAGCAATTCCCATCTTCCAAGCTTGGGATTGGAATTTAGGGCTTCAACCTAACCCTTGGACCCCACCATAGTGTCCCTAACCCTTTAGAGGTCCCCTTAGGGCACCTTGGGCCCATTGAAGTCAACCTAAGAGGCCAATTTGACCAAAGTCAACATAAACCCTCAAATTGGTCAAAGTAGCCCATTTAGAGCCAATCAACCCTCACCATGTCAAATTGATCACACTCCTAGGTTTATAATACCATTATAGACCTAATGGACCCAAAAGCCCCATCATGGGACCCCCAGGGGTGCAAATTGACCAAAATGCCCCTTTTAGGTCAAAATGACCTTTCTTCTCAAAGTACCCCAATTGACCTCCACCACATTAAATTGACCTCACCCCTAGGGCTATCATGTCATAGGGGAGCTAGTGGACCAAAAAGCCCCATGACCAAGTCAACCCTAGGGCTCAATTTGACCAAAGTCAAATTAGCCTATTTTGGTCAAATCACCTTAGATTGGGTCAACCAAGAACCAGATGACCAAATTGACTCCACCATCAGTTCCTAAACTTAATTTAGAACCTATTGAACCCAAAAGCCCCATCCTAGGGTTCCCCAATTGACCAATTTGGCCAAAAGTCAAAATTGCCCAATTTAGGTCAAAATGCTCAAACCTAACCCAATCTCTTTGGGCTAGCTCAATTGGATGGTCAACCAGCCCATGTGGACCCTCATTAAACTCAGGAGAGAGGGTAGAAACCGACCATGGTGGTTAGGAGAGAGAAAATGGGGGTTTCACCATTTTTGGAAGAGAGAGAAGAAGTCATTCATGGCCATTAAGAGGTTTCACCTCTTGGCTCCCCCAATTGATGCCTCCATTCAACTCCTCAGCCAGCTGGGAGAAGTTTCCATCAGTTACACAAGGGAATTAAGGCAGGGGAGATGGAGAGGGGCCGGCCATGGAAGAAACCGAAGAAGCCATTAATGGCCATGGAGCTTAAAGCCATCACCACCCCCAATCGAACCCCCCTTCACCTTCAGTGACCTGAGAGGAGAGAAACCCCCTAGCTACCTGGAGATTTCGTGCACTGTAGGAGGGAATTGGCATGGCTTCTCAACCGGCGGCAGCTCCCATGGTGTACTCAAGGTTGACTCGACGGCAAGCCCTCCAGCAGGTCCCGTTCTCCTCCCTGAACTCTAAGGGTTAGATCCAAATCGACGGCGGCTCGAATCGTGGTCAATCGGCCGTGAATCGAGTCGGCCAATCCTCCCGTTGATCGGGTTGGGTATCCTTCTACAGATCATGATTCCGGCCACCTCCGGCCGATCAAACACCGCTCATCGCCGGCCCCCACCTCAACGGAGGTGGTGGTGGCGTTGGTCGGCCGGGGCGGCGCTCAGGTGGCCGGGAAATCATCGCTCAAGGTGGCCCAGGCGCGGTAAATCTCAGCCGCTGACTCATTGGGGACGATGACCCAGCGCCCTCCGATCTGCTTTAGGATTCGTGCTCATTTAATTCAATCCTTATTAAATCTGTGATTAAAATGCAGCCCCTATTTAAATCTGGGAAAAATACTTAGAGGCCGAATCATGAAAAGTGGTCAACATAGAAAATGTAGCCCTTTGGGTCTAGTTTCATACAAAATTGAAATCACTCAATTTGGAGTCCTGGTTAGGGCTCAGCACTCATTCTAGTGGAGGCTGTCTTTAGGGCTAATCAGAACTGATTTTTGATGCCCACCCCATTATATAACTCCAAATGACTTGATTTTTGGGGTGTAGTCTAGTCTTGTGCATACCTAGCTCATGTCCAAAGATCACAAGGATTGGTGAAGTTTTCTTCTTAATTTTTGGGAAAGACCAATAATCCTAGTTTAACCTAATTAGGTGTCCTAAACACCTCAAAACCCTTCCAAACTTGGATGGGTGGTCCTAAGGGGTATGTATAGGCCCTGGTTAAAATATCATGATTTATGGAGTTGTTTTGGTAGGGTATTCCACCAAAATAGCCTTAGGCTCCCTAGGTTTGGGCAAAACTTTGGGTGAGTGCCCCCACCTTTCCACAAGGTCTTTTGGCTCCATATTTGGGGTGCACCTCACCCTCCCCCATGCCAACCTATGGTTCAAGTTTGGAGGCCATTGGGGGAGTTTTGCCCTAGTAAATCAAAAAGGGGCAAAATTGCTATTTGCACCCCAAATAGGTGCCCATTGGAATTCCACTCCTCACCAATTATTGGTAGGATCTTAGGTGGTCTTCCACTGACCTATGGTCAGTATAGTGAGTAGTATGGACTTGGGCAAGGTAGGGAGACCTTTGAGTCTAGTTTCTCTTAAAGGTTATGTTTAGGGTAAAGGTAAACCTAAGCTAGTTTTGGGGTGTGGAGGGGTTTCCTCCCATTGATTGTTGGGGTAATTTTGGTCACTGCCTTGGGAGGTAGTAGGCACCCCAAGGAGCCACTTTGGGTGGGTTAGGACCTATTGTGCCCATAAATCCTAATGGTTGAGTTTATGGTACCCTTTTAGGGTTTGTGAAGGAGGTAGGAGTAAATGCCCATGGGGAGAAGTGTAATAGACCTCTCTGAGTCCTAAGAGTGGTATAATCCCCTCCCAAGAGGTTTGAGTGGATGTGGAGATGTTTAGGTCCTAACCCTAGGCTAAACCCTTAAGGGGTGCAAATAGGGGTCAATGAAGGGAGTAGGGTCAAACCCTAGTGGTTTGACCTAAAGTTTTGGTGGGTAGGTCTTAGTGACCAGAGAAGACTCCCTTGTGAATTTGAAGAGGTTTGGAGTTGTCTAACCTAGGTAATAAATCCTTGGGTAGATTTGTAAATAATTGGAATTTGGAGATATAGGATGAAGTAGCACTTAGGGAATCATCATCTTCTGTCACCCACTTGTTTTTGAGGTTATAAATCTCTGGAGTTCCTACTAGAGCTATTGGAGAAGGTTAGACCCTAACCCTAGGCTAAACCCTAAAGGGGTGCAATTAGAGGTTAATGAAGGAAGAGGGGTCAAACCTCAGTGGCTTGACTTGAAATTTTGGGTAGATGGCCTTAGTGATCAGAGAATGCTACTGTAGGAGTTTGGAGGGATTTGGAGTTGCCAATCATAAGTAATAAACCCTAGGGTAGATTTGTAATTATTCAGGGTTTGAGGTTTTAGGGAGAAATAGTATTTATAAATTTACCATCTTCTGTCATAATCATGGTTTTAATGTCATATATCTCTGGAAGAATTGGTTAGATCATGAGTTAACCCTTGGAGGTCCAAATTGTAATATTCCTCATTGTTGGCAATTTTTGGGTTGGTTAAATTTGTGATGATAAATTACTGTAATTGCATGTAACTTTGCTGGATGTCTTTTCATAACAATATATAACCTCTGTAATTTTCTCATAGTTTATAGATCAATATTTTTGGTACCTCTAGTTCATTTTGAAAGAAATTGCAAATATATCCTTGGATGGAATTACAAACATACCCTCTGAATAGCATGGTCAAACTTTGTAGGATTAAATATTTTATTAATAAGCACCACTGTGTTAATTTACACAAGGATTGGAGTTCATATGAGGGTACCTCCTTTGGAAATTATTGGAAATAATTGTGTTTTGGAATTTCTAAAAATAATAAATCTTGCTGGTTTTCCCTAAAACTTTATCTCTACTGTTTATTAGGTACCCTTGATTTATGAGTAAATTGGAGTGGGCATAGGAGGTCAGAAAAATATACTTGTAGTTCAAACCTTAGTTATGTGGCCATTTGGAAAATTATTTAAAATACAATTATTAATGGAAAATTATGAAACCCTAGATTTGATCTGAAGTAGGTAGTATGGGTCCCCAGTAAATCCCTTGGGTCAAGAGTTGGATATTTAGTGTACCTCTCTTCATGAGCATCAAAACGTTAAGGGTGGTCTGCGTTTAGCAATTTGACAACTTTGGGGTTAGAGGTCAATCTGGTAGTCTTGGGTCTGAAGTGATGAAGGTTGGGTGGTAGCCTTGTATTATGTATGGGTCTCTAGAGAAGTTGGGGTTCGGTAAGTCTTAGGGTGGTGGGGTGCCACCCTCGGCTAGGTCGTCCGGGAATTGACGAAAGATCGTCTTTTCTTGTTAGCGTCTTTGAGCATCTGAGTTTCTAAGGCAGGAAAGTCACTCTGAGGGAGTGCATATGGAAGTCTAGCCGGTTTAGTCCGGTGGTCTTTTGTTTCTGAGGTAGCTATTGGTGACGGGCGGGTTAGCCCGGGGAGCTTGTAGCTCGGTATTGTTGGAAGATAATTTGCATGTGCATAAGGTGGTGGGTCCTTCGTGTTGGCGGTCGTTGCACCGACGTTAACACTTGGGCTCGGCAAGTGTGGTATTTACACTTAGCCATAAAAGTCTGGCGGTCCAGTCAGTATGAGTACGCAGACGCTCCGCGGGTTTTGTGGAGGCGTACGATAGGTCTAGGTCGGGTAGTGCATATACCAACCTAGAGGTGGGCGAGGCCCAACCCACCGCTTCCGTTTGCCACTACGGGAGTATCCTGAGGAGTCTAGCTCGCTCCAAAAAGAGGGAACTAAAGGTCTATGCGCATAGAGTCGTAGTGGGTGAGTTGCACTTGTTTGATCACCGCATAATCACATACTTGCATGACATAGCATAATCATTGCATTCAACCCCTGACACCTATCGTATAAATTGGTATGGGACTTTTTATACGATAGGCCCTGCTAAACGACCCCTTGGTCTATAGGTTTGTATGGGCACTCCTATAAATCAATGGTTAATATTATAATATTTAGATTGTTTCTACATTTACTCATTACTGCTTTACCTTTACTTTACCCTGCTGTTTCTATTTTGTTTCATTTATATATATATATCACCTGTGTAGAGTAGATATTACCTTGTCACCTGCATTTGTTCCTACCCCTTGTTTGTCCTCCGCTTCCTCCTTTCCATCCGGTGCCTAGGAGCCCTGGGGGGAGGGGTGGGGAATTGGCTGAGTCTTTATGACTGACGGTCGGTGGACCTTATCATTTTAGGAGACCGCGGCGACGGAGCAGCACCAGAGGCCGGTGCAAATGGAGGCGGGGCAGTCTAGCTCAGGAGCTCAGATGACAGGATCCGTGAGTGTTGGTTTAGTTGTTTTGCTTCCGCGAGTGAATCATGTAGTGAGGATCTGATGTACTGGGCAAGGCCCTAGTTATCTTGTTTTCCTTTCTTTCAGTTATGGTTGTGGACATCTTTTGATGATTTATTTGTATATGTGATGTGGACATGTTTTGCTTGCTTTCTTCATGTTAGCTTACTTTTCTTGTGATCGATTTGGCCGGCAGGATCGACGTTTTGTAGTGACGACCTTCCCGAGCGAAGGTGTCACCACAAAACGGCGGTTCTGGGCCTAAGACCCGGTGGCTTTAAAAAAAAAAAAAAATAGGGTCTTACAAGTGGTATCAGAGGAAACATCGATCCAAGGAAAAGAAGTCCACAAACCCTGGGCCACCCCGCGCGAGCTTAGTTTGCAGACAAACTAGCAGCGGAAGCAATGGTGTGCCCATAAGGGAAATCACATGTAAAAGTCCACTTATAACTGAAATTTTTCTTCCCTTTAGCTAAGTCCCTTATAAGTGCAATCTTTCTTGTGTAGCCGGCAACGGAACCTTCACCGCAGCATGGAGTCCCGCCGACTCCGAACGTCGTTCCACCACCACCGGCTCCGACTCCGTTCCAGCAGACGGAGTTGGGGCAGACTCTGACTGCCATCTTGGAGACATTCAGAGCACAGCAGGCACCGGCTCCTCAGCAAAACCCTGGGGCCAACTGGCTGAGCATCTTTCGGGGTCTCTCCCCACCAGCATTCATCGGGACGGAGACTGTTGTGAGGACCGAAGAATGGGTAGACATCATGGAGGAGATGTTGTCAGGAATCCAGTGCCCGGCAGACATGGAGGTGCCACTGGTGGTTTCATGCCTGGAATCCCATGCTAAGAGGTGGTGGAAGAGGTTCCTGGCTACATCGTACCCGGGATTAGAGGCAGCAGATGTTGCTTGGGATGATTTCAAAGCGGCGTTGTTGGAGCATTTTGTGCCGCAGTCGGCAAGAGATGACTTGGAAGATAGATTTCTGCAGTTGCGGCAGGGGAGTAGATCAGTGCTGGAGTACCATCAGGAGTTCACCCACCTGTCCCGGTTTGCGGTATCCTACCAACTGGACGATGCGGGATATGCTAAGAGATTCTATAAGGGCCTCCGGGACGAGTTGAGGCAGGCCCTCCTTTTTGTCTCCGACGGTTGTATGTCCAGGATTCTGGAGATGGCGAAGAAGCTGGAAGGAGACCAGCAAGTTGTTCGTGGGAGGAAGAGACCCATGGAGGACCAGGGAAGAAATGGCAGGAGAGATCAGCCGAGAAACAGAGACGCTGGAGAAGGAAGGACGGAGGTCCGACCCCGTCAGGGGGAGAGGCAGGAACAAAGGGAGCCGGTAGTTTTGACTCCTCAGCCTCTGCAGATGAGGGAAATGCCAAGGATTGGAGGAGGTGGGCAACCTCCGGAATGCTACCACTGCCACCAGGTCGGCCACATCAAGAGGAACTGCCCCCAGAGGAATGCTCTTCCAGCACCTCAGGCAGCACCTCGGGGTCAGCATCCCGGAGGCCGAGGACGTGGTCGAGGCCGTGGATTTCAGGGTGACGATCGGAGGCACTACAGAGAGCAGGCTTATGCCTTAGATTTGGCCAGGCCCAGGGACTCGGCAAGGGTCATCGCAGGTATTTGTCGCTTTTAAATTTTTAAATAGTTAATGTTTTGAAAGTTTCAGCTTTACCTTAACTTTGAACCAATCGTCAAACCCTTCAGGTTTAGTTTCCATTTTCGGCAAACCTGCTTTTGCCTTGTTCGATACGGGTGCCTCGCACTCGTTCGTCTCGGCCAAGTTTATCGAAGACCTAGACCAAGTCAAGCACCTCAAAAGCGACTATAGGAGAGTGAGATTTCCGGACGGATCAGAGGTCTTAACAAATTTAGCATGCCTAATAAGTCTGGAGATTGGGGGAAGACTGTTCGAAGTCCCGGCAACTGTTCTGAAGATGAGGGATTACGACCTGATCCTGGGCATGAGTTGGTTGTATGAGAACCGGGCAAGGATTGACTGCCCGGCAAGGCGGATCGTGCTAGAGCATAAAGACGGGGTTGTGGCGTTCGAAGGTACTCAACTTACCTCTCGTCTCTTTTTATCGTCCATTCAGGCCGTTAAGGCCCACCTGCAGGGAGACGAGGTTTACCAGGTGCTCTTCGAGGCGACTGAAGTCAAGGACTCAGTGCCTAGTATCCCGGTAGTTCGAGATTTTGCGGATGTCTTTCCGGAGAAGCTTCCTGGGCTACCACCGCACCGCGAGAAGGATTTTCAGATTCAGCTGGTGCCAGGGGCCAAGCCGGTGTCCAAAGCTCCTTATCGGATGGCCCCGAAGGAGTTGGTAGAGTTTCGGAGCCAGCTGCAGGAGCTGGTGGAAGCCGGGTTCGTTAGGCCGAGTTCCTCACCTTGGGGAGCTCCGGTGTTATTTGTGAAGAAGAAGGATGGGACGCTCCGACTGTGCATCGAGCGCACGTTTTTCGCCCGTTGGCGCATTTTTCGCACGGGCGCGCAGTTTTTTATCCAGGAGCGAGTTTTTCGCCCGGGTGCGCGTATTTCGTCCGTGCACGCGTTTTCGCCCGGGGGCGCGCTTTTTGCCCGGGCATACGTTTTGTATCCCGGGCGCGCAATTCGCCCGGGCGCGTGTTTTCCCCTCGGCGGTGCGTTTTTTGCCCGGGCGCCCGTTTTGTCTCCCATGTGCGCAATTTTCACCCGGGCGCGCAATTTTTGTCCGGGCATTTTTCGTCGGGCGCGCGTTTTTTGCCCGGGGGCGTGTTTTTCGCCCGAGGGCGGGTTTTGTCGCCCGGGAGCGCAATTTTTCCCCTTGGCTTGAGTTTTTCGCTCGGGCGCGCGTTTTTCGCCCGAGCACATGTTTTTTGTCCGGGCACTCGTTTTTCGCCCAGGCGCGCAATTTTCGCGCGGGCGTGAGATTTTCGCTCGGGCTGGCATTTTTCGTCAGGGCTCGCGTTTTTCGCCCGGGTGCACGTTTTTCGCATAGGAGCGCATTTCTCGCTCGGGGCGCGTTTTTCGCCTTGGCACACGTTTTGTCGCCCGGTCACCCAATTTTTCGCCCGGGCTCACTTTTTGTGCACGAGCACGTTTTTTTTGTCCGGACACGCGTTTTTCGCCCGGGTGCGCGTTTTTTTACCAGGACGCGCATTTTTATTATATATGTAAAAAAATATTAGTTTTTTAATAATATTTTTCAATTCTTAGATCGAATTTTATTTAACAAATGAACAAAATAATTAATTAATTCAATAATATTTAAAAATATTGTTTATTAGGCGGACGATTGAATTGGAATGAGACCAATTCCAATTCTGAATATTGAATCTTAATATAGAATTATAATATCTGTTGCGGAACGCTTAGGGCTCGTGGTAGACCGGTTCACTTGAACTACCTTAGCTCGTGAGCGAACTAAGCGCGCAAACAGTCAATTAGAGATTTGCTGAGTACACAGGGACTTTTTAACGTGGAAAACCCGGAAAGGGTAAAAAACCACGCGGCCGGAGCTATGCCGACCAAACTTCACTATCTTCTGGGGGTTACAACTTGGAAACTAGAACTTGAGCGCGACAGGCCGCTGCTCGTTTCAATATTTGGAGAGAGAGAGATCGAGCTCCGAGGGTGACAGGCCACCTCTCGGAAAAACTAAGTCTTTTTCCCTTCTGAGAATGCTAGTCGCCTTTTCCTTCTGAGAATGTTAGTCGCCTTTCGGAAGTGAGAATGCTAGTCGCCTTTTTCTTCTGAGAATGCTAGTCGCCTTTCGGAAGTGAGACGGCTAGTCGCCTTTTCCTTCTGAGAATGCTAGTCGCCTATCGGAAGTGAGAAGGTTAGTCGCCTTTTTCTTCTGAGAATGCTAGTCGCCTTTCGGAAGTGAGAAGGCTAGTCGCCTTTCGGGATGATGAAGATCTTCAAGTCCACGAAGGAGATCTTCAAGCGCCGAAGGAGAATTCCGCAAAAGTCTGCAAGGAGCTCTCCCGGGTCCAGAAGTCAAGGTCCCCTCCAATGAAGCCCTGATGCTCCTTTTATAGCTTTAGCCGGGGGCGGTCCGGTAATCTTGTCGTCGGCAGTTTCCATAAATGCTTGGTGGACGAATCATATTTTCCGATTTGGGGCACACAGATCGCCATTTTTCGTAAATGACCACCTTGCCCTTCGGGCAGCCTGGGCGGCTTGGGCAGTTCGGGCAGTTCTGTTGGAGGCGAAAAAGGCGACTGGCCGTTCCTGAAAAGTGAGAAGCCTGAAAGACAAAAAGTGAGAAGCCTGAAAGACAAAAAGTGAGAAGCCTGAAAGACGAAAAGTGAGACAGTCGGAAAGACAAAAAGTGAGAAGCCTGAAAGACGAAAAGTGAGACAGTCGGAAAGACAAAAAGTGAGAAGCCTGAAAGACAAAAAGTGAGAATGCTCTGAACGCGCTCAGAAGCGTTCTGAGCGCGCAACGAACATGGAAGTACTTTGAACGCGCTTGGAGGCGTTCTGAGCGTGCGTGAGCGCGGGGGCGTTCTAAGCGCGCTCAGAAACGTTCTGAGCGCGCAACGAACATGGGAGTGCTTAGAACGCGCTTTGAGGCGTTCTGAGCACGCGTGAGCGCGGGGGCATTCTGAGCGCGCTCAGAAACGTTCTGAGCGCGCAACGAACATGAGAGTGCTTAGAATGCGCTTGGAGGCGTTCTGAGCGCGCGTGAGCGTGAAGGCGTTCTGAGCGCGCTCAGAAGCGGTCTGAGCGCGCAACGAACATGGAAGTGCTTTGAACGCGTTTGGATGCGTTCTGAGCGCGCGTGAGCGCGGAGGCGTTCTGAGCGCGCAACGAACATGGAAGTGCTTAGAACGCGCTAGGAGGCGTTCTGAGCGCGTGTGAGCGCGGTGACGTTCTGAGCGCGCGTGAGCGCGGAGGCGTTCTGAGCGCGCTCAGAAGCGTTCTGAGCGCGCGTGAGCGCGGAGGCGTTCTGAGCAAACGGTGGAGCGGGGAGTTGTGCCCCAAATAGAAATTGGGATCCGACGCACCTGACAAGGGGGTGCGACTATGGCAGGTCCCCTGGCGAGCCCCCCTGCGGAAAAAGGCGAGGGGAGGGGGGCCGGACCGCACCCTATGGGCGGTGCGGCTGAGGCGCACCCCGGGGGGATGCGGCTTGGCCGCGCCCTGAGGGGGCGCGGCTGGGCCGCACCCCCAAGGGGTGCGGCTGGGCCGCACCCCGGCTGGGCCGCACCCCGGCTGGGCCGCACCCCGGCTGGGCCGCACCCCGGCTGGGCCGCACCCCTTGAGGGGTGCGGCTGGGCCGCACCCCCAAGGGGGGTGCAGCTCCGCGCGAGCCGCACCCCGAGGGGGGTGCGGCGGGGTCGTTCCCCCGTGACGGGGGGCGATGTCCGCGCGCTACTGCGCGCTACCATGCATGCGGTAGCGCACGCGCTTGCGGTTTGCTCTTCGTGCGCTCTGTTTTTGGCGGTTGGCGGCGGAAATGGCGGGCTCGGTTTCTTCGATTCGAGCGATTGCATGCTGACCGTTGACCCCATCTCTCTTCAGTGGAGTTTTCTCTAGACGCACCCCAAGACCTTTATGGATGGTATAACAATATCAAATTCTACTTCTATTCAAATGAGCGGGACCTTAGCGAGTGTGGAAAATTAAAATTTAAAAGTCTAAATTTTGATTTAAGTAGTCATTTTAGCTGAGAGAATCGTGTTAATCGATTATATTTTAGTTGCTAGTAAATAAACATCATTTAATTTCCGAATTCGAAGGCAATTTTTTCGAATAACCAGTCATTTTAGTTCGTTTCTTAACGTTATGAAAATTGGAAAATTCGATTTATCTCATTTTCAAATTGAAAGATTTGTGAATAGTAAATTTAGAAAATAATAATTTGTTATTAATTATATTTTGGTAATAGAGACAAATGAGTGCGGATAATTAAAAATAAAAAACTCTACGTTTTTTAAAATTTAAAAACTCTACGTTTTTTATTAGTGAGTGACTATTTACTTAATAATTTATTTATTTATTTATTGAAGTGAGTAGACAATTTAGTTGCTATTAAATTAATTAACAGAAATTAATTTCCGAATTCCAAGGCATTTTTTTCGAATCACCGGTGATTTTGGGTCTGAAATTGGATAGATCTCATTTCCGAATTCCAAGGCAGCCTCTCCATCTCCTTCCCCGCTCCTCCTCTATTAATGCCGAAACTCAAATCCGCCCCATCTCTCTCTCTCTCTCTCTCTCTCTCTCTCTCTCTCTCTCTCTCTCTTGCTCTCACTCTCTCTGTGTCTCTCTTGCTCTCGCTTTCTCTCTCTCGCACTCTCGCTCTCTCTCGCTCTCATGGCGAAGACGAAGAGGACAAGTACTGCTGCGGTGGCTTCCGGACATCCACCGCCGGCGAGCGAATCGTCCGCGCAAGGCGCAA
Organism: Dactylorhiza incarnata; assembly: GCA_033032865.1. Taxonomy (NCBI): domain Eukaryota; kingdom Viridiplantae; phylum Streptophyta; class Magnoliopsida; order Asparagales; family Orchidaceae; genus Dactylorhiza; species Dactylorhiza incarnata. The sequence goes on along the minus strand of JAWHQI010000595.1, from coordinate 494,741 downwards.
TGCAGCACCTCAGAACTCTAAACTTCGTCCTCGTCAAGGAGACGAAGGACCTCCGGGAGCAGATCAGGCAGCTCCGCTCCGAGCTCGCCGCCGTCTCAGCGGACCGTTGCATCGACGAGGGTATCCAGCGCGACGTCTGCGGAGTAGTTGTCTCCTCCCACCTCGCCTCCACCGCCGAAGGTTATGCTGCACTGCTCCGGAAGGCCGACTCCGATCTGGCTGCAGAGAAGGCGGCCGCCGCAGAGACGACGTCGACTCTGTTGAAGAAGGCCGATGCCTCTGCCGCGAAGCTCTGTTTGGCGAAAAAGATGCTGCTTGCTGCATCTAGAGAGAAGATTGTGATGGAGAGGGATCTGAAGCGTGCTGTAGAGGAGAGGGATTTGTGCCGGAATGAACTCGAAGAGGATAGGATGAAATTGAATTATTTCAAACAGGTATCGGCTCAGAACTTCACCTCCATGATTGCTGCAGGGACTGAGTACTGCAGGAGGTTGGAAGAACAGGTGAAGTCCAAGGAAAAATCATTGCTATATGCTATGCACGATATGAATTCTTTGAAGAAATTTCTGAGAGAAAAGATGAATTTGATTTTGGAGTTAGAGAAAGAGAATGACAGGGTGAGAGAAGAGGGGAGGACGAGGGAAGAACTCTTGGTGCAGTCCTCCGCCATTAGTCGTAAGGGATTCCTGGAAGAACAATTAGCTGAATGCAGGATATTGTATGAAGAAATGAAGTGCAGAAAAGAGGCGGAGATTAACCTTTTGAACGCCGAGATTGAAGTAAATGCCTCCAAAATATTTTTTTTGGAAGAAAAATGCGGCCGCCTAAACAGAATTGGAAACCAGTTGGCGGATGAAGTTTCCTATTTACAAAATTCTTTGGAGGAGTTGAAGGAGAAGAAGAGCAGATGGAGAACTTCTAAATGGCTATTTCCAGCAGCAACAACAGTTTTTGCCGTCGTTGCATCCATAGCCTTCGCAGCAAGAGCAAGAGCACGCTAGCTTTCTCCAACGTATCAGAGTTTTTTCTTTACATTTGTTTTTTCTTTAGTTTTTTTGTTTATAGTATTTTTTTACAAGTTTTTTCTTTACAGTATTTTGTTTACAATTTGTGTAATTTTGCTATAGAATGTCTGGATTCCTTATATAGTAAGTGTGTAATTTTGCTGAGAATGATGAGTTCTGATGTCAACTGGACAGCTAATTAGTAGCTCCAGTCATCCAGGCCTTGATCTTCATAGGGTTTTGAAAGAAAAAGCTATTATCAATCTTGCTGCATTTTCTGGAACAAACTATTAAGTCTTTTATATGCTGAAAATTATATGTCTGATGAAATTTGATGGTTTAACAACTGATGGTTTATTTGATAATTACCAAGATATTTTTCACTGGCAACTGCTTGAACTCCATGGCCGAGGCTCCCAACCGACGGTAGTTCAAAAAGAAGTAGCCGGATGTGTAAAATTGGTTTGGGCTCCCAACCGGCGGTCCAGTGGCGGGTCGGACACCGGATCACTCATGTCGGCGTTGGGTTCATCGAGAACCTGCATAAGATGCACTCACAGTTGTTCGCCGGTCAGGTGCATACATATTTCTTCAATCATATCTTGAATTAGCATAAACTGCTCATTCCAATACCAATTCTTAGTACACCACCACGACCATTCTTAACTTAATTTTGGCTCATTCTATTACCCAAAATTAGCACAATTAATTCACAATTCAATGATTATTTCAAAATAATACCTTGTGCAGTCAATCATCACAATAAAATAACAAAGAAAAATAGAATACAAACAATATCCATGATTTTGTTGCCGCACATCATAGAGAGAGAGAGAGAAATAGAAATCAGCTAGAGCTACCGGTGCACATTATGAAATCAAAGAAAAATGATAAATAAAACTTAATCTATTATTCATCCAAATTGAAACTGTTATTCATCCAAATTATGAAATCAATGAAAAAATTTGATGGAATCGACCATGAAATTGAAACTGTTATTCATCCAAAAGCAAGTCGCGGTTGATCAGAAAAGCTGTAACAAATCCTAGCAACGATTTGGAGGATAAATGTCGAGGCCTAACATCGACATGAAAAAGAAGACGGGGAATCACTGGTAGCAATAACACGTAGGAGTGGACAAGACAATTTCAAGTGCTAGCAGTGACCTGAAGGAGAAGATGTGAAGGCCTAACAGTGGGATCTGGAGGAGAGGATGTGAAGCAAGACGTGAAGGGAAAGCCGTAGCAAAACCTGGAGGAGAAGCGGTGTCAGCGAGATTTGGAGAAGTCGTGGCTGCGAGATTTGGAGCACGATATAATAGAGGATTCGTGGAGCATGATCTGGCGGAGATGTTGTAGAAGCGGGATTTGTAGGAGATGGGGAAGCAGAACTATTATGAGGCAATCAGGAGGAAGAGATGAGGGAGAGCTACCGGCGGGAAGAGATGCGCTAAAAGGAAATTTCTTTTTTAATGCGCGCAAACGCGTGGATATCCGCCCGACCCTAAACCCTAAATCACATTTATGAAACACTAGTATTCTGCTATTTTCGAGCATCCGTGGTTGCCTCTGAGCCCCTCCCAAACGATTCTCGGAGCTGCTCGATTGGGAAAAAAAGCCCAGCCAAATGCATCATATGTAAGTTTAGGTAGTGAGGATCTATGTATAGAAAGAACAAAAGTAAATGGAGAATCTACCTTCAATACATATTACATTGGGTTTGATTTGTATTTGGACGCGCGTGCGCACACAACCTTAACCGGCTTTGAATCCGCGGTGCATAATATGTTTAATCGCGGATAATTTTCTATTAAAAGATATTGTTTGGTAATTATCTGTGCAATAAATATTGTGTTACTCTTCTACTGTTCAGTTTTCACCCTTTTTTTTCTTCTCAATTAGGCTTGTTAAGTGTCATACTCAATACTGATAACGTAAGCTGAAATTCAATTATTTTCTATATATAAAGTATATAATACATATAAATATAATTGCATTAGTTTGTCAATATTTCTTTGTAGGATGTAATACATGCGACCGAATTGAAAGTGGACTGAGCCGCATAGAATCGTACCGAATTGTTAGTGAACAATTGGGTTTTTGTTCTTGTTGAATCGGAACAGGAATTGGAACCGTAGACACAGTCATTCCAAAAATTATGTTGGAATCGGAACCGGTCAAACCAAATAAAATATTTGTTCTAATTTGAAAAGCCGTCACCTTAACGGTTCGGTTCATAATTTTATATTTTAGTAATGAAAATCGTGTAAGAAAATTACTTTGATTCCCAACCTATAGTATAGAAATTCATGACAAAATGCATAAAGAAAACGAGAAGAAAATTTAACGCGCTGGTCTGCGAATAGCTGAGAAAACGAAGCAGGTAGAAATCAGATCAAGTAGAAGTCGACACAAGCCCGCGTGTAGAAGAGAAGTCGACGCGGGATGCGAATAGTATTAAACGCAGGTTGCGAATAGTATTCGACGCAGTCTGTGAATAGTATTCGACGCAACTACGTGCATAATAGTATTCGACTCAACTTCAAAATGACAAAATTATTTTGTACAAAAATACAATTCAATTCAACCTCAAATCCCAAATCCGGATTCGATGCGGTGCATGCGCGCATGTAATTCATAGATTCAACTTATGTTCCTTTGAAAAAAATAAAAAGATGTGAATTTCTTTATATACCCACTAAAGGAAGTGAAGATAAGAATGGTGGGACTAAAAGTTCATGTTTTTCATGAAAAGATTTTTCCCTCTATAATTTTGGAGTTCCCTCATTTGATTTTGAAGGTTTTCATCAAACATAAGGAGTCGTACACCAAACATCAAAGAAGTGTTATAAAATTTGTGAGTAAGTGTCGCGATGGTGAATTTATATTATCGAAAATTCTATTGAACGCGGCCAGAGGCGGATCCAGGAATTGTGTCTAGGGGGGCCCAATTATTAAGTGAAGCTAAATTTTTTTTAATAAAATTTTAAAGATAAGAAATAAATATAGACAACTTTTTTTGGACAAAATATATCATATATCTTCAATAAGCAAAAAAGATACAAATAACCACATACTGACGTACATGTTACTTCAATTGTGCACGACGATTTTTTACTTCATAGAATTCATCTATGATACAATATTTGTCAATTTTCTCCGCGATTTCTCGCTCAATATATAAAGTCATGCAATTTGCAAGAAATTCATCCTCCATCTTGCTGCGAAGTCTTGTTTTAACAAGTTTCATAGCAGAAAATGATCTTTCTGTGGTTGCCGTTGATACTGAAAGAGTCAAAATGAGTCGAATCAATTTGTCAATAAGATAGTAGTTAGTCTTCGATTTTTTTGTTTCCACCAATTTCTCACAAAGCTTTGAAATTGTAGGCAAATTCATCAAATCCTTATGTGAAGGGGCGTCAAGCTGATAATGCTGTAATTGAGTATTCAACACATAAATTTCATGCTCACTGAAATCTTTAGGATAGAAATTCTTTGCAAGGTCACATATATCGTCAATATTGAAAGATTTGTACTCATCACTTGGATCTAAAGCCATACTTAGACTAAGTAGTTCCATAGAGCTTTCACTGAATCTAGAGTTGAGCTCCTGCAACACACAATCTATTGTGGAATTGAAAATATCCACTCGAAAATGATGTTCCACTGTAATTATATCACGTGGGCTTCGAAACCGACAATCACTGAATCGAGCATTCATGTCGGGAACTTCCACTTCATTTTTCTCACAAAACATGTTCACAACTTTTAAAAACTTTTCCCAGCCTGATTCCCGCAATTTCTGAATGAGAGCTTTTGTTGTCAAAACTAAATGTATAACATTTAAGATATCATGAGATTGATGTGGCAGTGCTTTGCATAAAACGTCACTGATTCCCAAAACTTCTTTCATCAAATGCAAGATAAATATAAATTCGAATACTTCCATTTTTCTAAATGCTGCTTCAGCATCTCCTCGTTGAGCAGATGTTCCTCTATTTTCACTAATATTAAGCAACACAGAGCACGTGGCATTGTACATATTTATAATACTACAAACAGAGTTCAAATGAGACGACCATCTAGTGTCACCATGTCGTTGTAGTGAACCAATTTGATTGGCTCCCGTGCCTGTCTCAATTTTACCTAGAGCAATCATGTGATCGAAATATTCCTTTTGACCAGTTTGTAATTGATCATTGCGTTTGGAGGAAGCACCAACAGTATTAACAATATATATCAACTCATTAAAAAAATTATGCACCGACTTCACTTCCCTTGATGTTGCAACAAGAACTAGCTGAGATTTATGTGCAAAACAGTGAACATAATAAGCTTGTGAACATTCATTAAGGAATAAAGCTTTTAAACATTTCCATTCACCTCGCATGTTACTTGCACCATCATATCCTTGACCCCGCATATCCTGAATACTCAAATTATGACGACACAGAACTGCAGAAATTTCATTTTTAAGAGTTAGTGCACTGGTATCTGTAACATGAACAAGATCTAAAAATATTTCCTGCACAAAGCCACAAACATCAACAAATCGAATCACGATAGCTATTTGCTCTCTTTTTGACTCATCTCTGGATTCATCAACTATTATGCAATATTTAGAATCGCCAATTTCCTTACGAATTATATTTTGCACCATTCTTGACATAATTGAAAGAAGATCCTTTTGAATACTAGGTGATATGTACATAGCATTTTCGGGGGCATTTTTTAATACAACCTCATCAACTTCCTTGTTATAAGTTCTAAGTAATTTAATCACTTGGACGAAATTACCGCGATTAATAGATTCTTGAGTTTCATCATGACCTCGAAATGCACAATATCGTAAAGCATCAATTGAAGCTCCGACCCTCAATCGATTCATTGTGATTTGCTGAGAAGTTTGTCTTTTCATCACTTTATCTATATGTTGAGATTGAGCAATTAAATCTGCACAACTTTTAACTGCAATGTGGTGTGGAGAAGAATGATCCCTCCCTACATGAGTTAAAAAGGCACAATTCTTTCCATTCACTTTCTTCCAGTTTCGAAATCCTTCGGTTGTGAATGAGCTTGTTCCAAACTGACCAGGGATTTGTTTATTAAAAATATAGCATGGCGAACAATGAGCAGCATCTTTTGTAGGAGAATACTCCAACCATGGGAATCTCTCGAACCATGAACTTTGAAATCTTCGATTGTGTTCAGCTGAGGATGGATACTCTTGAATCTTGTGTTGATAAGGCCCGACTTTAACATGTGCTCATCGCATTTCATCTTGTTGATTTATAGGATATTCCCAAATTTGAGGTCGTAATCCAGGATCACGCTCGAAAGCGAGTGAACGATTCTCGACTAGGAAAGAATCAACATTAACTAAAGGAGAATCAACATTAACTGGCTCTAATGATGAAGGTGTATTGGCTTCAGTTGAGGACTTCTTATTGAAAAATGAGTTAATAGTTTTAAGCTTCTTCATGAAAACCTAAGAGCATATTTGAGAGTAAAGGAAAATAAATAAGGAATAATACATGTATATGTGCATTCTGCAATCAAAGAATAAAGTGAATGCTAAATCACAAAAAATCATAAGTGCACAAGTGCCCCTTTTAATCTTCTATCTTCTTCACAATTAAATTTCATAACTAATTAACTATATAAATAAAAACATATTGGATTCACTCATTCATAACACCAGTCTGCACAACACTAAAGAATAGAACATATTTGATTGTCTAAAGTAAAAAAGATTCAGGTGGGAATCACCATTTCCAAACAGAACAGCCGGCCAAAACCCATCACTTGTGGGAATCACCATATCATTCAGCACATAAAAAACAAAGCTCTGATTTAATCCACAGCCGGCCAAAACCCTTAATCTCCCAAAAAGAATAGCAGCCGGCTCATCCTTTAACACAAAACCCTAATTTGTAATTAATTTCCAAATTCATGAAGAAGACAGGAAGAGGGGAAGAAGAAGAGAACGTGCTTACAGTGAAGAAGGAGATTAAGCTTTATTTGTTCCAAATTCGCACAGAAGCAGGCAAGCAGCACGGGTCTCCGCGTCTGGCGAGTGGCGACGGCCATATGTGAGATGGAGAAGGCGACTCCGCCGACTCGGCGACGGCGCGAGGCACAGAGCGTGAGAGCGGCTGAGCAGGGATTTAGATTTTAGGGCAGCTGAGGCACATGCGTAATAATACAATTTTTTTATTGGGGGGGGGGGGGGGGGGGGGGGGGTCTTTCAACCTTTTGGCATTTTGGTTATATCAGATCTATAACCGTCTTCTTCTCCGATAACAGGAAAAATCTGAGAAGTGAAGTCCAAACGTGCAACTTTTCATAAGATCTGAAATAGGAGTAATACCTCTAAAAACCCTAATTCCTTTATTTCTCCCCTCCGCTAAGTACAACCAACCAGTGCGACTCCATCTCCAGGCCGATCTCCCTCGCGCGACTCCATCTCCATGCCGATCTCCCTCGCGCGACTCCATCTCCATGCCGATCTCCCTCGCGCGACTCCATCTCCAGGCCGCTCTCCGGTAAGTACATCCTTCCGCCTCCTTTGTCGATGCTCCCTCGCGCGACTTTATCTTCAGGTCGATCCCCCTCTTGATCTCCGATATCTCCATCTCTTCAGGGTTTCACCCCCTCTTTAGGGTTTCGCCGCCTCTCTCCGCGATTTCCAGTTCTGAGCTTCAACGATTTCCAGTTCTGCTGGGGTTATGCTTCCAGATCTGTGGCTTCGAGATCTGTGGCTTCGAGATCTGTGGCTTCCATTAACTGTAAGGTTTTTTTCCCTTCGAGTAATGCTATTTTCCTGCATTTCCCCCAAAGAATGTTGATTTTGTAACTCCAGTTATTGTTGTTTTCCAGATTGAACTTAGATGTTGGATTGATTTCAAGGCATTCAAAGTAATACTTGTTAAAAATTTGTACTAAGCCTCTTCCTAATTTTTGGTAAAATACTATCATTGTTTAATTTTTTTGTTAGTGGTTGTGCACTCTTTATTTATAATCACTAGTGTGTTTGGATGTCAAATGGATGTTTTTTATTTTGATTTTGTATGGGTTAAAATGAAAGAGGAACACGCGTTATTGTTAATGAGTGGCTCATCTAAAGGCAGTCAATTTTAGATGTTGGATTGCAATTTATGACTGATACCATATTCCATAATAAAGAGGAATTAATTGAATGAGCTCACTTTGTCGTCAATGGATTGGGTTTTGTTGTTGTTGTTCAAATGGATGATAAAGAGAAATTGACTATAACTGATAAGCTTGTTGTTCAAAGGACTGATACCATATTCCACATCATTTAGAGCTTGTTTTTCTTAAATTTCCCTTCATCGGCACATGCATATTTTTTGCTCATCCAATTTCGATTCAGCTCAGCAATATGTATCCAAATATTTTTATCATGGATTGCACATACAAAACTAATCGTTATAGATTACCTTTGCTATCCATAGTTGGTCTCACATCTATAGATTTAACATTTTTCGCTGCATTTGCGTTTAATGCATGGATATTCCTACAACCAAATATGAACACAAAAATATTACCTCGAATGTTACTTATGGAATAAAATGGTATATGAGTTGCCGCATGGCAGCATCCCACGCCCCGTCTCCAAATTGAGCAAAAATACGGTCCGCCAACCGGACCTCCCTTTAGGTCCCCACCAATCAAATACACTAGAAGCCTTTAATTTTGGACAAAATTTTCTCTGCGCTCAACGCAGGAATTAATACTGCGAGAATAAATACCCGGGCCCACCTTATTTCCTTGAGGCCCCACATCATTTTCTCCCTTCCTCTTCGCAAGTTCTTTACAGCCGAACCTCCTGAAACCCGAAACCCTCCGAACCCTACCGCTCCGGTGCCATCCAACAACTCCGGCATAGAGCGCAGCCCGCCGCACACTCATGCTCCTGCGAAACCCTACTGCTCCGGCGCAGTCCAACAACTCCGGCGTTCAGCATAGGCGGTCATCAGGGTCGAATACGTGATTTCTCCGGAGTGTTCAGCCATTCATAGCTCTCCTGTCAACGTTCGCTGTAGAAGAAGAGGGACTCGGAGATTATACATGTACAACCCTCATTCTCCGAGGGTGGACCCACTCAAGGCCACGTAGATAGAAGTCAAAGGTCAAAGGGTCAACACAGAGACCGGCAGTCCAAGGCAAAGGCAGAAGAGACCCTGGCGAGTATGCAGGTGATAGTCGCCAGGTAGGCGAGTATCGACCAGAGGAACTCGTCGCGCGTAGAAAGCAGCAGAAGCCCTGAGCGAGTATTGGCCCGGCGTGTGCGAGCAGCACCCAATACTCGCCAGATGGGCGACTATGGTATGGTACTCGCCGAGTAACCCATAGTCGCCGGGTTGGGGGCTGGGCTATAAAAAGCCCCCTACCCTTCGGTTTTCCTATAAATAGGACCCCAGGGGTACTTGGATTGGCACCTGGACTTGAGCTTTTGGACCCCGATTCCCGAACTCTCGAGCCCGTCACCCTTGCTTTCAGCCAAGTCGGTGCCTTCCCTGTACCAAGCTCGACCACTTTGGTTTCGGAGGGGAAGACTCTCTCGAGCTTCTGGGTACGTGGTGGGACCTCCCTGCCGCAGCACCTGGGGTCCTGTTCGTTGCTCTTCTAGCTTCTTCATCGTTGCCAGCCAAGCCCTCTCGTTGGACTGCTGGGCGAGTAGCCTCCGGCTGCATCGGTCCGAATTTTGAGGTCAGGATTTTCCTGGCGTCAACACTTTGGTGCGGTGAGCGTTGACCGTAGTCAGAGAAGGAAAGTTCAGTGAGAATGCGAGATGGTCATAGTTGGCGACCATGAGGAGGTAGCCGGCAACTCGTCCGCGAGCGGCGAGTTCGTGACGTTGGCAGTTTTCGAGGCCTTCGCGCGGCGGATAGAAGAATCCTTGCGAGCAGCTCTTCAACCTCGCACGGAAGGAACGACGACCTCGCCTCATCGCCCGATTCTGACCGAAGAAGGTGCTCCCTCTCGGCGAGCAGGGAAGGAGCATGGAGAGGAGCTGGAGCGACCAAGGAGGTCGCAGTTCTACCCGCAAGTCTCGCAGGGAGCAGGCGGAATCCAATTCCGCGAGGAGAAGGAGCAGGCGAGGTACTTCGGTACTCGCCAGGTTAGCGAGTATGTGTGTGATACTCGCTGAGAAGAGGGTCATCGCCAGTTTGGTGGGAGGAGCCCATTCTGGGAGGAGACCGTTGCCGCGCCAGTGCCAGAAGGATCCAGAGATCCCGCTATGAATTATTGCTCGGGGAAAGACGACCCTATCCGTCAGGGGAACAGACGTAACCGGAGGAGTAGCCGGAGGAGGAATAGGGATCGGGTCAGCCGAGAATGTCAAGGAAGGATCAAGGCCGGAGAGGTAGGAGCGAGTTTTGGAGAAGCGGAGCTCGGATCTTTCCGCAAAATGAATTTCCACCAGGCCTACCGCCAGAATGTCGCTCCAACCTCTCAAGCGCCACCCCCGCTAGAGGAGATCACGTTCTCGGAAGAGGGCATGTTAGGGAATGAGAATCCCTTCCGTGATGCTCGCGTGATTCAAGCGATCGTCGAAGACTCCACCGTCAACCGAATCCTGGTGTGCAACGGGGGTTCGGTCCGTGTCATTTTTACGTCATTCTCACGAACACGTTTGACAACCTGGAAGTCGAGGCGAGCAGGATGATGGCCTTGGACGGTCCCCTTTTCGATTTCTCAGGTAAGCAAAAGAAGGCGGACTCGGCAGGAAGATCAGCCGCCGTCGGGAAGCTTAATCTAAGAACGAAGGGGAGCTGTTGGAAAACACTTGGAGCGGCGATAACCTAAAAAGGTTTTACTCCTGAGCGGGAGTATGTGCATCTCACCCCTGTAAATTTATTGTTCATAAATAAATTCATCACCCCCCTGAAACATGGGGTAGAAAAGAGTTGTTTACATTAACCTCAAATTGAAAATGAGTTTTCAAGCAAAATAAGAAGGCCAGTGAAGTCGATCTCCACGCTAGGTTGGGAAATGAGCCTCCGACTTAACCCTCGTAAAAACTCAGAACGGATGATGGGACAGTGCCTCGGGTGTGCGCTCCCTTAAGTCCAAGCCTCTGCAATGACGGCCGAGATCAGCTCCCCCCTTGCATGTTGGCCGCGGTTCCCACCGACAACACTTCTCGTCCGACTGAAGTGATTACCAGGAGAAAAGTCTGGATGTCGACCTCCCGATTCGGCGAAGGGATGATCAATTTAACTAGCTCAGGGGACCCTTGAATAAAGGTGTCGTATACCCTCGAGAGCTGAGAGCTCGCAACAAGGCAATTCGTCTTCTAAATTGTTGTGTCCGATCATATGAGTTGGTGTGCTTAAGTGTGCTTAACTCCCTCCTAATTTACTGAGCAACATGAAGCAGGTTTGATCCACGTCCAGCATCCAAGTAAGGATGGAGGCCTCGAGATGGTGTGTCCCTTTAGACCTCCCCGACCGCCACTCCCTGCTTGACGTCATCCTGCATCAACATTCGACGCTGCAAGTTGGAAGACGAGCCTCCGACTTCACCCTCGTAAAAATTCAGAACGGATGATGGGACGGTGCCTCGGTAGTGCGTTCTCCTAATACCAAGCCTCTGCACTGACGGTCGAGATCGGCTCCCCCTTGCACGTTGGTCGAGTTACCCTCCGACCGCATCTCTCATCCGACTGGAGAGATTACCAGGGGAAAGTCTAGAAGCCGACACCCCGACTTGGGAAAGGGCAAGACCGATTCGACCGACCAAAGAATGGAGACCTTCTGGCATCCCAGTAGGATGGAGGCCTTGGGACGGTGTGTCCCCTTGAACCTCCCTGACCGTCATCCCCTACTTGATGGCATTCTTTGTCGACATCCGGTATCCAAGTAGGATGAAGGCCTCGGGATGATATGTCCTTCCGGACCTCCCCGACTGCCATTCCCTATCTCTTTCCCCTTAAAAAGTCCATTATTATTAAGTGATTCTAATGAACTCTTCACCAGGTGCAAGGCAAGGCCTTAAGAGCATGTGTCCCTCGGGACCCTCCGAGTCACAGCTCGACTCCATCAAAAGGTACCTTTGAAAAGGCGAGTATGCAGGTAATACTCGCCATATAGGCGAGTATACAGGTACGGGTATCCAGGTGCGAGTATGCCTAGCGAGCACTCAATCTCGCCTCGATCCTAAGAGCCTAGCGAGCACTCAATCTTGCCTCGATCCTAAGAGCCTAGCGAGCACTCAATCTCGCCTCGATCCTAAGAGCCTAGCGAGCACTCAATCTCACCTCGAGCCTAGCGAGCACTCAATCTCGCATCGAGCCTAGCGAGCACTCAATCTCGCCTCGAGCCTAGGAGCCTAAGCGACATTCAAGAAAGGAAGCAACTACAGAAGAAACAGGCGAGCAAAATCTTGTCCTTTTTCATTTATATATTTGGTGTAAATTACAAAAGAATCTTCAAGGGGTTTAGAAAAGGTCGCCGGGCGAGCAAAAAAGGGTGCCCAGGCGATTAGACGTCATCCTCGCCATCAATATCAGCATCCGGATCATCGCCCGTGTTGGCGGGCCTGGATCATTACAAAAAGTGCAATCTTGGTGAAAGGACTTTTTGTAACGATCCAGGCCCGCCAACACGGGACCCAGCTGGACCGCCAGCACCTTCCCAGCCCAGGACCGCCAACACGGGACCCAGCTGGCACCAGAAGGGTTCAGCCTAACCAGATGGTCTGCAGACCATGCACCCCAACCCCTCTCTGTCCCACCACAGGGCACAGCGGGTTGTTGGAGACCGCAGTCCCCCTTTGATGAGAATTGAGCCAATTAAGCGGCAACGCGTGGACTTCCCAGGAGGTCACCCATCCCAGAACTACTCCAGCCCGAGCACGCTTAACTATGGAGTACTTTCACTTCCCATCACCAACTGAGCTCCAGTTTGTAAGACCCTCTTTTTTTTGCTATAAAAACCGGGTCTTACCGCCCAGAACCGCCGTCTTGCGGCGAGACCATTACACCCAATGGTCTCCGCCACAATACGCCGATCCTGTCGGCTAATCAACATCATCCAGGCCAACCACAATTCATATTAACATAAACAACAAGTCCACAAATCACATTAAATATATAAATTACATGTTTACAATGTCCATGATGAGAATTTAAAGTAAAAGAGAACAAAGCGAATAAGGGCTTATGCCCGGTACATGTTCAAGTATAGTGCAACAACACTCTCTCTCTACATCTATGCGGAAACTGTCAAACACTATCTTCATGCATCTGAAGATGCTGCTGCGACGACGTGTAGTGACTACTCTGCTTCATCCCGTCCTCCTGTCCCGTCTCCTGAATGGGGCCCTGTTGTTCCGCCGCATCATCCCTAAAATGATGAGGTCCACCGACCGTCAGTCTATAAGACTCAGCATATTCCTCACCACCTCCACCCGCGACTCCTAGGCACCGTGCGGGAGGAGGAAGCGGATGTCATCAAGGGGTAAATCAAAAGCAGGTGACAACGGAGAGACTAGCAGGGTTTATAATTACTGAACATTAAATAATAACAATTCTATGCTAGCAGAGTATAGTACAACAACAATGAGTAAAAGACAATGCAATATAAAGAAGCAGGTATAAGAAATAAGAGCATCTACGAGAGTAACCTTAACTTATATGCACACACACAAGCACATAAGCTAAGGGATCTGGCAAGAAATAAACTCATCGTATAAAAGAGCCCACACTAATTTATACGATGAGGTCTCTGTTTACGCAGAAATGCTATGCTATGATATGCAATGTAATGATGCAATGTTTGTATTATTATTTCATACACATGCAACTCACTCACACGACTCTGTACGTACAGACCTTTAGTTCCCACTTTTCGGAGGTAGCTAACCTCTCGGGCACCTCCCGTCGTGGTCAAACGGTGGCAGAGGAGCGGGCGTCTCCTCACCTAGGTGGGTAAGTCACACTACCAGACCTAGGCCCAAACGTACGCTGTGATACCGGTACCCGGTACTCACGAGCTCCTGCGTACTAAACTGAATTGGCCAGGCAGGGTTTAGGGGATTCGTCCCGTCAGACGCGCAGTAAAACAAACTGGCCCCAATAAAAACCACTAGCACTGCCGAGTCAAAGAACTGCTGTCGGTGTGACGACTAAAACAGAACCGAAGACCCACCACAACTTACACACAAATAACACGTATTAGTTATTTACTACTGAGCCTCCAACTCACATATTTGCATCAACATTTATAAAGTAGAGCCTACCGCTCGCCAGGCTATACCAGCCTTAGATTTAAACTATGAGCATACCGCTCGCTAGACTATACCGGTCTTATGTTTAGACTACGAGCCTACCGCTCACTAGACCACACTAGGCTTATAAGTAAAATATGAGCTTACCGCTCACTAGACTATACAATTCTTATATATAGAATATGAGCTTACCGCTCGCTAGACTATACAAGTCTTATATATAAATTACGAGCTTACCGCTAGCTAGACTATACAAGTCCATCCTTATAACCCGAGCCTACCGCTCGCCGGACTATCTCAGTCCATCCTTATAACCCGAGCCTACCGCTCGCCGGACTATCCCAGTCCATCCTTATAACCCGAGCCTACCGCTCGCCGGACTATCCCGGTCCATCCTTATAACCCGAGCCTACCGCTCGCCGGACTATCCCAGTCCATCCTTATAACCCGAGCCTACCGCTCGCCGGACTATCCCAGTCCATCCTTATAACCCGAGCCTACCGCTCGCCGGACTATCCCAGTCCATCCTTAACCCGAGCCTATCGCTCGCCGGACTATCCCAGTCCATCCTTATAACCCGAGCATACCGCTCGCCGGACTATCCCAGTCCATCCTTATAACCCGAGCCTACCGCTCGCCGGACTATTCCTGTCCATCCTTATAACCCGAGCCTACCGCTCGCCGGACTATCCCAGTCCATCCTTATAACCCGAGCCTACCGCTCGCCGGACTATCCCAGTCCATCCTTATAACCCGAGCCTAACGCTCGCCGGACTATCCCAGTCCATCCTTATAACCCGAGCCTACCGCTCGCCGGACTATCCCAGTCCATCCTTATAACCCGAGCCTACCTCTCGCCGGACTATCCCAGTCCATCCTTATAACCCGAGCCTACCTCTCGCCGGACTATCCCAGTCCATCCTTATAACCCGAGCCTACCGCTCGCCGGACTATCCCAGTCCACCCTTATAACCCGAGCCTATTGCTCGTCGGACTATCCCGGTCCATCCTTATAACCCGAGCCTACCGCTCGCCAGACTATCCCAGTCCATCCTTAAAACCCGAGCCTACCGCTCGCCGGACTATCCCAGTTCATCCTTATAACCCGAGCCTACCGCTCGCCGGACTATCCCAGTCCATCCTTATAACCCGAGCCTACCGCTCGCCGGACTATCCCAGTCCATCCTTATAACCCGAGCCTACCGCTCGCCTGACTATCCCAGTCCATCCTTATAACCCGAGCCTACCGCTCGCCGGACTATTCCTGTCCATCCTTATAACCCGAGCCTACCGCTCGCCGGACTATCCCAGTCCATCCTTATAACCTGAGCCTACCGCTCGCCGGACTATCCCAGTCCATCCTTATAACCCGAGCCTACCTCTTGCCGGACTATCCCAGTCCATCCTTATAACCCGAGCCTACCGCTCGCCGGACTATCCCAGTCCATCCTTATAACCCGAGCCTACCGCTCGCCGGACTATCTCAGTCCATCCTTATAACCCGAGCCTACCTCTCGCCGGACTATCCCAGTCCATCCTTATAACCCGAGCCTACCGCTCGCCGGACTATCCCAGTCCATCCTTATAACCCGAGCCTACCGCTCGCCGGACTATCCCAGTCCATCCTTATAACCCGAGCCTACCGCTCGCCGGACTATCCCAGTCCATCCTTATAACCCGAGCCTACCTCTCGCCGGACTATCCCAGTCCATCCTTATAACCCGAGCCTACCGCTCGCCGGACTATCCCAGTCCATCCTTATAACCCGAGCCTACCGCTCGCCGGACTATCCCAGTCCATCCTTATAACCCGAGCCTACCTCTCGCCGGACTATCCCAGTCCATCCTTATTGAGGTTAAGGGGTCTAGATGTTCTGAGGATGTTACAAATCCCAATAAACGAAGAAACAATTTCGTCCCCGAAATTTAGGTTTAGGTCCACGAGAGTTAAGAGTTCATGGATGATTTACTTGTTTTAGTGTAGTATGACACTTAACTAACATTGGGACCTGTTAGGTCTAATTCTCATTGACTCCTTCTCGGTTTTCTCCCAAGTGCACTTTCGTTAAACCCTACTATGTCTGTAACCAAGATCTTCTTCCCGGGGTTTCTTAAGTAATTTTCAGTTGACGATGTACAAGTAGAGGAGGGAAGACATAGATTGAAGTGAATTTACACATTTGTAAGGCGAGTGTGTAACTCAATCGAGCCCTATAATCTATTGTGTGATGTCTTCGTAAGTATACAATTCTCGACCCGGTCTCAATTATCGCACGAGGCCTACCACTTACGGATCGACCATAAATAAGGTATGAGGTCATGAATTGATCTCTAAATCATTTCCCAAGTCTTGCACGCGATTTCAACTCTTCCTAATGTCATATTTGTTTTGGCCTCATTCCTATTTCTTTTCATACTTATGGGGTCTCCAATTTGTACCCCAGTATCAGTTATCATGGGCCAGTAGGTTTAACTGAATTATCAGAGGCCAATCATGATCCAAGACAGTGTTCAATGGAGACTACAAGTCTATCTACTCATTTCTGTAATACACTAGATTTTTATAATGATCCAGGGAAATTTGGCCCTGGAATTCTCAATAATGTTTACTGTAACAGGAGTTCACAAACCCTGATTCCTACGGAACTCAATCCTCAAAGTCTCGATTCCTTCTGGGATGAAGGATCTCTTGATAATGAGTGCATGTTTCGGATTTCGAGAGTTGACTAAGGAAATGATTATCAACCATAAACCTCTAAGTGTGTATCAACAAGGGTATCATCCTAAGCTACCTTAGTCTTCATAGGCCTTAGGTCTACCACAGTCGTACGTAACAAAATTATCTCCAAACCCATATAACTTTATCTCCAATAGTTTGATTCTTGAACTACACGAGTATCGTACTAAATTTACATGCACGCTGTAAAATTCAGATCGTTTAGATAAGTCGGATGGTGGAGGTGCACCGTTTTATACAACTTGCACCAAGGCAGGTGCCCATGGAGTTATATTGCAGAGGTTTTTATGTTACTAAGAAGGCTAAGTCAATATTTTAGTGACCCAATAAACGAAGAAACAAGATTAGCCTCCTGTAATCTTGTGATGAGTTTCTTATATCCGAAAATATCGGCTCTCCAAGTATTCATCAAATCCCTATGGGTATACAGTTCTTGTGATTTGGGTATGGTAAGGTTCTCTACCATCAAAATGCCATTGTCGTAATTCTTTCCCAAGGATCGTGTGCCTATCCAATGGTCTTCTCTAAGTTGGGCTTCACGTTCCACATTTGACATCCTTTCTTTGTGATGGTTTTCCGAGGGTGGGAGTGTGCAGTATTAGCTTTTAAGCACACCAGTAAGGCCTTACGAGTCTCATACTAATCCAACAGTATAATCACAGACGTCAAAACCACTTAAGATTGTCTTATTTGTTTGTTTGAGGAGTGTTAATATCACTTAGGAAGTGATGTGGGTATATCGGAGAGTAAGCCCTGAACACTCACACACGCTTTCAACTCCTTCTTTTAGTCACTTTGGGGTATCCTACAGCTTGGTCAAGATGTACTTGAGGTTGATGTCAGACTGGGATACCTTATGAGAAGTCTTGCTAAGTCAAGCCAATACGGTGTACTAGTCGGGTTGGCCTAATCTCATCGTTAAGTGGACAAAATTATGTGATTTCCCGTATGGGCACACCACTGCTTCCGCTGCTAGTTTGTCCTCAAACTAACTCGAGCGGGGGTTGCCGTAGGGTTTGTGGACCTCTTTTACTTGGATCGAAAGTCGGCTAAGCTGATACCAGTTTGTAAGACCCTCTTTTTTTTGCTATAAAAACCGGGTCTTACCGCCCAGAACCGCCGTCTTGCGGCGAGACCATTACACCCAATGGTCCCCGCCACAATACGCCGATCCTGCCGGCTAATCAACATCATCCAGGCCAACCACAATTCATAGTAACATAAGCAACAAGTCCACAAATCACATTAAATATATAAATTACATGTTTACAATGTCCATGATGAGAATTTAAAGTAAAAGAGAACAAAG
Source organism: Dactylorhiza incarnata (assembly GCA_033032865.1). Taxonomy (NCBI): domain Eukaryota; kingdom Viridiplantae; phylum Streptophyta; class Magnoliopsida; order Asparagales; family Orchidaceae; genus Dactylorhiza; species Dactylorhiza incarnata. Next base: position 476,436 of record JAWHQI010000595.1, on the reverse strand, counting down.
CGAATAAGGGCTTATGCCCGGTACATGTTCAAGTATAGTGCAACAACACTCTCTCTCTACATCTATGCGGAAACTGTCAAACACTGTCTTCATGCATCTGAAGATGCTGTTGCGGCGACGTGTAGTGACTACTCTGCTTCATCCCGTCCTCCTGTCCTGTCTCCTGAATGGGGCCCTGTTGTTCCGCCGCATCATCCCTAAAATGATGAGGTCCACCGACCGTCAGTCTATAAGACTCAGCATATTCCTCACCACCTCCACCCGCGACTCCTAGGCACCATACGGGAGGAGGAAGCGGATGTCATCAAGGGGTAAATCAAAAGCAGGTGACAGCGGAGAGACTAGCAGGGTTTATAATTAATTACTGAACATTAAATAATAACAATTCTATGCTAGCAGAGTATAGTACAACAACAATGAGTAAAAGACAATGCAATATAAAGAAGCAGGTATAAGAAATAAGAGCATCTACGAGAGTAACCTTAACTTATATGCACACACACAAGCACATAAGCTAAGGGATTTGGCAAGAAATAAACTCATCGTATAAAAGAGCCCACACTAATTTATACGATGAGGTCTCTGTTTACGCAGAAATGCTATGCTATGATATGCAATGCAATGATGCAATGCTTGTATTATTATTTCATACACATGCAACTCACTCACACGACTCTGTACGTACAGACCTTTAGTTCCCACTTTTCGGAGGTAGCTAACCTCTCGGGCACCTCCCGTCGTGGTCAAACGGTGGCAGAGGAGCGGGCGTCTCCTCACCTAGGTGGGTAAGTCACACTACCAGACCTAGGCCCAAACGTACGATGTGATACCGGTACCCGGTACTCACGAGCTCCTGCGTACTAAACTGAATTGGCCAGGCAGGGTTTAGGGGATTCGTCCCGTCAGACGCGCAGTAAAACAACCTGGCCCCAATAAAAACCACTAGCACTGCCGAGTCAAAGAACTGCTGTCGGTGTGACGACTAAAACAGAACCGAAGACCCACCACAACTTACACACAAGTAACACGTATTAGTTATTTACTACTGAGCCTCCAGCTCACATATTTGCATCAACATTTATAAAGTAGAGCCTACCGCTCGCCAGGCTATACCAGCCTTAGATTTAAACTACGAGCATACCGCTCGCTAGACTATACCGATCTTATGTTTAGACTACGAGCCTACCGCTCACTAGACTACACTAGTCTTATAAGTAAAATATGAGCTTACCGCTCACTAGACTATACAATTCTTATATATAGAATATGAGCTTACCGCTCGCTAGACTATACAAGTCTTATATATAAATTATGAGCATACCACTAGCTAGACTATACAAGTCCATCCTTATAACCCGAGCCTACCGCTCGCCGGACTATCCCAGTCCATCCTTATAACCCGAGCCTACCGCTCGCCGGACTATCCCAGTCCATCCTTATAACCCGAGCCTACCGCTCGCCGGACTATCCCGGTCCATCCTTATAACCCGAGCCTACCGCTCGCCGGACTATCCCAGTCCATCCTTATAACCCGAGCCTACCGCTCGCCGGACTATCCCAGTCCATCCTTATAACCCGAGCCTACCGCTCGCCGGACTATCCCAGTCCATCCTTATAACCTGAGCCTACCGCTCGCCGGACTATCCCAGTCCATCCTTATAACCCGAGCCTACCGCTCGCCGGACTATCCCAGTCCATCCTTATAACCCGAGCCTACCGCTCGCCGGACTATTCCTGTCCATCCTTATAACCCGAGCCTACCGCTCGCCGGACTATCCCAATCCATCCTTATAACCCGAGCCTACCGCTCGCCGGACTATCCCAGTCCATCCTTATAACCCGAGCCTACCGCTCGCCGGACTATCCCAGTCCATCCTTATAACCCGAGCCTACCTCTCGCCGGACTATCCCAGTCCATCCTTATAACCCGAGCCTACCTCTCGCCGGACTATCCCAGTCCATCCTTATAACCCGAGCCTACCGCTCGCCGGACTATCCCAGTCCACCCTTATAACCCGAGCCTACCGCTCGCCGGACTATCCCGGTCCATCCTTATAACCCGAGCCTACCGCTCGCCGGACTATCCCAGTCCATCCTTATAACCCGAGCCTACCGCTCGCCGGACTATCCCAGTCCATCCTTATAACCCGAGCCTACCGCTCGCCGGACTATCCCAGTCCATCCTTATAACCTGAGCCTACCGCTCGCCGGACTATCCCAGTCCATCCTTATAACCCGAGCCTACCTCTCGCCGGACTATCCCAGTCCATCCTTATAACCCGAGCCTACCGCTCGCCGGACTATCCCAGTCCATCCTTATAACCCGAGCCTACCGCTCGCCGGACAATCCCAGCCCATCCTTATAACCCGAGCCTACCTCTCGCCGGACTATCCCAGTCCATCCTTATAACCCGAGCCTACCGCTCGCCGGACTATCCCAGTCCATCCTTATAACCCGAGCCTACCGCTCGCCGGACAATCCCAGTCCATCCTTATAAACCGAGCCTACCGCTCGCCGGACTATCCCAGTCCATCCTTATAACCCGAGCCTACCTCTCGCCGGACTATCCCAGTCCATCCTTATAACCCGAGCCTACCGCTCGCCGGATTATCCCAGTCCATCCTTATAACCCGAGCCTACCGCTCGCCGGACTATCCCAGTCCATCCTTATAACCCGAGCCTACCTCTCACCGGACTATCCCAGTCCATCCTTATTGAGGTTAAGGGGTCTAGAAGTTCTGAGGATGTTACACTGTTACCCTTAAACAGGAATTCCAGCATAAAAATTAAGACAATATGAGGGTGGAGAAAGAAGGGTGGAAGGCTTACAGGAAGGTATCAAAACCTAATGCACCGATTCATTCATCTCTTCAACAACAACCTCATAATACCCAGCTCAATACAAAACTCTGCCAACATCAACTGTAGTAGGAGGCTGTAACTTTTCCTTTGACAGCGAAAGCAAGAACGGCTGAGTTGGTGGGGAGGAGAGGAGGGAAAAGACGAAGGTTCAGAGAACCCTAGCTGCGATAGGAACAAGGCTGAGAGGGAGAGAAAGAGTCGGCAAGTAAGAAATAAGATTAAAGCCTCCTCCATCGCATGTCTTATCAGTCCCACCGCCTAACAGGACTTCTCTCTTATCCAGCCACTAGTAGCCTCTATTAGCACACCACGTCAACTTAGCTAACATGCTATTGGCACCCCAATTAGCCAATTAGTAACCCAATTTCATTTTATGCACTCCAATGTGCATACTCATATCATTTAATCCTCCATTGCCGCTGGCAATGGCATCAAATTAATGCAATAAGAAATTAAATATAGAGCTTCGTCACAACATACAAATCATTGCGATGAACAATGTCAGCACTGAGTTATGTTTTTCATCATAGGGGATAATTTATCTATAATATTTTTATTGAGTTTTCTTATCGAATTGTATCAATTCACATTTTGGGCCGTTACAAATTCTTCCCCTCTTATAGAAATTTTCGTCCTCGAAAATAGGGCACGATATCAATTCTCAAATATGACATTATTTACTTTCCCATGCAAGCAAATCTTCACTAGCTTTTTCGTGTTCTGAACTCTTGAAATTAAAGCGATTGACAAACCGCCATACACAATACAAAAACAAAGTCGTGTTCTATGAAACATGTGACACCTTTCAGTGCATTCTTCAGTAAAACATTTTCATTTAATATCATTACTCTCATTCCTTGCATTATTTTGGCTTTTCACTTTTCCTTCAATATTACATATTGTTTCGCGGCGTAATCAACTCAACTTTTATCTCCTCTTCTTCAGTAGTTTCATTGACTTCCTCTTTCTTATTCTCTATATTATGACTTTCAGTATGCATAGTAATATTCTGCGTTGGAGTCCTACCTCGTTGATGGAAAAAAATGTATTTCCTAGTTACTTATCCTATCATTCCCTCTTTGTAATACTTCTTGCGAAATGACCTACAATATGACAAATATCAGTGGATTTTCTTTTTCCTTCACATCAAATTCTCATACTCATATCGTTATCATCTACAATTTATCGTTTATTCCTTACCTCAATCTCGGTTTCATTTCAGTTTCTGACGTTTCATTTCTTTTCACATTCATTGAAGTCCTTACCTAGTATTAACACGACACACTTTGTAAATAATGTAAAAAAAAAAGTAATCCTTTTTCGTTTTCCTTTGTATCACACTTTATTCACAATCATATATAAAATGAAGGTAAGCATACATAGTCATTTCATGAGCTATTGTTATTCGCTCCTTGCCATATTACCTTAATTTTTTTTATCTCACCACGGTTAACATATTTTCCTTTTTAGTTCGCTGTTTTATTTACTCTCATTTTTCATAGCATTCACTTTTATCAACTTCCTAAATTGTTGATGGTATAATTTCGTATCTCATTATCCTATCGTTCCCTCTTTGGAACATTTCTTCCAAAACGAGCAATAATGTATCGGATGTTAGCGAACTTTCTTTTCCGTAGTAGCATACTGCAATATTTACTTGTTCTCATTTACTATGCTATATAGAGTGAAAATAACCAAAATATAAGATATGCTTAAAAGACTTATCTTATTCTTCTTTTACTATGCTGTCATATACATATAAGACTACTGGCTTTTTCATCAACTAATTTACACCCGTTGGTTAGCTTATATTAAAATGGAAAGGTATTTCTATCTTTACGACTCTTCACATACCTCTGCTATCAAGGTTATAAGGTCATCTGGGTGAAAAGAAAATATAATGTTCTACTCATTTGAAGTTTCACGTGAGACATCATATATATCAGCTTTTTCTTGCAAACCCTTTATTAGTAACTTCATATTATGGGTCGGATGATTTCTTCTCTATCATACATATGTCTTAGATGATACCACAAAAACATCAACTCCTAGTAGCTTTTCTTTCAAAGTTTAGTTTTTAATAAGATGTTGATCTTTATCATTCTATCTAAACATGACATCCCTTCGCATTTATTGACCTTTATTGACTTCTCATTCTAACAACCCAGAAATAAGTGTTTTGGTCATGTTGTTTTTATCCGTACTGGTCACTAGATTATGTAAATTCTACTAACCATCGCACTTCATTATTTTAGATGACGCAACCAGTCATGTCGTAATGTTTTGGAAAGTCCAAAATTGAAATATTTTGATGGTAAAAGATTTGAAAACAATGTTATGACCAAAGTGAATTTTTGTCGATACATTTTATACTTGTTTACTTTGTATAAAGAAAATACAATGTAATATATATTCATTTTATCGTTATAAGTTTCATAACTTTATAACATTGCTTTCATCCTTGCTTGCATATAATTGCATGTATGAAAATTTGTTTCTTACTTCCAATTACATCTAGTGTTAGTAGACTGTCCATATCTATGTGATTATCATTTGCAATTTCCTTTTTATCGTTCTCAGTTTCATTTATAATTCATAACACATTACTTAAGTTCACATTCAAAGTCATGACATCATTTTATTGAGTTTTCGTATAAAATGGAAAAAAAAGATTCGAATCGCCCCTAATATATCCTAAGAAACGAAACATTCATGGAAGTACTGATTCAAAGGGTTATAAAGGTACATTGATAAATGCTTATAGACATGAAAACTGACATGAAATTATGTATTTGCACTGCTTCCATGATATAGATACAGATATGATACTTGCATGACATGTTCCATAGTTCATATGAATGCTACAACTTCTTATATTATTTATGATTATTGACATGTTTCCCCCAGTTATTATGTTCTTTTATAAATACTGATACAAGGACACACTGCTTTAATGTTACATAATATGGTTATGATTCTCCACTGCTCATACTGTTTTATTGGTGCTAACATGTTCATATAGTTATATGCTTCATAAGTTCACTACTGAGACAGAAAACGGTTAGTATGGAAAATATATTTCTAACTGTATAAGTTTTTCTAATTGTATATAGAAATGAAAGAGGTATATCCTCACTTAGTCATATTTTTATGACTAAGCCCGTCGTCAAAATTTTGTAGGTATCGGACATGACTTTGGATACGCAAAACAAAAGAACTGGATAAAAAGAAAAGATTCAGCAACTAATTTAAGGTATGCAAAGTAAATTTATATTATGTGTTGTTTATTTCATATTCACTAGCCGCACTTCAGCCTGGGACAAATGTATGAACATAGCTTAGATACAGATGTATGTGGGGTCTAAATAGGGGCCTCATAAAAGAAGCCCCGAAGACGCTCTCCGGCGGCTGGAAGGACCTATCGGGGATTGCTTGGAAGTCGCCATTGATGACGACTAGTCGCTCTCCCCAGCGATGGTTCTTCTTCGCCGTGCCGACCAGCGTGTAGACATGGCTGCACAAGAAGACGACGCCCTCGCCTGTCGCCATGAAGTGAAATATTCGCCTAAAGACGGAAAGATCGAAGGCGATCCCCTGGTCGCGCAGATAACAGAGGAACCCCACGATCATCGCCACCCCATTAGGGTTGATCTGGGCAGGGACTATCCCAAAGTAACGGAGTATCTGGCTGAACTCCGTCCACAATGGTAGTCGCAAGCCCACCTCGAAGTGGCGAGTAGGGAACACCCTCTCGGTGGTCAAGACGGTGTTTAGTCGCTCGCCCTGGCGAGGAAGCCGAGCGACAAACCCTGGCGGGATGTACTTCGCCGAGAAGAGCTCAAAGTCCTTCTCGGTCGTGACGAACTTCTTGAAGGTGGTCGCCGCAAAGTTCTTGGAGTGATTGGCACGCCGGATGGTCGCCTCGTTAGTCATCTTGGAGGAAAAAAGGGAAGAAAGGCGAGTATCGGAGAATGCGAAAAGAGGAGAGGAGGACGGAAGATACTCGCGCGTGAGTTGGAAGATCGCCAAAAGCCTAATAAATACTCACCCCCCTATTTATAGTAGTCGGGTAGCTTGGCTTATCAAGCACGACGGCGCGATCAGGAATAAGGGGGTGGCGAGTATTAAGTTAAAGTCGCTAACTCAGCAACGCGCGTCAGCAAAGTGCCGACTTCCAAAGCGCGAAGACCTGCAAGAAGGAGCATAAAATAAGCTCGCCAGGCACAGGCGACATGCAGACACTACTCGCCAAAGTTAAAGAAGATAGAAAAATTTGACAAAAAATCCATCACAGAAAAAGAAAGCAGAGCAAGTAATAAAAAGCGAGTTTCCAATACTCGCCGAAATAATACTACATCAATAAAGAAATAGTTCAGAGCGACATAACACAGAAAGAAGAAAAGTAAAAAAGGACAACATCTAAGGAGGCGCCTGAAGATTCGCCTGAAGATTCGGAGGCTAAGGATGTCGCCCAACCCAGCCCAAGCTGCGAGCTCGCTTGAAGTGCGCGGAGGCTACGGACATCACGTCCTCGCCCTGCCGCAGCTGGTCTTCAATCCTCGCCAGCCGACCGACCGAGCCCATGCTCGCGCGCATCCCCACCATCTCGTCATGATGCAGCTGCTGGCAATGCTCGAGCCTCGCAACTCGACGCTCCAGGTCGTTGACAGTGTGAAGGCGAGATTCTGCACCAGCCAGGCGAGTATCGAACTCTTCCAGCCGTGATACTTGCACCTCCAGCTCAGTCAAGCGACGATGAGCGTCAGTGCTCGCCAGGCGCTCAACCCGCGACTCCATATCAGTCAGGCGGCGATGAGGCTCGCTGACCGCCAGGCGCTCCAGCTTTGACTCCAGATCCAGGATCGCGCGAGTAGCCCTCTCCTGGTACTCACGAGAAGGAAGCCCGACGACGTCAATCAAGGCTCCTATGGGAGTACGAGCGCGAGCTGCAAAAAAGGTAAGAGTGTCAGAACCTTGACGACGAAAGGCACAGAGCGAAGACAGCGGCGACTATCAAAGATGACGACAAAGTACCTGACCGAGGACTGCGAGAGTGACGGCGAGGAGAGCCCCTGCCTCGCTGAGGAGACGCGCTGTGGTGGTGATCGCCTCGCCGAGCAGGATGGGACCCAGCGGTCTGACCCCGGCTAGGAGGCGCGTTCCCTCGACCGCGACTATCAGATGGTCGCCCTCCCCCTGCGGAGAAAAGAAGCCCGAAGGGCCCTCAGTCCCGCCACGGCGCGAGGATTCACCCTGGTGGGTTGAGGGAGCGGTAGAAGTCGAAGGGCGTTGCTCGCCCTGAGTCGTGACAGGAGGAGGTGGCGGAAGCCCACCCACGGGCAGTTGCGAGCTGCTCGCCAACCCCGAAGATTCAAGAGGCGGTGGTGGTGGAAGCACGATGCCCGCCAGAGGAGCCCGTTGCTCGCTCATCGGTCTCCTCTCCAGCAAAGAGCTGTGGAGAACTCGCGTCGAGCGCCCACCACCCCTGGGCGAGATCATGGACGACGATCTCAGAGGAGGTACGACCAGAGGTCCTCCTGAGCACCAAAGGTGGACGAATCTGCGAGCATAGAAGAAACGTTTAGCAATACGGACCAGGTTGATACTAATCGAGGAGGTGACGGGTAGGAAGCTCTCTACCTCGCGCAGGAGCGAGATTCTCCGATTGATTCTGGGCCGAGGTCCCAGGCACGCTCGCCTCCTCGACGACATTTGGAACAGGCAGATCAGCGGCCGGCGAGTTGCCCTCGTTAGACAACCCCAACTCATCCAGCAGCTGCTGATGTTGGTCGCCCAAAGGGGCGGCGGAATCGTCTTCAACAACTTTCTTCTTCCCCTTCTTCTTCTTCTTCGCCAGCCTCTTCCTCTTCTTAGTAGCGAGGAAGTCTTCAACCTCGGGACCTAGGCGTGGAGGGAGCGAAGGACCGTCGAACAAACCCACAAGACCAGCCATGGCCACCTTAGCCTCTATAGCATAGTCGTGCGCCATCTTGAGCGAGTTCAGAAAAGACGTGCCATCAGAGACCCCTGCCCCTCTATTTATAGAGCTCGAGCGTCGGCCAGCGAGATGGCGAGTATAAAGCCAATAGTCGCCAGTGGACAATCTCGTCGAATGAAGGTTGGATGATTCTTTCCGAGCAACTACGTTACTCGCAAAGAGCGGGGATTGTGTACAACCCTCATTATCCGAGGGTGGACCCACTCAAAGCCACGTAGACAGAAGTCAAAGGTCAAAGGGTCAACACAGAGACCAGCAGTCCAAGGCAAAGGCAGAAGAGACCCTGGCGAGTATGCAGGTGATAGTCGCCAGGTAGGCGAGTATCGGCCAGAGGAACTCATCGCGCGCAGAAAGCAGCAGAAGCCCTGGGCGAGTATTGGCCCGGCGTGTGCGAGCAGCACCCAATACTCGCCAGATGGGCGACTATGACATGGTACTCTCTGAGTAACCCATAGTCGCCGGGTTGGGGGCTGGGCTATAAAAAGCCCCCCTACCCTTTGGTTTTCCTATAAATAGGACCCCAGGGGTACTTGGATTGGCACCTGGACTTGAGCTTTTGGACCCCGATTCCCAAACTCTCGATCCCGTCACCCTTACTTTCAGCCAAGTCGGTGTCTTCCCTGTACCAAGCTCGACCACTTTGGTTTCGGAGGGGAAGACTCTCTCGAGCTTCTGGGTACGTGGTGGGACCTCCCTGCCGCAGCACCTGGGGTCCTGTTCGTTGCTCTTCTAGCTTCTTCGTCGTTGCCAACCAAGCCCTCTCGTTGGACTGCTGGGCGAGTAGCCTCCGGCTGCATCGGTCCGAATTTTGAGGTCAGGATTTTCCTGGCGTCAACAATACAGATTGTAGGAGAGTATTCAAGTTCTACTTATTGGACAGACAAGGTAAATTTTATGAATTTAGTTTACCATTTCTACTTCTGAGATTATACAGATTGTTAGGTTTGCTTGATTTACTGTATTTGTTGCAGTTGGAACTATATTTGTTGTTATTACAGTTGTATCTGTGTTGTTGTTACAGTTGGAACTGTATTTGTTGTTATTACAGTTGTATTTGTGTTGTTGTTACAGTTGTATGTGTGTATTTGTTACAAAATGGTTTGTCAGATGTTTTATTATTTTTGGTTATTCAAATGCCCGGTAGCCAGTACCTTAGTTGTAGGTGTGCAGTGTCCACCTTCAAATCTAATGCAACTTAGTTACTGGAAGTACTTTCTGAGGAGTCAAAGACAGTTCTTCAAGATGCGAAGGTGCTTCCACTATTCCAAATTCCGAATCTCGCACAGAATATACCGTTACTATATTTGCTTGTGCGATGTTATAATGGTGACAAGAAAGCCTTTTTATTAGGTAAATATTATGTGAGGTTCACTGTAATTGAGATAGCGATGATTTTGGGTCTCCCAAATAGAGATCGTATTTTTAAGTTTGTCAGACTTTCTCTTTCTGACTTAACTCACAAGGATGTTATCGAAGAAATGAGAGGTCTTGCTGGAGAGGCATGGTCACCGACAGTGGAGTGTACGAGGGTGAAAGCTTTAGTGAGATATCTGTTGGTGGTATTTTTTTCCCATTGAAGAGCCTGAGGGTTCCAGCTTGCCTTAACAAATTTGGGGGGTACATGTTTTTCGAAAGTACAATTGGCCTAAGGCCATACACAAATTCTTGCAATCGCAGCTGGTTGAGTTGAGTAGAATTAGTGCATTACGAGGAGGTTCTCATTTGGGTTACTTGGAAGGATGCTCGACCATATTACTGGTACTTGGTGTGATTATATATTTAAATTGATTATATATTTAAATTGATTATAAAACACCATTCAGATTATTACTTATTGTGTAGGTTTGGTTGTATGAGCACACCAAATTTCAGTTGGTTTGTGACGACGTTGCAAGGCCTCGAATTTGCCGCTGGACTGCAAAGTTGAGTTATAGCGCGAAGTATTATTATGCTCTACAAAGAGAGCTTAGGATTCCAAAACAGGTGGGTTAAACCAATTTACTATGAAGTTCTCCACTTTAGATTTAACATATATTTTATATTATTTTGTAGGTGAAAATTGAATTTGAGAATGTTTTAGAAAGTGAGAAGTTACTACTAGTGATGGATGATGAAGACCTCGATTTTGAGGCAGTCCAAAAAAGGCCTAGAAAATTAAGTAACGAGGATTTAGACATTGATAATGTATTCTATAATGTCGAGGAGGCGGGAAAAGAAAAGAAGAAGTTAAGGAAACTAGAGCAGAAGATGTTGAGAAAGGCTAGGAGGGAGCTTCAGAGTGAAAGAGGGAAGAGCAAGATATAGGAGTTTGGAAAGGTTGAGTATTTGCACTTTGAAGAAGGTTTGAGAGGTTTGGAGAGCAGATTGTGTGGTTTTATCAAAGAGCAAGTTCAGAGTGAGGTTGACACACTGCGACAGAAAATTATGACTAATTTTAATTCTTTGAGGAAATTATGTGAAGAAGGGTTTAGCAATATGTCATGTCAATACAACCGAGAGAAGGAACCGCGCCATCAATCACCCTCGCCACTATATTCGTCGCCTAACATCACATTTGCTCCTAGCACCCAACTCACACCTACGAAATCACCAATTGAAGTAACTTTGGTGGATTCCACCATTCCGGTGAACGACTCAGAATGCGAGAGTCAATTAAAGCTAAGTAGCTTGATCATAAATGTGAAGAAAAGGGCAAACCGGAAGAAGAAGAATTTAGGGACCCCTACTAAGGAGTACCCTGGCAAAAATTTGATACCTACACGATTACGGGAGGTCATAGATTATGTCCTATTGAATTTCAAAGAAAGGTATTAGTTCTACATGTTAAAAATCTTCCATATTGTTTAGTATATGTTAAAAATATGTTTGACTGAAACATTAATTTATGTTTTAGTGATTGCACAATCTTCCAGAGCGGAAATATTTGGCTAACCAGAGGCTTAGTTGACACCCTTTTGGGTGAAAGATGGCTAGAAGATACGCACCTCAATGCGTATGCATTAGTACTCAGTGCTAGGAGGAGGAGGTCTCCAAATAAAATGAAAAGTTTTCTATATGTCTCTCCGGATTTTGCTGTAAGTAATATTTCATTATGTTGAATTTAGATTCGCATAGTTATTAACCAATTTTTTAACCCTACTGCAAAACTGTAAGCGGAGTAATTTCAAAAATGCCAAAATACTACTGAGTCATATAACAACGTAAAATCCTCTCAGATTATTTTAATGCCATGTCATTTTGAATGTCATTGGGCTTTGTTAGTTTGCAAACTGAAAGAGCGGCACTGGGAATATTACGACTCTCTGCCAATCAGTCGTCATCGAGCAGCCTTACCCGCTTTGGTATGAAAACTAAATCTCTCAACAAAGTGAACTATAATTGAGATTTTCATTTTTCATTGTATCTTCAATAGTACATTAAGGTCTAATTATCTTTGTACATGTAAATTGTCATTGTTGCAGGTCCGAACATTATATGAGGATGTTAGTGAGATCTTGCCAATAGATTTTCTGGATTGGCACATAGTTGATGTTCCCGGCTTACCAATACAGGAGAATGGCAATGACTGCGAGGTTTTCGTAATAAAGTACATGGAGGCTGTTATTTCAACACAAACAAAGTCATGGGATTGTTGCCGAACATGGCAGTCGGAAATACCAAAATTTGTGCCGAAATCGCTGCCGATATTTTTAGAACTTGTTCACCGTTAATATTTGCCAATATTTCTTAGGGAATGAAACAATTATGTGGGCTGTTTAATTATGTCCAACGTTATTTAAAAGACTGGTAGTAGACATTACTATGTGTCGTTTTGTGCTAGAATGATAGTGGAATACTTTTTTTGCTGCTACATGATAATTACATTGTTTAAGGACAACTTGATCCATGTTTGATTATGCTTGATGTACTAGTGAAACTGTTTAATTATGTTTGCTTGTGCGGTAATTACACTGCTGGATACATTAGTTTGCTATTACTTGGCAATCAACAACCTTACAAAAATCGACAGTTAATTCAACAACGTACATCAAGGTTTGAATACGTCGGGTATACTTGAAAAGTTGAATGACATATCCAAAAATAAATCTCTGCTAAAACCGAAAGCAGTGGGAGCAGTCGGCCCATCCGAGTGATGTTCATTTGCTGAAAAACATATGAAGTTGTACTCCCTCGTTGGCAGGGACGAATCTTGTATAGGGACGTTGACGTTGTCTACATAATTTGCATGTACATCATTGTCATTCTCAGCAGCCTTCTTTATCTTATCCACTTTCTTACGTGACTTCACGGTTCCTCTCTCCCAGTGGGCCTTCATACGAGCAGTAGGGGCACCCTTAGGCCTCTTGACCGGAGGATTATGAACAAATGTACTATTGCTTTTCTCATCTACAACACCTTTATTCTGACCTTCGGCCAAATGCACCATATGATCAGTTTGTTGTGACAGTTCATTCATGACGCGCATCATATGCTCTCTGGCAATTTTGCAATTCTCTATCTGGTTCGTTAAATCGTAGCTAAACCGCATCAAATGGTTTCTGAATGTCATATTTCACTCATTCTCGGTCATGACAGGGATATTATTGAGATAGATATCCTTCTTTGCATTACGAGTGAACCATCTGAGGACATATTTGAGTGAGATTTGCTCTAAATTTCGTACATTGTACACCCTCAAGATATGTGGACATAATATGTCTTTAGTTTCAAATCCTCTACAAGAACACTCTGCATCCATTGTGGATATGTTGTAGTTCACAAACCATCGCGTATCTACTTCACCGCTCTCCCTTTCCTTTGTCACATATGTTATATGAACTTCATCGTATCTCGTCTCGTCAACCATACAAACTCCAATGGCTCCTATCATGAAAGATTTTTCAAAAATATCGAACATTTTTCGAGTGTACAACTTTGACAAATGTTTGAAGAGGGAACAGTTATTGTACTTTAAGGTAACAAATCCATGCTTGCATCTAAAATCTTCTTTGTGCTCACCCCTCCTTCACGATAACACCAACTTCTCCAAACCCAAAAAACACTCAACAAGTGAACTAGTCCCTTTCGAACTGCCATGCAAACAACTGCTAGCTGATTCGCTTCTTTGCGTTGACAAAATACCGAGATCTAAAATGTCTTTATTTTATACTGTAGACCACTTCTTCCCGATGTTATATAAATCTCCCAACCATTTGTTACCCTGCAGATTTCCTGTCATTACCATCTCATTCCAGCATCTTTCAAACTCGCCCTCACTATCACACTTGCTCATGCATTTGTAGAATAACGTCCGAACATTTTTGTTTTGGTTAAACAAAGGAATTTTTGAAGGAGCTTTCTTCGATATGTGCCATTGACATAGGCGATGACGACTGCTAGTGAATACCCGCTGAATAGCTGAGGCCATGGCTTGATCTTGATCCGTGAAAATTGTATGTGGTTGTTTACCACCAACAAATTTAAGAAATGTTTCAAACACCCAACAAAATGAATCTGTAGTTTCCCCAGCAATGAAAGCCCCCCAACAAAAATATTCTGCCAATGATTGTTCTGTTAGGGCTGAGGGCGCTCAAGATATTCTACAATACGGCATCAAGTTTGGAATACGTATATATAGTATCTCCAGCTTAGGGCGGAGCCCTAGATCGACACGCAACCCGTTAATGCTTATCGTGTCGGTTCGGACACGCGGACATAATAGTTAATGCGTTAACAATCTCCTCCTATGTCCGCGGTAAACTCGACGACGATGAGGGTGGTTTGTGTAAGTTCAACCGGATCGTGAACAGTACACAACCGTGTCCAACACCTGCAAAAACTGATTAGACTCAAAGAAAATATTATGCACGCATAAAGATAAACAATAAATCTCAGCTGCACTGCAAAACAGTCTAAAGTACGATCATAGCACAAGTCCAACAAACGTAGTGACTAGAATCAACACAAAGAGCAAAAGTCTAAAAAGCAAGTGTATCAAAGAGAGCTAAACAGTGCTCTAAGCAGAGATAAAACAAAAGAAAGCAAATAACACTCTAACTGTCGTCGGCCTCAGACGTCCAACAAATCATCCTGCTCAGGATCCCATCCTGCCAGTGCTCCTCCATTAACAGCAACTCCTGTAATTTCCAACATGGAATGTCATTAGAAATAAATTCATGCTTTGAAAATGTACAAGTATCTAGTTCAACAAAGGGAACGTAGTACTTAATAATTAAGTTTGAAGGAGTATTTAGAGTATTATAGGTTCAACCTCAGAATCTAACATCGGTTTTCAACGAAATGATTTATAGACTTCTGGACACCGCAACGATATCTGTGTTCCAATGTGGAATGTCCGGGTTACTGTTCTTCTAAAGCTAAGTGGAGATCATCAAGTTTGGAATGAAGACCCCTTAACAGAAGAAGAGTCAAACCGAGTCAGATTGTGTTATCAAATTTGGAATAACACTCTCCTCCAAGGTAAGAGAAGACGAATCCAGGTAAAGTTATTAACATCAGATTTGGAATGAAATAACTTACCAGATTCGTGCTCAGCAACCAAAACATCAACGGAGCACAACATGCTTGCTTTGACAAAGGAAATCAGGGAAAAATCAAAACATCGATGTAGGCTAAGGTGATCTAAATCGCATGTAGTCCCATTTCCCCCACTGTTTTGATTAACCGGTCTTTGGGCATTCCTTTCGTCAATGGATCAGCTAGATTATCTTTTGATCGCACGTCGACCAAAGAGATAATTCCTTGTTCTTTCAGATAGTTTAGCAGAGCATGTCTCAGTCGTACATGTCTCCTCTTAGTATTGTAGAGGGCATTTTTAACAACTTGGGCTGCTGCTTGGTTATCGCAATACAAGCTCAATGAGTTGACTTGTAACCTAGACAAGGGAATATCTAGTATCAGATTCCTGATCCAGTCTGCCTCTTCACCAGCCGAAGCTAAGGCAAACAACTCGGCTTCCATAGAAGACAATGCTATACAGGTCTGTCTTTTGGATTTCCAAGTGATAGCAGCTCCACCTAGAGTGAATATGTATCCACTGGTAGATTTGCTGTTACTGACTTCTGAACACCACGAGGCATCAGAATATCCATCCACAGTAGGTGGGTAACCAGTGTAGCACAAGGCGTGATTCTTGGTACCTGACAGGTATCTCATCAGCCTATCCAGAGCATCCCAGTGCTCTTTGCTCGGACTACTGGTAAAGCGACTCAGCATGCTAACAGAGTAGGCAATGTCTGGTCGAGTACAACTTGTGGCGTACATGAGACTCCCAATAATTTTGGAATATTTGACTTGATCAATGCTTGTTCCAACATTTGGACTCAATTTTACATTGTGATCGAAAGGTGTCTCTACAGGCCTACAGTTTTCATATCCCCAGGTCGAAAGAAGTTGCTCAATGTAATGAGCCTGACTAAGAGTAACTCTACCCTTATCAACTCTAACCTTCATACCTAACAGGGTATCGACTGGACCGAGGTCCTTCATATCAAATTCTTTTGCGAGTGTGGATTTGATATCCTTTACTGCAACAAGATCTGAACCCAGGATCAACATGTCATCCACATATAGACATATGATGACTGTTTTATTTGACATAGAGCGGTGGTAAAGGCATTTGTCTGAAAGACTAGATTGAAAGCCAAAACTTTTTACCACTTGGTCAAACTTCATGTGCCACATCTTGGGCGCTTGTTTAAGCCCATAGATGGATTTGTCTAATTTGCACACTTTGTCTTTTAGATCTGGATGGACATAACCTTCAGGTTGTGCCATGTAGATCTCTTCATCGAGCTCTCCATTCAAGAAGGCTGTCTTGACATCCATCTGATGAACTCCATTCAAGAAGGCTGTCTTGACATCCATCTGATGAACTATGAAGTTCTTGAAAGAGGCCAAGGCGAGAAGAATTCTAATCGTGGATAGGTGACACACAGGTGAATAGACGTCAAAGTAGTCAATTCCCCCTTGTTGCTTATAGCCTTTAGCGACTAGACGCGCTTTGTATCTCGTTATAGACCCATCACTATGCAATTTCTTCTTCAGCACCCACTTGCATCCAAGTACTTTGGCTCCTTTAGGGAGGTCCACTAGATGTCAGGTGTTATTCCGTAGCAGCGAGTCCATTTCATCATCGATGGCTTCTGCCCACATTAAAGAATCTCTAGATCGCATTGCTTCCTGGTAGGAAAATGGATCATCCTCTAAGTGGTAGGTGACAAAATTTTCACCAAAATTCTTAGGGACTCTATCTCTTGTAGATACTCTTACAGAGATAAGATTATCCTCTACAGATTGGGAAGCAGTGCCAGAGGGGCCAGCTTCAGGTGCTACAAGAGATTCGGAAATCATCTCAGTAGACCCGGAGACGGTTAAACCATGATCTTTGATAAATTTATTTTCAAAGAAAATAGCATCCCTAGATTCTATCACAGTATTGGTGGACAGATCTAGAAACCTATCTGCTGCACTATCTTCTGCACTACCTAGATAAACACAAGTTGTTGTTCTAGGTCCCACCTTAGGTCTCTTAAGGTCTTGTATCCTAACATAAGCAATACAGCCCCAAGTCTTTAGAGTGTCAAATCTACAAGGATGACCATGCCACAGCTCATACGGAGTGGAAGTGAGCTTAGCATGAGGCAATCTATTCAGAATGTGATTAGCAGTTCGGACTGCTTCTCCCCAAAAGGAATTAGGCATGCCAGCAGTAAGGAGCATAGAATTCAGCATTTCTGTTAATGTTTTATTCTTTCGCTCAGTAATACCATTAGACTGGGGTGAGTAGGGAGCAGTGGTTTCTAGGATTATACCCGCAGAGGCACAAAAGTCTTGAAACCCTGTTGCAGTGTACTCTCCTCCTCGATCACTTCTAAAACGCTTAATCTTCAGGTTTAATTGATTTTCAACCCGGGATTTGAAGATCTTGAAGATCTCAAAAGCTTCATCTTTCGATTTCAATAAATAGACATGACAGTATCTGGAATAATCGTCGATGAACATGATGAGATACTTCTTTCCCCCTCTAGTGGCGTGACTCTTAAAATCGCAGAGGTCTGAATGTATCAAATCAAGAAGTTGTGTACTCCTAGAAACAGACTTAAACGGTTTTCTAGTGATCTTGGTTTGTGCACACACCTCACATTTATCAAATCGAATAGAAAGATCTAAGGGGATGTTATGACTATTAGCTAGATCACGCATTTTCCTGTAGTTCACATGTCCTAATCTGTTATGTAACAATTTAGGATCTATTAAGTTTGAACTCACTTGGTTTATGCTATCATTATTAAGACTAAGTCTATACATTCCGTTGATCAAGTAAGCACAACCATAGTAATGAGAATTAACAGTTAAAGTTATTCTACCGCTAGAGGTTGTGAAGGACATTCCTGCTTTATCTAACAAACTAATGGAAATTAAGTTTTTAGTTAAACTAGGAACTACTCTAACATGTAATAAAATTAGAGTTTTACCTGAAGAGAGAACCAGGTGTGCTGTCCCAACATACTTGACTTCAGTCTCTCCTCCATTGCAGTTTTCTACCTTGTCTCTGACCTCAGTAACGTCAGTGAGAAGAGCTCTGTCATTCGTCACATGACAGGTTGCACCACTGTCCAGCCACCACTCTGAAGACGAAGTGCGTTGACTACTTCCAATCATGGCCACGAAGGACGAAGGACCGGAGATGTCGACCAGCATGTTTGTAGCATTCTGTGGGGCTTCCTCCTTTTTCTTCTTCGGTCCTTTGCATTCAGCTGCCCAGTGACCCCACTTGTCGCAGTTATGGAACTTACCTCTTTTCCTTTTGAGAGATGGCTTTTTGGCCTGTACCTGTGCAGAGGCTTCACTTTTGGGAGCTGCGGGCATCCGAGGAGGCTTGCTGGGTCGAGAAACGAAGTTGGCAACCTGTGAGGGTTGACCAGCTTGCTCCAGGCTTTTACCAGTAGCGTTTTGATCTTCGATGTGGATGAACCTTTTGAGTTCATCCAATGAGATCCTCTCCTTCAGTCTGTGCATTTCAGTCTTGAAAGTATTCCATTCAGGAGGCAGCTTGCTCAGGATCAGACTGACGAATAAATTATCAGACATGTCAGATTGTTCATCTTCCAGCTTGAGGCGCAGATTCTCCAGATCGATCAGTTGGGAGGTGACTGACGAGTTTGCATTGAACTTGAAATTAAAAAATTTCTCGCCCAGGAGAGTCTTCGACAGTCCCTCTTCTTTCTGGAATTGCGCGTTCAGGCGATCCCAGATCTCCTTCGCAGTTTTGTAAGCGCTGTAGGTCATAGCGAGGCGAGGGTTTAGAGAATTCAGGTGATAGTCTCTGCAGAAATCCTCGTCCTTGCTCCACTGGTACTCGTCCACGTCTTCGCGCGTCGTAGCAAAATCACTGAGTACGGTGTAGAAAATTTCGCGCTCTTTCATGCCCAATTGGACATGGATTTTCCAAACGTGGAAATCCGTAGCGTCGAAAGACTGCAACTTTACAATATCGTAGGAACTACGCTTCGACATTTTCACACAAGAAAAATAAATAAACCGAAAGTTGTCACCTGATCCGTGCGAAGACGATCAGTAAACTTCAGATCCAATCCAGTAGTTGTTTGTTCCAAGCAGCACTAAATCAGACAGAACTCCTCCAGCTTCGTGACAGAACAGAACCAGGCCGAAGAATCCCCAGTTAAGATGGATCTACACTTCACTGGAGTTGATTCTCAACAAGAATTAATTGGAGACAACTCAAGTAAAAATCTGATAGAAGATGTGATATTTCACTGTTGATGAGGTTGAAAATCACTTTTGTGGATTTCCCAAGATAGTGGAAATCCTCCTTTCTGCTGTTGATTTGAAATCAACGATGGAAGAACAACTTCTCCCCTTTTTTTTAATAACCAGATCTGTTGCTCCTTCACAATAGTCGATTGCAGACGCAACTGGAAAACGGGAGTGGCACAGATCCACGACGGCAACTGTTAATCCTCCTGCTAGGTCGGCTAGAATCTGTAGCTTTGAACGGCAGAGCGACAACCCAGGATCCCAGCGAGATCTTCAGTGGTCAACCTGGACCAAATCCAGCGGTGGTCGACCTAGATCTCGTAGATCCGGCAGTGGTCGACCTGGATCTCCTCCTTTCCGATCTACGACAAGAACAAATGACTGTGAAGCTCGTCTTCCTCTTGATCGACTGCGGTCTAGAACAAAAGAACTAGTTCGATCGGCTACGATCTGGAACAAGAACCAGCGATCGATGGACGAAAAAGAGAACGAGAACCAGCGATCTGGACGATCCTCTCCTCCACTCGAACAGATGTAGATCGGCAGAGAATCGAAAGAATCCTCCTTCCTGTCGATGCCTTGGTCTTCCTCTCGATCGGATGTGCCGCGGCTTCCTTCCCTCGTCGAAGGGAATAGCAGAAATCGCGAATTTTTGGGCGGCGACGGGAGCACGGCAGAAATCGCGAGCGTGAAGGGCGAGAATGAGAGCGGCGGAGGAAAAGAATTCGCAAGCGCGTACAGGAGAACGAAACCCTAGCCGTTATCTTGAGAATGTTAGGGTTGAGGGCGCTCAAGATATTCTACAATACGGCATCAAGTTTGGAATGCGTATATATAGTATCTCCAGCTTAGGGCGGAGCCCTAGATCGACACGCAACCCGTTAATGCTTATCGTGTCGGTTCGGACACGCGGACATAATAGTTAATGCGTTAACATGTTCACGGTGATGAAAGGCGCACATGCCATGTTATATTTATTAAGTCTGTATGTTGTATCAAAAATAATAACGTCGACATAACTATCATAATCTATTCTGCTATTTCCATCCATCCAAAAATAGCTGGTACGTGAGCATATCCAGTTCGTCTTTTCTTACATCATAGGAGAACATATTATCGTCCAATTGTCTCTCCTGAAGTATCCTTAGCAAACTAGAGGCGTCACCACTATCGATTAGAGCTCTTCTTTCTCGTTGAACAAAATTGAAGGCATCGGTCTTACAAAATCCAATATTTTCAGCACCCCCAGCTTCATCTGAAAGAAAGTTGTAAGCATCCACTGCTCTTATTCCGGCGCATGTCATATTCTTCATTAGACTACCTTGCATCTGAGATATTTTGCGGTTGGACCTCAATAAGTGCATCTCTTTCTCCATTGCGAGTGGATGATTGTGCTCCTCGACGGACCTCGTGACTTTCCAATTCTTGCCATCTACATATGCATGAAAACAAATGCAAGCAAGACATCCGGTACGCGTTCCTAATTTGTGGTACTTCTTCGGTGACACCTTTGTATCCTTCCAACCTGCTTTCGCACAACTATATTCTCGTGCTTTAATAATTCTTGTGCGCGTCCAATACATTATGTGTTGTTTGCGAACACTGAATCAATTAGTGTGAGCATAATTACAATACATAGCGTAAGCCTCATCCTCCGAATGGACAATAGGGAAAACAACTGAGCTCTTTTGCACCTAAAAGAATAAAGAAAAATATTAAAGTCTGAATACAGTCTTACTTTACATGAATGATAAAGTAAATAAAAATACAGTTAAAATACACTTGAATACAATTGGAGTTATAAATAAAAATACACACTCGGTACATGTTCAGTAAAACCTACACACAACAAATATGAATTAATTAAGATTTAATTAACTAAGCAGAGCATTAGAAATAACAACAAATGATTAGAAACAAAAGACTAAAACAAGGAATACAGTGGTAGTTTACAATGATAATAAATAAATGTACTGTTAAAATTGTATTACGATATACAGTCAAAATATAGTTCAATACAGTTGGAGTTATGAATAAAAATACACACTTAATACAGTTCAATACTAAGTAGAACATTGGAAAACAAAACAAATGAGACTAATTCAAGGACTAAAGTCTTTACTTACATTAATAATACAGTTACTGAACTGTTAAAATTGTAATAAAAAATACAGTCAAAGTACAGTGAAAAATAGTTAGACTTATAAATAAAAATACTCACTTAATACAATTCAATATTATCTACAGACAGGAAACAATATGCTTCAGGAAACAATATGATTCAAGTCACTAAGTAGAACATTGAAAATCACAACAAATGAATCGAAGGACTTACAATGCCAACATTATTATCTACTTTGTCTGACGACATCATAAGGGTTAAGCAAGTATCTCCGTGGTCAAAAAACTAACAATGGAATCAATACAAATAAATTAGATGAGTTAAATAAAAAGGCAATGGATGGACTTGGATGCATAACCAGCAGCGTGATCCAGTTCGGATGCATAACAGGGGCTCACCGAGAACTAGGAAGGCGGAGCGGTGGGTTCGCCGGAGCTTAAAGGGTTCGCCGGATAGTAGGGGTTTCACCGGAGCTAAAGGGGTTCGCAGAAGAGCATGGAGTGTTTCACGCCCTAGCTGGGTTTCGGCGGGAAGGAAGGGAAGAAAATAAGGTGAGCCCGGGTATTTATTCTCGCAATATAATGCCTTAATTTTGTGGGATTCACGGTGCACGGTGAACCCACCAAATCACGAATTTTCATTTGCCTAGCCTTAATTAGATAAAATATTGTAATAATGTTGGTGAAACCAAGTAACCAACCACGTGGTGGAGGCGTGGAGCGGTGCTTTTGCTCAATCTAATATAATAATTTAATGATATTTAATATACAAAAAATTATCCCTAACTTGTCGCGACGCTACTTGCCAAATCGCATAACCCAACTCCCACGCGGAATCCCGCATGCGTAGTTATTTCACGCTGACGCCACGCGGTCTTCAATAAAAGCATAAAACCTTCGCCACGAAGTATAAAAAGCCACATGGTTTCCCCTGACACGTGGTACTCAATTTGAATTTTAAGTCTAATTTTAATATATATATATTTTTTCTCCACCTCCCTATAAAAGTTGACGATCTCAACAATTAAACGGAGCCAATCCTTTTCCACCGATCTCCGGTCTCGAATCTCCTCTCTGCCACCGTTCGACGCCGACGAGATCGAGATGAGCTATTACAATCAGCAGCAGGCTCCGATCGGAGTTCCTCCGCCTCAAGGTTGATGGATCTTGTTCTTGCCATTACTGATGCGGATTTTTTTTCTAGGGATTTCTATCGTTTACGAATCTGACGGGGTTTTGCATGCCGTGATTGATTTGTAGGTTATCCGGACAGTTATGGGAAAGACGCCTATCCTCCGCAGGGGTATCCGACTCAGGGGTATCCTCAGGGGGGATACCCGGGATACCCGGCGGCCGGATACCCGCCGGCGGGATACCCGCCGCAGTACGCTCAGCAACCTCCGCCGCAGCAGCAAAATAGCGGGCCTTCTTGCATGGAGGGATGGTGAGATCTCTCAAATTCTCTCTTGTATATGCATCCAATTTCTTCTGTGTTGAATAATCACAATTTGTTGAAGATTAATGTGCGAAATTTATGATGATTTAACTCCACTATGAAACACGGATCTAAATACATAGTCGATTGATTTTCATCATTCCTAAAAAAAATCTGGTATCGAATTACTCACATGATTATAATTTGATTTATGTATATAGAAAAAGAATATTAATGATAATCATTTAACAGCAATTTTCATGATTGCATCACATACATTGAATTTATCAGATTTTTTTCTGTGTTGATTAATCAAAATTTGTTGAAGATTTATGGGCATAGCTGGCATTTAAGTTGATCTGACTCCCCATATAAACACAAATGTATATACATAATCGATTGATTTTCATCATTCATAAAAATCTGGCATCGAATTACTAACATTATTATAATTTGATGGATTTATATGGAAGAAAATAATATAAATGATTATCATTTAACAGCAAATCGCATCACATATATTGAATTTATCGAATTCCTTCTGTATTGAATAATCAAAAATTGTTGAAGATTTATGGGCATGGGTGACATTTGTGATGATTTGACTCCACAATGAAACACAAATCTAAGTACATAACCGATTTATTTTCATCATTCATAAAAGAATATGGCACTAACGTGATTGTAATTTGATTTATATATATATAACAGTGTAAATGATGATCTTTTAACAGCAAATTGCATGACAAATATTGAATTTATCGAATTCCTTATGTGTTGAATAATCAAAATTTGTTGAAGATTTATGAGCATGCGTGACATTTATGATGATTTAACTCCACAATGAAACACAAATCTAAATGCATAATCGATTGATTTTCATCATTCATAAAAAAATCTGGCATTGAATTACTAATTTGATTATAATTTGATTGATTTACAAAGAAAAACGCCATAAATGATGATCATTGAACAGCAACTTGACATATATTGAATTTATCTATTCAGGTTTTGATCATTCATAATTTCAGAAGAAATTAAAATTAACTACTGACGGAGTGTTGTGTTTGTGACAGTTTGGCTGCACTTTGCTGCTGCTGCCTCTTGGACGCTTGCTTCTAAAAGATATCTATGGAGTGAAGATCCTTCAGCGGTTTCTTTCTCCTCCTCCTCCTCCTACTTTCTTCCTCTACTTATATGAGTAAATAACTAGAGGGGATGAGGTTTTCATGAACTGATTTAGGATTATGTTTAATGATTTCTGCATTCCTGATTCACTCCATTGTATTATAAACAAAATTTCATTTCGCTCTCAAAACTTTAATGTAAGTCGTTGAGCCTAATGTTCGTTCTTGTTTTTTCCTTTTAAAATTTATTTATTTTGTGTTTTGCGGGGGCTTGATTTATAAGTGTAAGACATTGCTAAATTGCGGGGGTGAGAAAATGGTGTAATAACACTCAAACACTGGTATTAGAGCTCATGTTCTATATATTTGCCATCTGATTCTGGGAGTTATTTGGTTTGATGGTCTGCTAACCCTAGGGTGGATGTGTGAAGATTGAGATGCTTGGTTTGTTTATAAATCTGAGGGAATGTCATCGTTCTAGAACTAGTTTCTACAGTGGGAATGTCCACCGGCACCCAACAATTTATGTGTTACATATTTTGGGCACTTTTGGGCTCCTATTTTGCAGAAGGCTGTCCCATTTAACCCGCTTACCTTTTGCCGAAGAAGCGAAGCCTCTCCGTGACGGCCTGCTTTTTGTTGGGTGAGGCTATTGAGAGTGCATTGTTGTGGGGAGCAATTGGCGGCGCCCTAAATAGTTAAGGCCAGCATTGCCGTTCTCTGGTGTCTTCCGCATGGTTTGAGGGGGTGTTTGGGGTACAGGCGGCGCTCCATTCCGGTCATGAATGGAGCCCGGTAGAGAATGGAGGTCCCGCTTGCCGGTGGTCAATGGTGTTGAAGAATGAACCGGCCTGTCATAATTCCCAAAGCAGTTTTGTTAAATAAATAAACCATTAACTGTAGCTGTTTTCAAAGAGGCATATAATCTTTAGAAACATTCCTCTTTTAAGAGCTTTTATTTAATGCTTAATCTCTTCATATTCCCGTTGCTGCACCTATAAAAAGGAAGAAGTTATGTATGTTTTAATGAGATAATGAATGAATGAAATCCTTGTTGTTCTCCTTCCCTATCACGTTTTTTCTCCATTTCCTGCAATACAAAATCCACGTTAAGAAAAGCCTATCAGTGGTATCAGAGCCACAAATCTCTGCAAACTCTGCAGTTCGTGTTCTCATTCCTAGAACAACATGAGCTCATCATCTACAACTCACATTCCATTTTCCCATCACCTTGCCCCCATATTTAATGGGGAGCTTTATGATCATTGGGCCGTGAAGATGGAGACATTGCTGAATTCTCAAGACCTCTGGGAGATCGTTCAAAATGGCCCCCAAGCCTCAGAGAAATCAAAGGACGGTAAAGAAGCAACAATACCCAAAGAAGAGAAGCAAAAGAACTCTTTGGCATTGCTAACCATCCAAGAAGCAGTCTCTCCAACCATCTTCCCGCGCATCATAGGAGCGAAAACAGCAAAGACAGCCTGGGACACACTCAAGGAGATCTACCAAGGAGATCAGAAGGTAATCTCTATTCGAAAAGTAAACATCAAGAGGCAATTTGATGCACTCACAATGCAAGAAAATGAAACCGTTTTTGAATTCATGCCCAAACTGACCAACTTATCAAATCAATTAAGCAATTTGGGCTCACCAATTCCAGAAAATGAATTGGTGCTGAAAATCCTCACAAGTCTCCCCAGATCTTATGATCATATTGCAGCAGCAATAGAGGAGAGTAATGATCTAAATACTCTCCCTGTTGCTGCCCTCATTGGGAAGCTTCAATCCCATGAGGAAAGGTTAAAACGCCACCTTCCAAGTGTATCTCATGCCTTGCAAACCAAGATGCAAATCAGCAAGCAGAATACAAATAAGACTACTGGGAACTTCAACAGAAGATTTACCAAAGACAAACCCAACTGGAAGCAATCGAATCAGACTAGGTTTCAACAACCAAATGGAGTGCAATATGAAAACAGTCAGTCAAATGGTGTGTTTTGCACTCTATGCAAAAAAAACAAACCATGACACTACTAAATGTTACTTCAAGTGCAAGAGGTGTAAAAAACCCACGCATTTTGACAAAGACTGCTGGTTCAAAAACAAGGAGGAAGCAAAATTTACAGAAGATTCAAAACCGGGTGAAGAAAAGGCCTTCATGACTTACACCCAAGAACCATCCAGTCCAAAGAAGATCTCTGATTGGGTAATTGACTCAGGATGCTCAAGTCACATGTCAAATGACAAGACTTTATTTTCTCAACTTGATGAGAACTGCAAGTCACTAGTCTATTTGGGAGATGGAAAATCAAGAAAAATTGAAGGTAAAGGGAGTATATCTTTTACAGCTCCAAATGGAAGGAACAGAATTATTGAAAACGTACAGTTTGTGCCAAGCCTGGCTCAAAACCTGCTCAGTGTAGGGCAGCTGATGGACAACGGTTACACCGTTTTGTTCAAATCCAAAACCTGTTTGATTTCTGACCCTTCTAATGTGCAGGTTGCTTGTGTTGATATGTCTAACAACAGGATGTTTACTCTCTCATTTGCCTCATCTCATCAGCTGGCCCTTTCCTCAGTGGGCTGCCACTCTGATCCTGTTGTTACTTGGCACCACCGGTTGGGGCATTTGAATTTTGCCTCAATGAGGAATCTATTTGAACACAACCTTGCAGAAGGGGTTCCTGAGCTGAAGATTCATCACAGCCAGTGTGAAGTTTGTGCAACAAATAAATCTCACAGACAGCCATTTCAATCTACACATCATCGAAGCTCAAAACCTTTGGAGCTACTCCACTGTGACCTATGGGGACCATCCTCTACCTCAACCCTGGGAGGCAAGAGGTATTTCTTCCTAATAGTTGATGACTTTTCTCGTTTCTCTTGGATTTTCTTCCTAACCCAAAAATCAGAGACACTATCCTGTTTCACCGATTTTAAGAGAGAAATAGAAAACAAGTTAGAAAGAAAGATAAAAGAGTATAAGAAGTGACAATGGGGGAGAGTTCATATCTCATGCTTTTACTCAATTCTGTAAAATCAGTGGTGTTATGCATCAACTGACTGTTCCTGGTACACCTCAACAGAACGGGGTACTAGAGAGGATAAATAGGACCATAGTCGAGATGGGTCGATCCATGCTGAACCACAAAACCTACCAAAATCCTTCTGGGGTGAAGCCACAAACACAGCCGTTTACATCTTGAATAGGGCACCAACAAAATCTTTAAAAGACTCCACCCCCTATGAGAGATTATACAACAGAAAACCAAACTTGGCCCACTTGAAAACTTTTGGCTGCATAGCATTTGCTCATGTACTCAAAGAAAAGAGAGATAAGTTAGATGAAACAAGTGAGAAATGCATATTTGTGGGATACAGTGATGTTAGCAAAGCCTATAGGCTGTACAAACCCATAAAAGAAGATCTCATCACCTCAAGAGATGTCATTTTCCATGAAGAAGATGAATGGAAATGGGGGTCAGACAAAGGGACTGATCTCAGGATTTCCCCTACAATCTCGGTTGAATTCAAAACCAATTCCATCCATGAGCTTGAGAGGGAACCCAGTGGCCAAGTGGCTCATGTACCTGATGAATCTGATTCAGATTCATCAGAGTCATCATCCCCCCTTAAAACTAGATCTCTCCAGGAGATATATGAAGCAACAGACACTGCCCTATTTCACTTCAGCCCACAAAATTTTGCAGAAGCTGTAAACAGCCCTGAATGGAAATCTGCCATGGATGAGGAGATAAGGCTAGTTGAGAAAAATAACACCTGGGCTCTTACTCCCAAACCAAAAGACAAAACAGTAATTGGTTTAAAATGGATTTTCAAACTCAAGCTAGATCAAGAAGGAAAAATTATCAAACACAAGGCAAGGATAGTTGCCAAGGGATATTCTCAGAAATATGGGAAAGATTATGAGGAGACTTTTGCTCCTGTGGCTCGCATGGACTCCATCAGGTTGTTACTTGCTATAGCTGCCAATCACGACTACCCAATTTACCAGCTCGATGTTAAATCAGCTTTTCTTAATGGAGTGCTAGAGGAGGAAGTGTATGTAGAGCAACCAGAGGGCTACCAAAAGAAGGGAAAAGAAGATTATGTGTACAAACTCAACAAAGCCCTGTATGGGCTTAAACAAGCTCCCCGTGCCTGGCATTCCAACATCACTCAATATTTCAAAGAAGAAGGACTTGTCCCAAGTCAATTTGAACCATCTCTGTTTATAAAACATGGGCCCAGAAACCAGAGATTGATCGTCTGCCTCTATGTCGACGATCTCCTTTTGACTGGAGGATGCAGTGACACCATTGAAGATTTCAAAACAAAGATGAAGAAGAGGTATGAAATGACTGATTTAGGTCATCTTAATCTATTTCTTGGTATGCAGGTAAAGCTTCAATCTGGATTCTTCCTCTCACAAGAGCAATATGCTAAAGAGCTGCTAAAAAAATTCAAGATGTGGGAATGCAATCCTTGCATAACCCCGATGTGTACCAATGTGAAGCTCAGCAAGCACAAAGAAGGAGAGGAACTTGCAGATGAAAATACCTACAGGAGTTTAATTGGATCTTTAATATATCTCACCAACACACGACCTGATTTGGAGCATTCTGTCAACCTCCTATCCCGCTTCGTGAGCAAACCAACCAAACAACACATGGAGGCCGCAAAACGCATTCTCAGGTATCTCAAAGGGACTGTGACCCATGGCATCCACTACACCAAAGATCTCAACCCAAGACTCACAGGTTACTGCGATTCCGACTGGGGAGGCTCAATTGATGACAGAAAGAGCATAGAAGGTTACATTTTCTACTTTGGCACAAGCCCAATTAGCTGGAGGTCAAGGAAGCAGCCCACCATCGCGCTCTCAACTACAGAAGCCGAGTACATGGCGATAAACTCAGCAATATGCGAAGGAATATGGCTGCGTCGAATGGTAGAAGAACTCACAGGGGAGAAAAAGGAAGAAATTCTGCTAAAATGTGACAACACGTCGGCTATAGCGCTGTCCAAAAATCCGGTGTTCCACAATCGAAGCAAGCATATCGAAATAAAATATCATTTCATTCGAGAGAAGCTAGAAGAAGGAGCTGCAAGACTCGAGCACTGCCCTACTCAACTCCAGCTCGCCGACATCTTTACTAAAGCTCTCAGCCGGGAGCGTTTTCAAAACCTAAAAGAAGGACTCAAGGTCAATGCCGCGTCCGGTTCAAGGGAGCGTGTTGAAGAATGAACCGGCCTGTCATAATTCCCAAAGCAGTTTTGTTAAATAAATAAACCATTAACTGTAGCTGTTTTCAAAGAGGCATATAATCTTTAGAAACATTCCTCTTTTAAGAGCTTTTATTTAATGCTTAATCTCTTCATATTCCCGTTGCTGCACCTATAAAAAGGAAGAAGTTATGTATGTTTTAATGAGATAATGAATGAATGAAATCCTTGTTGTTCTCCTTCCCTATCACGTTTTTTCTCCATTTCCTGCAATACAAAATCCACGTTAAGAAAAGCCTATCAAATGGAACCCTGCTCTTAAGATTTTATACTTTCCCTTCGAAGCCGGAGCACTGCCCAGTTTCGGTTCATCTTCCACAGCAAATGGGGGACTTCAGAAAGATAAATCATGGATTATTCACTGATTCTTGACCACTTATTGCAAAGAAGAATTTAGTTCAATGCATTCTCCCCCCCTCAACATTTCTCCTTTTCTCTCTTCCCATTACATTGCATGTTACAAGAAGCAGCAGGGGTTTTATGTGCTTCTATCACAGTTGTATGCATCTCGTTGATGATGATGCGCGAAGTTGTTTGTAGGATCTTTTCATTGGAGATGCGGATTTTATTCGTGCATGCTTGGAACTAGTTGTGGACTATGTTCAGTTTGAAATTCGTCATTTTTAGAATTCGGAGGGAGCAAGGGAATATCCCACCAAATTTGAGATCCATTTGAACGAAGAATGTGTATTTGGGAAGAGAACTGTAATTCTTAAAATAGAGGTTCGAATCAAATGCGGACGGTAAAGATATAATAAAGAGCTTGCCTTACGTTCAAATTCGGCGGACAATTACGTCAATATGTGATGTTTGTGAAAAGGTTCATGAACATATCCCCACCCTGCACCATGGCATCTGGATTGCCGATGATCTATCTGTCATACATAGAGACCAAAGTCTCTTTAACAATACATAGTGATCTATATGATCGGGGAGTTCATTTATTGATATGATTTGTTTGATGTAGGATCCGCCCTAATAAGTTATCCCTAATAAGTTAAGGCAACATGTTGTGAAAACTTTAGTAGAACGATCAAACAAACATAAAATCAAAACACAGAAGACACATTTATGTGGTTCACCCCAAGATGTGCTACGTCCACGGGCAGAAGCAGTTTGTTTTTCACTAGGATGAAGAACAAAGGCGGTTACAGAAAGTGACAGGATTTCAGATTTTAGAATAATCTAAACCCTAGAACGACAAGGGGGTTTATATAACACTTCGCACATTTACAAAATACACCGAAAAAATTCGGCCCCGCTCGTCGTGACCAGGGTCAACGTCGTCTTTGGGTTAGGATTCGAGGCATTGTCATGCAACCAAAATTGATTCAGTATTTCTTACATAGATCATGATTGGGGTTGAAGTAACACGTTAGTGCTACGAGCATCAGATACTCAAGTAGTGCTCAACAATGGTTCATGGATAGATCGGAGTCCTTTGAACCTTTGACTTACAACATATATCTCAGACTAAGAATGTTGAGGCGAATGAAATGACAAGTTTGATCTTCCTTCTAATGGAACAACGATGAAACTCTTCGTACCATCGATAGAAAATGAGGAGATTATGGAAATCTATCAGCGAATCTAATACACGAATCCTTTCATACATTTCTTGACCACGGAAGAATACCCTTCATGCATCACAAACAAAACAAAAAACTATATTCACATCATTTTATTATTTTCTTCATGCAGGTCCGACGAGTTCACAAAGCAATTTTTCTCGACATGCTTTCAATTTTTCCGTGACAAGTGGAAGATCTCATGCCCGGAATATCCAACTTGAGTGATATATTCACATAATAATCTCAAGCAATAATATGTAATGAATCATCTATATATCATATGCCTTACTTTCAAAGGTTATCAACTTCCAAAATATAGCTCCCAATGTAATCTAATCTAAATATGAGTCTATCTATTTATTGTTGTGTGATTGTGTTGTATGAATTTTTTTTTTTTTTTTTTTTTATGTTTATTAAGATATTATGTAGAATGCAACAGCATACTAACAAAGAATGATATTTGTTAGTTTATTATATATAAATAGGGGCCAAGATCTTGGATCCCAATTCGATCCAACGTCGTATTGACTAGAGCTTGAACATGGATTTCTCATGTGCGCGTGGATGGATAATTAGGGGTTTCTTTGGCGCAATGTTTTTGCTCCTGCGAGTTTGGACAAAAATGTCACATTCAAACTGTTAGAATATTATTTGTTGAAGCCGGGAAAATCCTAGACTCCAAAATTCGGATCAATGCAGCTGGAGGCTACTCGCCCAGCAATTCGGCCAGAAGGCTTGACTGGCAACGACGAAAAGGGCTCGGACAAAGGACAACAGGACCCCAGACGCTGCGGTAGGGAGGTCCCACCACGTACCCAGAAGCTCAGAAGAGACTTCCCCTCCAAAACCAAAAATGGCCGAGCAGGGTACGAGGAAGGCACCGACTTGGCTAGTACCGGGAGTAACGGCCAAGGATGACGGGTCCGAGAATTTGAATGTGGGAGTTTCAAAAGCTCAAGTTCAAGTGTCAATCCAAGTACCTATGTGGTCATATTTATAGGAAAACCAAAGAGAGGGGGGTCTTATTTATACCCCACCCAACTCGGCAACTAGGCGACATTGAGGCGACCTCGCTTGGAAAGGGGCGAGTATCACCTATGGTCGCCCACCTTTTGGCGAGTATCATGGCTACTCGAGCGAGTCCACCCATACTCTCCCAGGCCATCTTCTGCTCCTGCTGGATGAGTTGTCTTGTGTCTTGGACTGCTGGCCTCTTTGCTGACCCTTTGACCTTGACTTCTGCCTACGTGGCTTTGAGTGGGCCCACCCTCGGAGAATGAGGGTTGTACACAATCCCCGCTCTTTGCGAGTAACGTAGTTGCTCGGAAAGAATCATCCAACCTTCATTCTCCGAGTTGTCCTTCTGGCGAGCACTGATCTATAGTCTGCATCTCGCTGGCCAACGCCCTGGCCCTATATATAGAGGGGGGTCTCTGATGGCAAGGCTTTTTTGATCTCGCTTCATGATGTCGCGCAGTATTGCTGA
The DNA here is from genome assembly GCA_033032865.1 of Dactylorhiza incarnata. Classification (NCBI taxonomy): domain Eukaryota; kingdom Viridiplantae; phylum Streptophyta; class Magnoliopsida; order Asparagales; family Orchidaceae; genus Dactylorhiza; species Dactylorhiza incarnata. The sequence continues at coordinate 443,770 of JAWHQI010000595.1, read as the reverse complement.
GGAAGCTGCCGCTGACATGGCCGACCTTCTGGGATTGCTGCCGCCTGCTTGAACTCCTGCACGTGTAGACGCCGAGCTTGAAGACTTCCTCGCTTCCAAGAAGAGGAAGCGGCTTGCGAAGAAGAAGAAGAACAACAAGAAAGGCGCCGCCGAGGAGGATGTTGCCAATCCTCTAGCCAGCCGACGTCATCAATTGCTCGACGATCTGGGTCTTTCTCACGAGGGAAACTCGCCTGCTCCGGGTCCTCCTGCGCCAAAGGTCGCTTCAGAGGTGAGTACGGCTGGGGCTTCGACTCAGGTTCAACTGGATGTCGCACCTGCGCAAGGTGGGAGCTACCTACTCGCCACCTTTTGGGTTAGCTTGCTAATTCATCTATGTTGGCGAGGTTCTGACACTCTTTCTGATACTCACAGATTCGCCGACCATTATCGCTCAGGAGGAGCTTATGGCCGTGCCGCCTTTGCGATCATCTCCGATGATCTCGCGTGGGGCTAGTAGTCGCTCGGTGCGGATCCTTCACAGCTCTTTACTGGAGAAGCGGCCTTCGAGCGAGCAGAGGGCTCCTCTGGCGAGCAGCGCGCCTCCGCCGCCACTGCTTTTGCAATAATCGGAGCTGGCGAGCAGTTCGCAACTGCCCGCGGGTGGGCTTCCGCCACCTCCTCCTGCCGACATCTAGGGCGATCAACGCCATTTGTCTTCTGCTGCTCCCTCAACCCATCTGGGAAAGTCCTCGCACCGAGGCGGGGTTGGGGTTTCTTCGGGGTTCCTCCCCCCAAGGGGGGAGGGCGACCAGTGGATGGTCGCGGTCGGGGGATGCTCCTCGCGGCAGGGATCAAACCGGCGGGACTCACTCCAGCCGGCGAGGTGCGGGCCACCATTGTGCTTCCCCGCATCGAGGAAGAGGCTCCCCTTCTCGGCGATCTCGCAGTCCTCCTCACGGCTCGAGGAACGATGATCGCCGACCTAGTAACTTGGTTGCTGCTTTGTAGATTCTGCTGGATCTGTCTTTTGATACTTTCCACTGAAGCCTTCTTCTTCTTTGTCTTCTTTACAGATCGCGCTCAGACTCCCGTGGGAGCTTTGATTGACGGAGTCGGGCTTCCTTCTCGCGAGTACCAGGAGAGGGCTACTCGCACCATCTTGGATTTGGAGGTGAAGATAGAGCGCTTGGCGATCAGCGAGCCTCATCGCCGCTTAACCGAGATGGAGTCGCGGGTCGAACGCTTGGCGGCCATCGAGCCTCATCGTCGCTTAACCGAGCTGGAAGTGCGAGTGTCTCGGCTGGAAGAGTTTGATACTCAGCTGGCTGGCGTGGAATCTCGCCTTCAAATTGCCAACGACTTGGAGCGTCGGGTCGCCAGGTTGGAGCATCGTCAGCAGCCGCATCATGACGAGCTTGTAGGGATGCGCGCGAGCATGAGCTCGGTTGGTCGGCTGGAGAGGATCGAAGATCAGCTGCGGCAGGGCGTGGATGCGATGACCCTAGCCTTCGAGCACTTCAAGCGTGCTCGCAGCATGGTCTGGGTTGGGCGACATCCACAACCTCTAGAATCCCAGGCGAACCTCCAGGGCCCTCCTTAGATGTTTGCTTTCTTTCTGCTTTTCTTTGTAGTCGTCAGGTCGCCATTCGGCGAGTGATTGTAACTTGAATTTTTATTTAAGTAATTTCATTGGGCGAGTATTCTAATCTCGCCCTTCATTTATTGCTTGTTTGCTGGCTTGCTTGCTGTGATGTCTGGATTTTTCTATCTTCTTTTTGCGGTCTGCTTGAGAGTAGTAGTTGAATGTCGCGCCTATCTGGCGGGCTTCCTTGTATTCTGATGCAGGTACTCGCTTGTTTGAACGTTGATGATTTGTCGTGGGCTGTTGCTTTTGGCGACTTTCCTTGATGCTCGCCACCCCTTACTCGTACTCGCGGCGACGTACGCGAGAAGCTAAGTATCATCGGCTACTTTAAATAGGGGGTACGTATTTATTACGCTTTCTGGCGATCTTCTTTCATTCCTAGCGAGTATCTCCCGTTTGCTCTCCTTCTCGCCTCTTTTGATACTCGCTCCTTCTTCTCTCCTTTTTCTAGAATGGCTGACGAGGCGGCTATTCGGCGTGCGAGCCATGCCAAGAACTTTGAGGCGACCTCCTTCAAGAAGTCGATTACTCGGCCGCAAGACTTGAAGGAATTTTCTGCGAAGTACCTGTCGCCAGGCTATGTCGCCAGGCTTCCTCGCGAGGATGAGTTTCTGAACACCTTCTCGCCCATCGAGATAATGTTCCCCATTCGCCACTTCGAGGTCGGCTTGCGACTACCGTTGTGGACACAATTCTGCCAGATTCTGCGCTACTTCGGGATAGTCCCTGCTCAGATCAACCTGAACGGAGTGGCGATGATCGTCGGATTCCTTTGCTTTTTGCGAGAAGAGAGGATCGCCTTTGACATCTCTGTCTTCCGGTGAGTATTCCACTTCAACGCCACAGGCGAGGACGTTGTCTTTTTGTGCAGCCATGTCTGCACGCTGGTCGGCACGACGAACAAGAACCATCGCTGGGGCAAGCGACTAGTCGTCGTCAAAGGCGACTTTCAGATCATCCCGACCTCGTCCTTCCAGACGGCGGAAAGCGCCTTCACCGTTCCTTACCTGGAGGAGAGTAGGGAGAAGCTACTAGACTGCTTTCGGAATCGCCGCTTGGATGTGGTCTTCTGGAGGAGGCGAGTAGATGAACTTACGGAGGTGTTCCCCGACGAAGGTAGTCTTCTGAGCGAGTATTGGTTATTCTCGCCTCTTCGTCTTCAACTGTAGACTAACTTCCTTCTCTCTTGTTTTTTGTAGTCACTCACTCTTTGCCTAGCGAGCCTCTTCCGATGGCGGTGAAGACGGCGACTTCCACCACGTTTGACTTGTCGTCGGGCGGTGATGCGCCGGAGGTCGCCGACGATGATGCTGGTCCTTCCAGGAAGCGGAAGGGCAAGGCCAAGTCCCAAGACCCTGCGAGGAAGAAGGAGGTCGCGAAGAGGGACCTGCACGCGAAGGCGAACCCTTCGGAGGCTGGCGAGCCTCACAGTCACCCGCTCTTCAATGAAGGTGGCCGTAGCGAGGACGCTTATTGTCGCCCTCTGGTGTCCTGGGCTGAGAGCGCCCACGAGGTGACTTTGAGCACCAATCTCCCCGCCTGGTCGGAGGATTGGGAAGATAGCGGCGAGGCATTCGACGTGATGTTCTCCCTATATGGTCGCGCAGATGCCGAGGCCCTGCAGGACGTCTCGGTCGAGTATCTGGCGAACCAGAGCTCGCAATCCTACCTGCGAGCTGCTGAGCTCGGCCATTCCACGGCGAGGAGGCTGCTGGAGTACGAGCAGATGATCAAGATGCAGAGTCAGAAACTCATCGCCTTGGGGCTACATGCCGCCAAGTGGAAAGAGTATGATGTTGAAACCAGTTTCCCGGTTTCAGCGTTCGAAAGGGGGTTGCGACTAACTCTTACTTGACCTAAGCCTGGACCCTTGACCGGTCACTAGGAACTAAGAGACTCGGACTTGATAACAACTGGAGTCTAGGGACAGACCCCTTAAGCTTCAGCGTGGAGGTCCCACCACACACCCGGAAGCCCACTCGGAACTTCCCCTCCCAAGCCAATGCTGAGCCTGGGCACCTTGGAGGGCACTAAGAACCACCTCACTGTCAGCTGAAGGATGACAAGGGGGGGTGCTTGCTCACAAGACACACGCAAGGGGGGGGGGGGGGGGGGTAGTGACCAACCCTTCCCAAGGTGCCCATGGGGGTCTATTTATAGACTTTCCCAAAAATGGATTGCGGATAGCCAAGATCCGGCTATCCGCAGTCCAACCATGACCACGAATGATCAACGCGTGAGGGGAGGCGAGTGGGACCCGAGATGCCCACTTCCCCCCTCACGGGAGGCCATACCGGCCTCCCCCCAATGTACCGGGCGAGTGGGAGAGTTCCTCCCACTCGCCCAAAGGGGGTGGCGAGTGGGAGGGCCCCCTCCCACTCCCCCTCAAGGTGGCCGGTGAGTGGGAGGGACCCTCCCACTCGCCCGGCGAGTGGGAGGGATCCTCCCACTCGCCCGGGTGAACGGCGAGTGGGAGGCTCCTCCCACTCACCCGAAGGGAGTCGGGGGAGCGGGTGCTCCCCCCGCGTCCCCTGTGGCCTCTCTTTGCCTTGACTGGTCCCGGCCGCTTATGCGTGGTCGTTTTGACCGTCTCGACCACCTTCCTTGTCTTGGTCTCATCCGGGTCGGGTCACACCGACTCGGGAAATATGAGGGTTGTACACAACCCCGCTCTTTGCGAGCTTGTCCCAAGCTCGGAAAGAAAGTCCAACCCACCTATTGGACGAGTAGGTGGGACCCGGAGGGAATCTTTGGAGGGCTCCGCCCGATGGCTATATAAAACACCCTCGAAGAGGGGGGTAAGAAGAGCACCATTCCTGAGAGCTCCTCCTACTTCCCTTCTTGAATCAGATGGATCCACCTCGAGAATCAGGGCTCGCATCAAGGCTCTTGCTGGGAAGGGTCCGTCCGACCTGACGGAGCTTAAAGCTCTAGTCCATGGCCCTTCGTCCTCTCCTATCCGATCCCCGGTGTGATCACCTCGGAAGAAACCTCGCCCCGAGTCGGTGAAGGAGGTTGCGTCGTCATCCTCCCATGGGACGACCGAATTCGTCCGAGGCCTGGAGATGGATACTGTATCAGTTCTTCTCTTGTTTTTGTCCCACACTTGCAATCGTGACACGATAATGATGACGCGTTTCTTAATTGCTCACAGCTTCTCGCGGATGACATCGAAGGGGCCGAAGGCTGATAGAGGGGACAGGTACAGACGTTCGGGTGGGCCCCCGTTCCCTTCATTCAGGAACCTGCCGCCCACTCGACCGCCCACGATAACCCTTCTGTCGAAGGGAAGTCTCGCGCCATCCCGTTCTCCTACTGCGGTCATGGAGCCCGTCGAAGACCAATCTGACGTCCTCGTGCGTCTGAGCCGCTTGGAGATCCTTACCCAGGAGCTGCGGGAGGGGAGGCTGTCTTCCGGACCCGACCCCCTCGCCCGTGTTTGCGTGCTGGAGCGCCGGGTCGAGGGGCTGGAGGCTGAACTCAACCTCCTACGGGGAGAGGTCCGGCTCGCATTCGGGGGCATGACGACACCGTTCGAGGATCACTTTCGCCGGGTGGAGGCCTTCGTGCGCACCGTGGGCGAGGAGCTCTCCTCAGCCAAGGCATGCTTCGAATCCACGCGCGGGGGGGGGGGGGGGGGGGGGGGGGGGGTGTCCCCTTCACCCAGGACCAGGGCTATTGGAAGTGGACGACGCGTTAGTTACCCCTTTTTCGGGGATGTACTATTTGTTATGTAATAATAAGTGTTGAAACCGATTTCTCGGTCTCTTGTGGAGCTCGGGGCCCTCACCGAAATGAGGGGCAGCTAGCCCTTACCGGTCCCGAGGGAGAGATAAGGCCGACGATTTGAGCAAAGAAAAAAGACCCTAGTCTCAGCGAGGAGGTCCCTCCACTAACCCGGAAGATCGTTGAGCGCTTCCCCTCCCAAGCCAAAGCTAAGACTCGGGCACCTTGGAGAGCTAGAGAACCCAAACCAAAGCGACCTAGGGAGAGAAAAGCTCAAAGATCATGAACCTCTCTCCAAGGTGCCCATTAAGGTCTATTTATAGGTTTTGGTTTTATGGTCTGCAGATAACAGGATTCCGCCTTTAGATTTGACTATCTGCACCCCGGGTAGGTCTGCTAACAGCCAAGTTCCGTTGTTTTGAGAGGCTAAGAGCAGACCACCGAGGGTAAAATGGTAAGTTGATCCTAATGACATATAGATAAGGTGTCGCGAGAGCCCCACTGTTGGAGTTCTCGCCGGCCTTCTCGCAGATCCTGCCCGCGGAAAGAGCTCTCGCGAACACTGCCTGTGGCATCTCCTTCGGAGGGTCGTTTTGCGAGAACCCTGCTAAAAGAGCTCTCGCGAGGACGAGGGTCCGCTGACGAGGTTCCCGCGAGGACTGCGTTGGCCCATTTTGGGTGGTCTGCCGAGGTCTCATTGGCTGAGGCTCGATCTCGGCGAGGCCCAGATCTCGCCACTTCTGTCTCGCTCGATTTCCCTGCCTGGCGAATATCGGGGTTGTACACAATCCCCGCTCTTCGCGAAGACTAATGTCCTCGCGAAGAATCGTCCAACCACGGATATTCGACCACCCCCAGATGACCTGTCAGGAATCTTTGGTGGGGCCCACCATGCAGGTTATAAATACCGTCCCGAACCCCCACCGGTGCGCGTCACTTCTTTTCCTTCCTTTCTTGTCTTAGCTGCCGGGAGATGCCGATTTCCGAAGAAGCAGAGACTCGCCTGAGGGCGTTGAGAGCCGACGGGCTACCTTCCACGACCAAGGTACCCGCCTGGATGAGCCGGCCGCCCCCCGCCCAGTCGCCAAAAGTCAAGAAGGCGAAAGCGGTTCGCCTCTCTGGGGACGACTCTGTGGTGCTGGACTCCTCTCCGGACGATCGCCGCCCCGAGAAGGTATGAGTTATTCGAATTCACGCCGATAAGTTGCTCTTCATTCTTTTCCCCTCGCAGGATACTTTGCCGAGCGAGATCGTTGAGGAACGTGCTGAGGGGTCTCGGAAAAGCCAGCAGGTGGACACGAACCTCGCTGGGAAAGACACCACCGGTACGATCTGGATCTCGCATGCCGTAATACTTATGTCAACCCTATATGATCTCCGTTACCCTTTTCTTACAGTCTCGCCCCTGAAATCCCCGATCCGCCCGTCGTCGCGGCCTCCATCTCCGCCCCCTCCAGGTAGGATCGCTGACAAGCCCGGGTTCCAGCTCCTGACGAGCGAGGAGACCGGTGGCTCCGCCCCTCCGAAGATTCTCCCGACCAATAGCACGGCTTATCCTGCCGGCCTGGGCAAGTCTCTTTACCCCCATTATGGAAACGTGTTCCAGGGCCGTCCTTCGGGTTCTCGCCCCCCCTCTCGGTAAGCGTTGTGGCCTCGCCGACATCCTGCGTGACCTCGTGCTCATTATCTGACGTGAGATCTTGCAGATAATGCCGAGAATCCGCACACCGATTCTGAACTAGGCGACGACGAGATGTCCCCCCTTCCTGATCAGGTGGAGGAATTTTTAGGTGATCCGCGAGATCCCGAGATGATGAAACAGCGAGCCGCGGAACTCTTGAGGAAGCATGGGCGAATGCTGATGGACCTCAATATGCAAGCGAGGCGGGATAGGGAAGCCGCGGAGGATAGGCACGCGGTCCTGATGGAGGAGTGTGCGAGGCTCCGGCAAGCGAGACACCGCGATCAGGATGAGGTCGCCACGACGCCGGAGGTACACATAGCGAGGATGAGGGACTACGCCTACCTCACGGATCGGGAGGGTCGCCTGGCGGAGGAATATTATAATTCTAGGGCACCGCCGAGGTCGGGGTCGCGGGGTGGTGGCCGGTGGAAATGGCTCCCCCACGATTCTCGCTAACTGCTTTGTTGTGCTCTTATTATCATTAATGGGTATTGCTGTTTTAGACAATCTCGCCATGGCTCGCAACTCGCATCTTTGCCACTTATATGTTGGCTTTATTTCTTCTGACAATTATTACTAGCTTTTTATTGTTTCTCGCTTGGTGCTAGCGAGTCTTTCGTTTTCACATCATATTGTGCTTGGGCGGACCCTCTGTTCTCGCCAAATTTATCTCTCGAAAGTGTCGTTCGTACTAACCTCGCAGGTTTTTTTCTCGCCCGCGGACATGACGTGATGTTTTTGTTGATACTCGTGCTCGCTGACGCTTGGACTTCTTCCCGCCTTTTTGTTTTGGCTATAAATAGGCGGTCTTTATTGAGCCAACCACCGCATTTATTCTCGATCTTCTTCTCCTTCTGCTGCAGAGCTCTCGCTCTTTCTCGTTCTCGCATTCTTCCCCTTCTCGCAGATCTTCCAGATGGGCGGCGACGCGGAGTCAGAGGGTCGGCGGAGGGTCGCAAAGGCCTTTGCCGAACACAGCTTCTTCTCTTGCAATCTGACCGACGAAGAATACTTTAGCGCGATCGCTGATTTCGTTCTCCCCCCGTTCGAGGCACGCCGCCCTAGCGAGGACGACGTGATCAATGACCCGTTGGTCGACGAGTTGGCCATCCCTATCGCCCAATTCGCGGTCGGTCTGCGCCTTCCTTTGTGGCCAGAAGTTCGCCAGGTATCAATCGTTCTTGTTTGTTGTTTATTTTGCCACTCGAGCCTCGCTCGCCGCGTGGATTGATCTTGTTCTCGCTACCTGTTAGGTGCTTAAGCATTATGGTGTGGTTCCCGGCCAGCTCACACCCAATGCCATGGCGGTGGTCATCGCCTTCGCCTGCTACCTCCGCGAGGAGCGGATAGAGTTCAGCCTTCCTGTCTTCCGGAAGCTGTTCTCCTTCCGCGCCTACAAAGATGGGACAGCTTATTTCGTGGGCACAGGCCCGAAAGTGGTTGAGACCGTCAACAAGGCCCACTTCTGGGCCCAAAAGTTTGTCGTCGTCAAGGGGAACTTCGGCAACATTCCCTTCTCGCTGATTCAACATAGCGAGACCACCTATCGGCCCACCGCCCTCGGCGGCCATGACGCCCTCCTCCATCAGTTCTTCTGTAAGAAGAACTTCGAGGTCGTTTACCTCCGCCGCAACCTAGACTCGCTGCTTCCGGTCCTCGCCGGAGAAGGTAAAGATCTCTGTCTAACCTATTCGTCTCAATTCGCAAGCCTATCGTACTCATCCCTATGATTCTGTTTTTAGGCGAGCGAGATCTCCCCCTCCATCCACCTTACGCGAGCAACCGGAAGACCGATGCCACAATGGCTCTCGCTACCATGGGGGCGGAAGCCTGCCGAGGAGACGTCACCCCGGCCGAGCCTTCCTCCCGCAAGAGATCGGGGGCCTCCGGCAGTCATGGTGCCGTCCCGAAGTCTCCGCCAAAAAAGAAAAGCAAGAAAAGCGCGGCCTCGCTCGCTTCGTCGAAAGGTAAGGAAACTCGCGAGGCTGCCTTCGACGAGTTTGACCTTACCGGCCTTTCGGCGGGCGAGGACGAAGATCATGGCCAGGAGGCGGTCAGGGCCTCGGTCCTCCCCATCCCGGTGAACCATTATAACTTCGGGCTCGGCCAGAGGCGTCGGGACGAGACTGGCGAGCCCCTTGTCACCTGGAAGCCAGAGACAAACAGGGTGGACATCTCTTCTATCCTCCCCTCCTGGGTGGAGAAGGAGACCGTCAGTGGTCACGCCTTCGACTTTTCGTTCGCGCTTTATGGCCGCGAAGATGCAGGGTCTTACAAGGATGAGACCGCGAGGACCCTTGCTTATGAGAGCGCGAGGTCCCAGCTGCGTTCTGCCGAGCTCGCCCATATGACTGGGAGGCGTTGCTTACAGCTGGAGCTTCAGAATGTGGAGCTCGTGAGGGCCTACCAGGGAGTTCTCGCCGAGAGCACGCAGCTGAAAGAGAAGCTGCTCGCCGTGGAGGCAAGGGTGGTGAGTCATCTAGACTTCCAACTTCGTATTTTCCCCCAACCCCTTCATCTCTCTAACCTGACTTGCTCGCAGGATGTCGAGGTCGCCGGGAGGGCCAACGCTCGCATCAAGGACTTGGAGAGCGAGGTGGCCGGGCTGAAGGCCCTAAATAGCGACCTCACTCGCGCCGTGGTTCCCCCTTCGCCTCGCCGTTTAAAAGAAGACCGGCGGGCGCGAGACGAAGAAATTCGTGTGGGGTCGATAGAGTCGGCTCGCTACATTTTCTCGGTGGCGAAGGCGATCGGCCTTTTGGCGGATAATGCGGTTGACATGACTCTAGAAGATATTGTTCCAGAGCTCTTCCTCCCTCTCCCGCCGGTGAAGGACAGCGATGATGAAGAAGGATCTGCGGGCGATTCCTGAAGCTCGCCGCCCTCCCCCCTTTTGTGTTGTAACGTGTTATAATTTTTGATCGGCGAGATCGCCAAAGATTGTAACTGAATCATTAAACATAGAATGCAGATTTTGTTTTCTCTGTGCTCTCCTTTTCTCGTTGTTATTTTCATTTTTCGACCGTCTCGCCCTTGCTCATCTCGTGATTCGTTTTCGCGGAGGTCATTCTCGCGCCGCTCGTTATTGGATAGGTGCGCGCGGGACGCTCCGGCTGCTCGGGTCTCTCGTCGTCTGCCTTGGGCTCGTTGCGCCTTTAGCTACGCGTATTTTCTTTAGGTTTCGTAGGGTATTTTTCCTCTTGGCGAGAGCTAGCTTCTTACTCAGTGCAGGCAACCTTTCTGCCGAGGACTGGATATTTGGGATCGTATGAGATTGATCCTTGTCACTTGCGTATTGTCGCACGCGACCTCTCTTAGCCGAGCGAGCACGCCCGACGAGCGAGAAGGAGTTTGCCAGCATAAGACTTATCACCCTATCATTTTCTCCAGAGACCGTCCTGAACCACCCGTCTAGTGAGAGCCCGGGAGCGGAATCGATCCGGGGCATTCCAGCACCAATACTTATCACCTTGCCAGCCTCTCCAGAGATCAACCTGAACCCCCCGTCTTAGTGAGAGCCCGGGAGCGGAATCGATCTGGGGCATTCCAGCACCAACACTTATCCAACCCTGCCAGCCTCTCCAGAGATCAACCTGAACCCCCCGTCTAGTGAGAGCCCGGGAGCGGAATCGACCTGGGGCATTCCAGCACCAATGCTTATCACCTTGCCAGCCTCTCCAGAGATCAACCTGAACCCCCCGTCTAGTGAGAGCCCGGGAGCGGAATCGATCTGGGGCATTCCAGCACCAATACTTATACAACCCTGCCAGCCTCTCCAGAGATCAACCTGAACCCCCCGTCTTAGTGAGAGCCCGGGAGCGGAATCGATCTGGGGCATTCCAGCACCAACACTTATCCAACCCTGCCAGCCTCTCCAGAGATCAACCTGAACCCCCCGTCTAGTGAGAGCTCGGGAGCGGAATCGATCTGGGGCATTCCAGCACCAATGCTTATCACCTTGCCAGCCTCTCCAGAGATCAACCTGAACCCCCCGTCTAGTGAGTGCCCGGGAGCGGAATCGATCTGGGGCATTCCAGCATCAATACTTATCACCTTGCCAGCCTCTCCAGAGATCAACCTGAACCCCCCGTCTAGTGAGAGCCCGGGAGCGGAATCGACCTGGGGCATTCCAGCACCAATGCTTATCACCTTGCCAGCCTCTCCAGAGATCAACCTGAACCCCCTGTCTAGTGAGAGCCCGGGAGCGGAATCGATCTGGGGCATTCCAGCACCAATACTTATCCAACCCTGCCAGCCTCTCCAGAGATCAACCTGAACCCCCGTCTTAGTGAGAGCCCGGGAGCGGAATCGATCTGGGGCATTCCAGCACCAACACTTATCCAACCCTGCCAGCCTCTCCAGAGATCAACCTGAACCCCCCGTCTAGTGAGAGCCCGGGAGCGGAATCGATCTGGGGCATTCCAGCACCAATGCTTATCACCTTGCCAGCCTCTCCAGAGATCAACCTGAACCCCCCGTCTAGTGAGAGCCCGGGAGCGGAATCGATCTGGGGCATTCCAGCATCAATACTTATCACCTTGCCAGCCTCTCCAGAGATCAACCTGAACCCCCCGTCTAGTGAGAGCCCGGGAGCGGAATCGATCTGGGGCATTCCAGCACCAACACTTATCCAACCCTGCCAGCCTCTCCAGAGATCAACCTGAACCCCCCGTCTAGGTGAGAGCCCGGGAGCGGAATCGATCTGGGGCATTCCAGCACCAATGTGTCCAACCTCGGCACCGCAGCAGTTAGAAGCATAACAAACGAAAGTAAGATATTGATTGAATAACATAATAAAGTTTTCAAGGGTAGAATCGTTTCAAATCATCCCCACTCCGAGCCCGGTCAAGAGGTATCCCTTCCACATCCTGGAGGTGACCCCCCCCCCGACTTGAGCACCTCGCTTACAATATATGGGCCTTCCCAGTTGGGGTTAAGCTTACCCACTGTGGCCCCTCTGCCGGCCGCATCGACCTTCTTCAGGACTAGGTCCCCTTTCTGAAAGTGCTTGATCCGGATATGTTTGTCAAAATATCGAGCCATCCGCCGCTTGACCTCTTCCTGCCTGATGGTGGCCAAGTCCCAGAGTTCTTCCACCAGGTCCAAGGATAGCCTCTGCTCTGCATTGTTACCTTCTAGCCACCCTTCATCCCCCTCGCTTGCGGCGATCACCCGGGGGGTCTTCACCTCAAACTCTATGGGGAGGACGGCCTCGGACCCGTGAGAGAGCTTGAATGGAGTCTCCCCGGTGGCGGTATTCGGAGTAGTCCGCATGGCCCAGAGAACGGAGGGTAGTTGTTCCACCCAACTTCCTCGTAGGTTCTCCACTTTCTTTTTTAGCAGGTTGACGATTATCTTGTTCGCCGCTTCCACTTGCCCATTGCTCCTCGGATGGTGGACTGAAGCGAACCTGAGGTCGATGCCGAGCTGAGTGCAAAAGCCGACAAACTCTTCACTCGCAAACTGTGGCCCATTGTCCGTCACTATAGCTAGAGGGAGTCCATGCCTACAAATTATTTCTCCCCACACAAAATTCCTCACAACCTGAGAGGTTACCTTAGCGAGTGCTTTCACTTCTACCCACTTAGAGAAGTAGTCGATCATGACCAGCAGGAACTTCCTCTGGCCGCTGGCTTGGGGGAAGGGACCGACCAGATCCAGCCCCCATATGGCGAAGGGCTAGGGAGCCGTGATGGTCCGGAGTCTTTGGGCTGGGAGGAGCTGGAGTGGAGCATAGAGCTGGCATTTTTGACATTTCCTTGCGAACTCGGCCGCGTCTTTGCTGAGAGTGGGCCAGAAGTAGCCTTGCCTCAATACTCTTCCTTCCAGGGTCCGACTCCCGGAGTGACTGCCGCACTCCCCGGAGTGGATTTCTTCCAGCACTCTCGGGACCTCCTCCTCGGAGACACAACGGGCCAGGAGTCCCGAGAGAGTCTTTCTATATAGCCCCCCTGCATGCAAAGAGTAATAGGCGGACTTATACCTGAAGCGTCTTTTATCCACATCATCTCCAGGGAACTGCCCAGAGGATAAGAAGGTGATGAACGGATCCATCCATGAGGCTTGTTGATCTACCTCCATCAATTCTCCTTCCTCGATGGAGGGCCGGAAGAGTTCCGAAGTCGCCCCCCCCCCCCGCTCGGGGACCGAACTTGGCTAGGAGGTCCGCCTGGGTGCTCTCCTCCCTCGGCACGTGCTTGATTGAGAAGGTGTGGAACTGCCCGATGATTCCCTTAACCTTCTCCAGGTATAGTAGGAGGGTTGGATCCTTTGCTTCAAACTCTCCTTTGATTTGGCATGCTACCACCATGGAGTCCGTGGAGACCTCCACGTCCTGCACACCCAGTTCCCGGGCCAGCCGAAGGCCCGCTATCACTGCTTCGTACTCCGCCTGGTTGTTGGTGATCGGGAAACTGATGTTTAAAGCTTGCTCAATCCGAGTCCCCTGAGGACTCACCAGGACTATTCCCCCTCCATAGGAGCATTTTCCCGACGCTCCGTCCACCAACATCTTCCATGCTTCTGGGGGAGGTGGCTCGTGCTCCCCCACTTCGGCCGCGTAGTCGGCCATGAAGTCTGCCACCGCTTGAGCCCGGATGGATGTCCTGGGTGCGAACGTGATGTTGAATTCGCTTAACTCCACGGACCACTTCGCCAACCTTCCTGAGTGCTCCACCCCTTCCATGATTTTGCGGAGCGGATGGTCCGTCACTACTTTGATTGAGTGGGCTTGAAAGTAAGGTCGGAGCCTCCGGGCCGACACCACCAATGCGAAGGCTAACTTTTCTAGGATCGGGTACCGGAGTTCCGCCTTCTTCAGCACTCGGCTGGCGTAGTAGATTGGGAACTGTTTCTTCCCCTCCTCCCGGATCAGCACGGAACTTACTGCTTCGGATCCCACCCCTAGGTATAGGGACAGGTCCTCCCCTGGCTTCGGTCCCTGGAGCAGAGGGGTTTGAGTGAGCTGTTCTTTCAGAGCCTGGAAGGCCTTCTCGCACTCCGGGGTCCATTCAAACTTCTTGTTGCCCCGCAGTACTTTGAAGAAAGGTGCACACTTTTCCCCCGCCTTGGAGAGGAATCTGCTGAGCCCCGCCAATTTCCCTGTGAGGCTCTGAACCTCTTTCGGATTTCTTGGCGACCCCAGCTCCATCACCGCTTTAACTTTGTCGGGGTTGGGTTCCACTCCTGCGGGGGTGAGCAAATGGCCCAGGAACTTCCCTCGGCTCGCCCCGAAGACACATTTCAGGGGGTTGAGCTTCATCTTGTACCGCCGCAGGGTCCCAAATGTCTCTTCGAGGTCGCGGAGGTGAGTCTCGAGGTCTCGGCTCTTAACCATGAGGTCGTCGACATAGACTTCTAAATTTCTTCCTTTCTGCTCGCGGAAGACCCTATCCATCATCCTTTGGTACGTAGCCCCTGCGTTCTTGAGCCCGAAGGGCATCATCTTATAGCAATAACATCCATCCCCCGTGATGAAGGAAACATCCTTGATGTCTGGGGGATGCATGCGGATTTGATGGTAACCTGAAAAAGCATCTAAGAAAGACATTACAGAAAAACCGACGGCTGAGTCAACCAGCGCGTCGATTCTGGGCAGGGGGTAGCAATCTTTCGGGCATGATTTATTAAGAAGTGAAAAGTCGATACACATACGCCACTTACCTCCTCCCTTCTTTACCATAACAACGTTGGAGACCCAGCCTGGATACTGGATCTCCGATACAAACCCGGCCTGCAGGAGTTTGCCCACCTCTTCGCGGATGGGTCCCTCCAGCTTGTCCGCGACGGCCCTCCTCTTCTGACGGATGGGGCGGGCACCGGGGTCGAGGTTGAGGCGATGGCACGCCACATCCGCGTCGATCCCGGGCATTTCCGCGGCGCTCCAAGCGAAGACATCCACGTTCTTTTGTACGCAAGCCAGAATCTCCGCTTGATCTCCTGGGCTGAGTTCTCCGCTGACCCGGACTTTTTCCACCATCCCCAGCCGGGTGGTGACCTCGAGCTCTACGACCTCGTCCATAGCCTCCAACCGGGACTGTTCTCCCCAAGCCCTTTCCTCTTCGGCACAAGCGGGAGCCTGGGTCTCTTCCTCGACTTTCTCCTCTACCACCATAAGCTCTTCCGCCCTTCCCTCCTGGGCCTTCTCCTCTTCTTCCTTTCTCCCCGCCCGTGGTACCTCAGCTACCCCTTCCTGGGTATGAACTTCATCTCCCTCCTTCTCTTCGGCTACCTCCAAACCTCCGACTTCGGCCGCCTCCTCCATCATCTTATCCCACTCCTCAGCTTCTCCCATCCAGGAGATGGTGTTGACAGCCGTCACGTAGCACTGTCTTGCCACTTTGGGATCCCCCCTGATCCGCACCTGGACCCCTCCGTCATTGAACTTGAGGCACTGATGAAAAGTGGAAGGGACGCAGCGGAACGCGCTGATGAGTGGCCGTCCGAAGATGGCGCTGTAACTGCTCGGGGCATCCACTATGACAAAGCGACAGTTCCGAGACTGCCCACCCAGGGTCACATGGAGCCCCACCCCTCCTTCTACTTCCTTCCTCTCCCCCGAAAATCCGAACAGAGGGCCATCCGAGGCCAACACCCTTCTGGGTTCCACCTCCATCTTGTCGAATGCCTTCTTGAAGATGACATTGACCGAACTCCCATTGTCCACTAGGATTCGGGAGACGGTGAAGTTCTCGATCGCCGTCTGGATGACCAGCGTGTCGCAGAACGGGTCCTCGTAGCTCGGCATGTCCTTCTGGGTGAAAATAATTTTTTCGGCCGGGGGTGGAGCGGTGGATGTTGACGCTACGCTCCGGCGGTAGATGGTATGGAGACTAGCCTTGCGGGTTGCCTCCACCCCTACCCCCCCCCCCCCCCCCCCCCCCCCCCCCCCCCCCATGGATCACTCCGATCCCTCCTCTATTCCCCAGATCTGCTCTATCCTCACACCTTTCCTCCTCCTCCTCCCGAGGTTCCACCTCCACGATCCTTAATGGCTACTGCTGTGGTGGCGCGGGCGCTCTGCCCCTCTTCACCTCCAGGAACTCCGGACAGGTGTCCGTTGAGTGGCCTTCCACATCGTGGAAGATGCAATATGGCACCGCCACTTCCCTTGCCCCGGTCTCTGCTATCCTGTTCCTTCTTCTCCTAGCGGCCGCCGTCTCCGCTTCTCCTCCCCTTCCCCTTCCTCTTCCCCGGCCAATTGCCATGGCCTGTTGAGGTGGGGGAGGTAACTGCATCGGGCCCTGCCTCCACCCCAACTGGGGGGGGGGGGGGGGGGGGGGGGGTCTCCATTGACCTTCGAAACGGTTACCCCTTCCTGGGCCGTAACCCCTTCCCTGCCCCTGCATTCCTCCACCTTGCGGCCTCCATCCCCCCTCCGGGGCCCGGGGCTCTTCCCTTCTTCTGACCTCTTGCTGCCTCATCTCCGGCTCACTGAGCTTTGCT
Organism: Dactylorhiza incarnata; assembly: GCA_033032865.1. Lineage (NCBI taxonomy): Eukaryota > Viridiplantae > Streptophyta > Magnoliopsida > Asparagales > Orchidaceae > Dactylorhiza > Dactylorhiza incarnata. The sequence continues at coordinate 427,289 of JAWHQI010000595.1, read as the reverse complement.
AGCCTCTTGGTGAGCTCTGGGTTGGCTTCTTCGCTTGCTACTTCCTCCGCCACCCTCTCCATCAGCTCCTCATAGGAGACGGGGGCCTTCCTTTTCAACGCCATCTTGAAGAAACTTTCCTTCAACCCGACCGTGAAGGCGAGTTGAAGTGCAAACCCAGGCACCTCCTGAGTGAGCTGCACTTCCTCCTGGAACCGATCCGCATACTGAGCCAACGTCTCCCTGGACTCCTGCTTCACCGCGAAGAGGGAATCAGCGTCCTTCTTCCTCCTTTTTGAAGTTGAAAATCTCAACAAAAAACTTCGGCGCAGGTCCTCGAACGCGTAGATAGAGCCTGCCGGAAGTGAATGAAACCAGTCCCTGGCCTTCTCCTTGAGAGTGACGGCGAAGAGCCGACACTTGAAGGCATCGGACATCGGCCTGATGGAGACCGAGTCCTCGAAAGACTGCAGATGCTGAACTGGGTCATCTCTGCCATTGTAGTACACTCTATCCCATTCCCCGAATCCCGCTGGAACGGGTGCAGACAACACTAATTCGCAGAAGGGACTTCCCCCTCCTGCCATCTTCTCTCGCTCGGCTCGCGGACCTAGCTCGCTCGCCAAGCTTGGGATCGCACTCGCGAGGGCGACGCTTGCCTGAACCACCCCGACTATCGCCGCATCTTCCTGGCGCGCGCTCGCCTGCGCCGCGCTCGCTGGGGCAGAGCTTGTCGGCACCGAACTCGCCGGCGCGGAGCTCGCTAACACCGGGCTCGCCGTACTGGCGAACAGCACTCGCCCTTCCCTGTCATGTCCTGGTTCAACGACAACTTCTTTTCCAGCCCTTCCTCCTGGTGCCCTCTCGCCGACTGCTGTTGGGGGAGTGGTCGCCTGAGGTGCCGGGGTCGCAAACTCACTTCGCAGAGCCGTGACCGTGAACCCCAAGGCGTCGAGCACCTCCTTCCTGAAATCCGCGAACATCCTAGCCATTGCTTCCTGAGGGGTCTCGCCGAACTCCTCGCCCTGCTCTTCGTCTCCAGCCATAACTCTTCTCTGGGACTTTCTTGAACCAGCCGCACTCCACGCTCACCGCACCAAAATGTTGAAACCGATTTCTCGGTCTCTTGTGGAGCTCGGGGCCCTCACCGAAATGAGGGGCAGCTAGCCCTTACCGGTCCCGAGGGAGAGATAAGGCCGACGATTTGAGCAAAGAAAAAAGACCCTAGTCTCAGCGAGGAGGTCCCTCCACTAACCCGGAAGATCGTTGAGCGCTTCCCCTCCCAAGCCAAAGCTAAGACTCGGGCACCTTGGAGAGCTAGAGAACCCAAACCAAAGCGACCTAGGGAGAGAAAAGCTCAAAGATCATGAACCTCTCTCCAAGGTGCCCATTAAGGTCTATTTATAGGTTTTGGTTTTATGGTCTGCAGATAACAGGATTCCGCCTTTAGATTTGACTATCTGCACCCCGGGTAGGTCTGCTAACAGCCAAGTTCCGCTGTTTTGAGAGGCTAAGAGCAGACCACCGAGGGTAAAATGGTAAGTTGATCCTAATGACATATAGATAAGGTGTCGCGAGAGCCCCACTGTTGGAGTTCTGTTGGAACCTTAGGGTTGATTTGAGTTAGGATCAACTTCTAAAGTTCATCTATCTATTAACTTAAATCACATTATCCTAAAGAAAACATAAATTAAATATAATGCGATCGAATCGGAGAAGAAAAGATAAAATTATCATAAGTCTTCTGCGCTCGACGAATGCCACATCTTTCGTCGAACCTGCTACCGGCGTTCGACGATCAGCGCTCAGCGTTCGACGCTTTCTCTAAATCTCAGCGCTCGACGAAATCATCAAGGCTCAGCAGATCGACGAAATCCTTTCAGATCAAATCAAGTATATTTTATATATAAAAGAGAATTGCTTAGCACATCAGAAGATAAGCTCAGCTCGACGAAAGCAAAACTGAGTTCGACGAAATTATATATGCCTCTGTCAGTTCGACTAAAATATGATTTATAGTGACAGCTCTCTTATATATTATACAATATCTTTTGCTAATCTAGCCGTTGCAGCATTAAAGTTCATAGCCGTTTCTGATGTGTCAAATCGACAAACTTATCTTCCCAAGGAATGAAATTAAAGAGACTTTATCTCTTTCCATTTTCCCGGGCAAGAATTCAAAAGTACTTCTCGGATTATAAATACAAAAGAGAAGGAGAGAAACAAATATACACACAGAGATACAGAGACAACACAAAAATATAGCATACTCTTGGTTGCTAACATCTTCCTGCAGATTAAGAACATCCTGAGACACAAATCACAACTACTTGCTCAGGATTATCATTGCATCAGAGGAAAGAAGTGTTTGAAAGAAGAGACCTCCAGAACTGTCAACAATCTATATCAGACAGGGGAAGCTCTTCAATATCAGATCCATTCAGCACCACATCTGGATCTTCAAGAGTCTTCTTATACAGAGAAGAACATTTCAATTTCTATTTTATTTCCTTACCCCCATCTTGTACAGGGTTATTACTCCCTTCAAAAGTGAACTCTTGGTGACAGGTCACCTTAGCAAAAACCTGACTGTGGTGAATTGGGCACCTGATCAAACCTCCATTGGTGTAAGGGCACCTGATCAAAAATCCTAGTGGATTCCTACCAAGGGTGGTAGAAGAGTAGACTACCCAGATTTGGGGAACTACTATATTTCTTTGTGTCACCTGGAATGCTTCTTGTTTATGCTGTGTTATTTGTGCACTCTAGCTGTTTGTATTTATTACTCAGCAAACACCTATATATTTATATATCATTCATTTTGAAACCAAAACTTAATCAAGATCTTTCAAAAAGATAAATAAGAACTAGAACCCCTCCTTTCAATTGGTATCAGAGGGTGGTGATTTTACCATTTCAATTTCTAGCATCTAATACTTTCAAAATTAAAACTCCTATTTCAATTAATATTAGAGGAATTGATTTGGCACACAGGTTAACACCTGAAATCACAAAGATCACTTTTAGTTCTTAGAATTTTCAAAATGGCACAAGAAATCCTTCTGTTTTCAGATCCACCTATATTTAAGTTGGATAATATCTCTTTATGGCAAGTTAGAATTAGATTATATATGAATGCTATAGATGAAGAGATTTACAAATCTATCTTGACAGGACCCGTTCATGTTGGCACTGATATATCTTCTTCAAAGAAAACTACCAAAATAAAACATGATGCAGATGCCAAAGCCATGCAGATCTTGGCTCAGTCTGTATCAAAAGATATTCTTCAACAACTTGAAGACTGTACTTCTGCAAGAGGAATTTGGAACTCCCTCTCTAGGATGGTAAATAAACCTCCTTCTTCCATCTCTTCAACTAATTGTACTTTTGATGCAGAATCATCAACAAACCTAAGTGAAGAAGAAGAAGAAGAAGAACTTAGAGCTAGAGCTTTCTGCATGATGGCCATAAATGGGTCATACCAAAATCCAGATGCAAAAGCAGATCTAGGAAAGGTAAAAGAGGTAAAATCAAATCATAACTCTACCTCTAAAAATGTTTTTGAAATAACTCTCACAGATTCAATAACAATAGACAAAGAAATTAAAAGGAAGTTAATAAAGATAAATCATTTAACTTCTGAAAGTAACAAAACTGAAGAAAAATTAAAAGCACAAAATAAATCAATTAAGGATAAATTGCTTAATTATTGTCAAGAAAACTTTAAAATAATATCAAACATATATTTTAATGACTATAAAAGAAAACTTTCAATAAATGTTTTAAAATTTTTAAAACATGTATTTTTAAATACAATTAAAAAGTTTTTCACCATTAAACTCCAACCCAGTTGAACAAACTCTTTAAAAAGCCAAAATTAGAAAAACAATGTCAGATAACTTCATACTCTAACAGATTTCCCTAAAGTCATGATGAGCATTCTACTGTAGTCATATTGATTAGAAATGATCATATGGCTGAGTGTGAAGTCTCCTCTGGTTTAAGAGATTCTATAGAAGGAAGGTATCAGGCAATGTTCTTCTAAAAAGAATCATTTAAGGGGAAGAATACAACCATGAATCTAGCAAGATAAACATGGATCCAAACCAAATAAATTGCTTAAGTAAATCTGTAGGGAAAATGATTTAAGAGTCTACAGAAGAAAATTGAAAACTAAAACCAAGTGAGAGAGAAAAGGAGAATATAAAAATTAAAACTGTCGGCATCCTAAACCAAATAGGGGGAGACCTCCTGGCCACTAGTTTTAATTTGATTTAGGATCCCAACTCAAATAGGGGGAGATTGTTGGAACCTTAGGGTTGATTTGAGTTAGGATCAACTTCTAAAGTTCATCTATCTATTAACTTAAATCACATTATCCTAAAGAAAACATAAATTAAATATAATGCGATCGAATCGGAGAAGAAAAGATAAAATTATCATAAGTCTTCTGCGCTCGACGAATGCCACATCTTTCGTCGAACCTGCTACCGGCGTTCGACGATCAGCGCTCAGCGTTCGACGCTTTCTCTAAATCTCAGCGCTCGACGAAATCATCAAGGCTCAGCAGATCGACGAAATCCTTTCAGATCAAATCAAGTATATTTTATATATAAAAGAGAATTGCTTAGCACATCAGAAGATAAGCTCAGCTCGACGAAAGCAAAACTGAGTTCGACGAAATTATATATGCCTCTGTCAGTTCGACTAAAATATGATTTATAGTGACAGCTCTCTTATATATTATACAATATCTTTTGCTAATCTAGCCGTTGCAGCATTAAAGTTCATAGCCGTTTCTGATGTGTCAAATCGACAAACTTATCTTCCCAAGGAATGAAATTAAAGAGACTTTATCTCTTTCCATTTTCCCGGGCAAGAATTCAAAAGTACTTCTCGGATTATAAATACAAAAGAGAAGGAGAGAAACAAATATACACACAGAGATACAGAGACAACACAAAAATATAGCACACTCTTGGTTGCTAACATCTTCCTGCAGATTAAGAACATCCTGAGACACAAATCACAACTACTTGCTCAGGATTATCATTGCATCAGAGGAAAGAAGTGTTTGAAAGAAGAGACCTCCAGAACTGTCAACAATCTATATCAGACAGGGGAAGCTCTTCAATATCAGATCCATTCAGCACCACATCTGGATCTTCAAGAGTCTTCTTATACAGAGAAGAACATTTCAATTTCTGTTTTATTTCCTTACCCCCATCTTGTACAGGGTTATTACTCCCTTCAAAAGTGAACTCTTGGTGACAGGTCACCTTAGCAAAAACCTGACTGTGGTGAATTGGGCACCTGATCAAACCTCCATTGGTGTAAGGGCACCTGATCAAAAATCCTAGTGGATTCCTACCAAGGGTGGTAGAAGAGTAGACTACCCAGATTTGGGGAACTACTATATTTCTTTGTGTCACCTGGAATGCTTATTGTTTATGCTGTGTTATTTGTGCACTCTAGCTGTTTGTATTTATTACTCAGCAAACACCTATATATTTATATATCATTCATTTTGAAACCAAAACTTAATCAAGATCTTTCAAAAAGATAAATAAGAACTAGAACCCCTCCTTTCAAGTTCTCGCCGGCCTTCTCGCAGATCCTGCCCGCGGAAAGAGCTCTCGCGAACACTGCCTGCGGCATCTCCTTCGGAGGGTCGTTTTGCGAGAACCCTGCTAAAAGAGCTCTCGCGAGGACGAGGGTCCGCTGACGAGGTTCCCGCGAGGACTGCGTTGGCCCATTTTGGGTGGTCTGCCGAGGTCTCATTGGCTAAGGCTCGATCTCGGCGAGGCCCAGATCTCGCCACTTCTGTCTCGCTCGATTTCCCTGCCTGGCGAATATCGGGGTTGTACAATAAGGATCGGCTCGCCATAGCAGTTCGTCTGCTTCGCGACTGAACTGTTTGTTTCGTTGTCTCCCTTACGTTTGCTTTAATAACCCCGCTGATTTATGTCATGCTTGAGTGGCTATCTTTTGGTTAACTATCATGTATGGTGGTCGTAATGATGCTAAGACAGCTGACTAACGGGCGGGAGATAGAGGCCTCGAAAGGATGATCCGGGGACGAAGCGGTCAGGAGGTGTCAGGGGGAGGCGTAGGTGAAGGGGACCTCTCGGTCCGTATCCTTACACTAGGCGGGAGGACTGCAGGGCCCTCCCTCCTCTGTCGGGCGAGTGGACCATGAGGTCCACCCCCGTGCACCGGGCGAGTGGACCTCAAGGTCCACTCGCCTGTGTTCGGGGCGAGTGGGCCTTGCGGTCCACTCGCCCGGGGCGAGTGGACCACCCGGTCCACTCCCCCTCCATGCCCTTGGGCGAATGGACCCACGGTCCACTCGCCTTCTCTTTTATCCCCCCTATAAATACGCCCCCTTCCACCTCTAGGTCCTCACCTTCCTCTCTTCCCTTGCCTTGCCTTCCTCCCATAGCCAGCTCTACCCCTTCCTTTCACTCATGTAAGATGGCATCCAACCGCCCACCCGTCAAGAGGAATGGCCGGGAGCAGAACGCGGCCAACTTTTCAGGGTGTTCTTTCCCTGTGGGGAAGGTATCCAAGGAGGACCTCTCGGCCTTCAGAAGTTCCTACCTCCCCGAGGGGTGGTCATGCAGATGCAGACGCCCGTCAGGGGGTGAGACCATCAACTCCTTTTACGATGATTGGCTCGCATTCCCCCTCTCTCACTTTGAGGCTGGGCTACAGCTGCCCTTGTGGCCTGAGGTGAAGGAGTTCCTGGACTACTTCGGCGTAGTCCCGGCTCAAGTTAATACGAATGCGATTTCGATGTTAACAGCTTACGCGTGCTACCTGCGGGGGGACAGGGTGGTGTTCGACATGAGCGTGTTCCGCGAGGTCTTTATCTTCCGATCAACAGCCGATGGGGTTTACTTCTTGACCAGCACACACGTGGACGTGCATGAGACCTCCAACAAGGTCCATCACTGGAACGACTCATTTGTGTTCGTTCGGGGTGATCTGGACGGCATCCCTTTTTCCCCCACACAGAGACCTGAGAAGGTCTGCAGACCCCCCTCGCTACGTGGGGAGGCCGCTGAGCTGCACCGCTTCCTTAAGGGTGCGAACTTCGAGGTTGATCATCTCCAGAGGAACATTAATCGGCTCACCTACGTGGAGCCGGGGACAGGTACTTGGACCTCACCAACTCGTCTCCTTTATGGTTCATTTCTTCCTATGGTTGCTTATCCCATCCTAACTTGTGCAGGCGAACGGTCCCTTCCTCGACACCTCCCCCCTGCGGGGGGAAGTTCTTCCCTCGCCCATGGGCCCGTCGGGGAAGTCGTCGCTGCCTCTGCCTCGGCTCCGAAGGTGTCCGGGTCGAGGCAGAGGAAGGATAAGGAACTGTGGGAGAGGAGGGTGTGCCCTCCTCCCCTCCGAAGGGACCGAGGATGCGGCGAGGGAAAGTCGTCTGCCGGAGGGACTCCGGGGCGCCGGCCATGGAGAGGGGGGAACCGAGTGACCCCAATGCGTTGGCCAACCACCCCAACTTCGAGATGGGGGGGAAGGCCACGGACCTTCTCGGCGAGCCCGTCGTCTATTGGGATGAGACGATGAACCGAGTCTCCTTCTCCTCCCAGCGACCTTCGTGGGCCGAGGGGGACGTCATCGACGACGCGGCATATAGCTTCATATATGGCATCTACGGTCGGCAGGACGCCACATCTTACAAAGAGATGTCCATGTGTGACCTTGCGTATGCGAGCTCTCAGGCCCAGCTCCGCGCGACCGAGCTCTCCCACATGGCCGCCCGCCGAGGTCTTAGTCTCTCGTACAGGTCGGTGCGGGCGGATGCGTCGAAGCTGGATGCGGAAGAGAAGGCCACTGACCTTGCGGCTCGCTTGGCCATCGCTGAGAGACTCCTGGAGGAGTCATCCGGAGGCTTGGTTCGTGCCCGCCTTGATGACTTTTCCTTTTCTCTTTTTAATCCCTCATTGTTCGTAGGTTCTAATTCATTTTCCTTGCCGGCCTGCAGGGACCCGGTGCCGCCGACTCGCTCAGAAGACGATGCGAGGAGTCGGACCAGGAGGTGCAGGACTTGAGGGCTCATCTTGTCGAAGCTCATTGGCAGTTAAGGGAAGGGGGAGGAGAAGGAAGTGCACCTTCGAGGGTGGCGTTGCCGGTACCACCTCGACCTGCTGAAGTCGAGCGCGGTCGGAGGAGAATCATGGCGTCAACGGCCCGAGCCATGGTGAGTCGCCTCCATGACGTGGATGCTCTTCGGGATAGCTGGAGGGGGGTCTCCGCCAGCGACATCCTGCCTGAGTTCTTTCCTTCACATGGGCGATCCGGCTCGCCCCCTAGCAGCGGCGGCTACTCTCCACGGTCGTGAGGGTGGCCTGTGACTTTTCTTTTCTCCCGTTCCTCATGGGATCTATGTACCTCTTGTGTTTGCTTTTCTTCTTCAAGCCTACGTGTACTAGTAAGAATGAAGCAACAACTCATGTAACATATGTTATCAATGAACCAGTAGTCACTTAAACGAATTTCCTCAGCTTACTTTCTCCTTTTACCGCTTGAGGACTTGATACCTTACTCGAATCGATCGCCCAGTGGTTGACTGGCCCGATGAGTCTCCCGTCTGCCGACATGACTGAGTCTGGGGAGTGGCCCCCCTTTTTTTTAGTCTGGGATCTTACCGATTGGAGGTGGAAGTACCCGTCTGCACCCTGAGTGCTTACCTTCACCCGGAGGCAGAGGAACTCAACGCCTTCCCAATCTGACTGGAGGTGGAAGTACACATCCACGTCTTAGGTGCTTAGCTCGCTTGGAGGCAGAGGAACTCAACGCCTTCCCAGCCTGACTGGAGGTGGAAGTACCCATCCGCGTTCTAGGTGCTTAGCTCACCTGGAGACAGAGGAACTCAACGCCTTCTCAATCTCATTGGAGGCGGAAGTACCCATCCATGTCCTAGGGGCTCAGCTTGCCTGGAGGCAGAGGAACTCAACACCTTCCCAGCCTGACTGGAGTTGGAAGTACCCATCCGCGTCCTCGATGCTTAGCGCACCTGGAGGTAGAGGAACTCAACGCCTTCCCAGTCTAATTACCAATTGGAGGTGGAAATACCCATCCGTGTCCTGGGTGCTTACCTTCACCCGGAGGCAGAGGAACTCAACGCCTTCCCAATCCGACTGGAGGTGGAAGTACCCATCCACGTCCCTAGTGTTTAGCGCACCTGGAGGTGGAGGAACTCAACGCCTTCCCAGTCCAATTACCGATTGGAGGTGGAAGTACCCATCCGCGTCCTGGGTGCTTACCTTCACCCGGAGGCAGAGGAACTCAACGACTTCCCAATCCGACTGGAGGTGGAAGTACTCATCCACGTCCTTGGTGTTTAGCGCACCTGGAGGTAGAGGAACTCAACGCCTTCCCAGTCCAATTACCGATTGGAGGTGGAAGTACCCATCCGCGTCCTGGGTGCTTACCTTCACCCGGAGGCAGAGGAACTCAACGCCTTCCCAATTTGACTGGAGGTGGAAGTACCCATCCACGTCCTTGGTGTTTAGCGCACCTGGAGGTGGAGGAACGCAACGCCTTCCCAGTCCAATTACCGATTGGAGGTGGAAGTACCCATCCGCGTCCTGGGTGCTTACCTTCACCCGGAGGCAGAGGAACTCAACGCCTTCCCAATCTGACTGGAGGTGGAAGTACCCATCCACGTCCTTGGTGCTTAGCGCACCTGGAGGTGGAGGAACTCAACGCCTTCCCAGTCCAATTACCAAGCAGCGAGTTGTCCCGATGCGTCCCTCATCTACCGGCATGTCTTAGCCCGGCGGAGGGTCTCTAGCCAGGGATTTTGAACCTGGATATCTTTCCAGAACCCTTTTCTCATTCATAGTTTTTTTTTTACCTATTACAACTTGCCTACGCTACGCCCTCTTGGGCATCCTGTTACACCTCGCCCTTCTCTGGGCCCCTCTTTACATCTCGCCCCCATCCGGGCACTTCACTAAACTTCGCCCCTATCTGGGCACGCCGTTACACCTCGCCCCTCCCTGGGCACTTCCTTACACCCCGCCCATTCCGGGTTCACTCGGTTGCCTGCTCCTTGGTCATCTCTGCCATCGCTTCTTCCACTTCCTCAGCTGCTTGCATCCATCCGACCGTGTTGACCGCAGTAACATAACACTAGCGCGCCTCTCGGGGATCTCCTCTGACTCTCACCTGGAACTCCCCGGAGTTGTACTTCAAGCACTGATGGTAGGAGGAGGGCACGCACTTGTACGCGCTGATGAGGGGACGCCCAAATATGGCGTTGTAGCTGCTTGACGCATCCACGATGACGAACCGGCAGTTCTTTGAAGTTCCCCCCAGGGTGACGAGGAGTTCGACTCCCCCTTCCACCTCCCTCCTCTCCCCGGAGAATCCGAAGAGTGGTCCATCCGATGCCAGCACTCGCCTTGCATCCACCTTCATCCCTTCAAATGCCTTTTTGAACACCACATTCACCGAGCTCCCGTTGTCGACCAGGATTCGGGAGACGGTGAAGTTCTCGATTGCTGCCTTGATGACCAGCGCGTCGCAGAAGGGGTCCTCATGGGCCGGTAGGTCTTGGGTTGAGAAGGTAATCTTCTCGCTTGGAGGTGGGGATCGGGAGGTCGAAGCGATACTCCGACGGTATATGGCGTGGAGGCTCCCCTTCCGGGTGGCCTCTTTGCCTGCTCCCCCGTGGATGACTCTGATCCCTCCCAGGGCCCCTACATCAACCCTCTCTTCACACGGATCATCCTCTTCCTTGTTCTTCCCCTTCTCCCCTGCCCGCGGTCCTTCCAGACACAATTGCTTCCCCCCTGTTGGGGCTCTTCCTCCTTCCCTCATCTCGAGGAACTCTGGGCAAGTCGCGGTCGCGTGACCTTCTTGCTGATGAAAGTCACAGTATAGCAGCGCCAGCTCCCCCCCCCCCCCCCCCCCCCGTTTCTCCCAACGCTCCCTCTTTCTTCCGCCTTTCTTCCGGCCGATGGCCATGGCTTGCAGGGGCTGGACTTGCAGCGGCCCCGAGTTCTGTTGCCACCCTGCCGGGTGGAACCGCCCGTGCCTCCCCTGATAACCTCCTCCTCCTTGGAAGTGGCCCCTTCCTTGGCCCTGAGGGGGACCAACCTGTGACCTCCAAGCTGGTCGGGCGGCTGTCGGTTGTGACTTCCAGCCTTGCTCCAGCCCAACGGGAGGTCCCTGTTGTCCCGGACTCCTCACTTCCTCCTTCTTTCTTCCTCCACGCTCTCTCCTTTCCTCCTCTGCTACCTCGGCTAACCTAGCCACGAACTCCTGATTGGTAGCCTCACACTCGGTCTCACGATCAGCACGCTTCATCAGCTCTTCGAAAGACAGAGGAGGGTCCCGAGTCAGACTCATCCGAAACAGCCCAGGCTGCAGCCCAAGGGTGAAGGCTAGCTGCAGGGTGTGCCCGGGCACTTCGACGACAAGAAGGACCTCCGCCTGGAACCTATCCATATAACTAGCCAGCGTCTCTCCTGTCTTTTGCCTGACTGCGAACAAGGCCTCCATGCTCTTCCTCCTTTTCTTCGAGGTAGAGAACCTTAACAAGAAACTTCGACGCAGATCCTCGAAGCGGTAGATGGTTCCTGCCGGAAGCGAGTGGAACCAATCCCTCGCCTTTCCCTGGAACGTGACGGCGAAAAGCCTGCACATGAAGGCGTCCGACATTTGTCTGATCGTGGTCATGTCCTCGAACCACTGAAGATGCTGGAGAGGATCGCTATCCCCCTCGTAGTAGGACATGGCAGGATCGCAAAACCCATGCGGAACGGGGGCTGACATGACCAGCTCGCAGAAAGGGCTTCTCCATTCTTCTTGGTTGGGGGGAGGTGCTCCCATCACTTCCCCGCCGGGGCAGCTGGTCCGGGGCGAACTGTTGAAAAGCACTCGCGCATGGAGGCTCAAGCCCTCCTCCGAGGATGGCCCCTTCTCTTGCTGACTGCTTCTCACTTCCACTAGGGGGAGTGAGGGGATCCTAGGTGCAGGTGGTGTTGAGCACTCGCCGCGAGCGGAGGATGCGGCCTGCATGAACTCCAGGATCCTCTTGCTGAATTCGTCGAAGTCGCTCTTCTTCACATACTCGCAAGGTGGAGGCGGGTCTCCCAACTCGTCGCTTCCAGCCATGAGACTCGGCTCAGAGTTTTCCGAACTAGTCGCTTCCACGCTCACCGCACCAGAATGTTGAAACCAGTTTCCCGGTTTCAGCGTTCGAAAGGGGGTTGCGACTAACTCTTACTTGACCTAAGCCTAGACCCTTGACCGGTCACTAGGAACTAAGAGACTCGGACTTGATAACAACTGGAGTCTAGGGACAGACCCCTTAAGCTTCAGCGTGGAGGTCCCACCACACACCCGGAAGCCCACTCGGAACTTCCCCTCCCAAGCCAATGCTGAGCCTGGGCACCTTGGAGGGCACTAAGAACCACCTCACTGTCAGCTGAAGGATGACAAGGTGGGGTGCTTGCTCACAAGACACACGCAAGGGGGGGGGGGGGGGGGGGGGAGGGGGGTAGTGACCAACCCTTCCCAAGGTGCCCATGGGGGTCTATTTATAGACTTTCCCAAAAATGGACTGCGGATAGCCAAGATCCGGCTATCCGCAGTCCAACCATGACCACGAATGATCAACGCGTGAGGGGAGGCGAGTGGGACCCGAGATGCCCACTTCCCCCCTCACGGGAGGCCATACCGGCCTCCCCCCAATGTACCGGGCGAGTGGGAGAGTTCCTCCCACTCGCCCAAAGGGGGTGGCGAGTGGGAGGGCCCCCTCCCACTCCCCCTCAAGGTGGCCGGCGAGTGGGAGGGACCCTCCCACTCGCCCGGCGAGTGGGAGGGTCTCTCCCGCTCGCCCGGGTAAATGGCGAGTGGGAGGGATCCTCCCACTCACCCGGGTGAACGGCGAGTGGGAGGCTCCTCCCACTCGCCCGAAGGGAGTCGGGGGAGCGGGTGCTCCCCCCGCGTCCCTTGTGGCCTCTCTTTGCCTTGACTGGTCCCGGCCGCTTATGCGTGGTCGTTTTGACCGTCTCGACCACCTTCCTTGTCTTGTTCTCATCCGGGTCGGGTCACACCGACTCGTGAAATATGAGGGTTGTACATATGAGGTACTCGTTCGTGGCCTTTTCGGCTTCTGGACTACTCGCCTTTTGCTCCGATCATTCTTGCCAATCGTTGTTATCATGTCTTTTCAGGCCGCCGAGATTGAGACGGCGAAGAAGGTATCTCAGCTCGAGAAGGAGTTGGAGGATACTCGGCAGACCTTGGAGGCCGCCCAAGTTCGCATCGTCGAGCTAGAAACTCGACCTGCCGAGCAACAACCTATGGAGGCGGGCCCCTCCAGGGTCGGAAAGCAGATAAGAATGCATGGCGACGAGATGCCGCATATTCGCCGGGAGATTGCGAGGGCGACCGGGAAGGTTGTCCTGAGCAGGTTGAATGTTGAAGGTCTTTTGAAGTCGGAGGCGATGAACTTGACCGTGGTGGACCTCATCTCGGCGCTGCTCCCCAAGGAGTCCACCTCCCCTAGGCGAGATCTTTCCCCGTCTTCCAGTGATGTCGAGGATGATGATTCTGAGGACGAGGATGGCGAGGATCAAGATGCCGACGTGGATGGTGAGGATGTCGACGAAGATGGAGGCGATGATGATGCATAGTCGTCGGTCCTCTTTTTGACAGTTGTATATCATTTTTTGAAGATGTAATTACAAAAGTAATGAAATGCAGATTTTTGTGCTCACGTCATGTTCATCATTCTCGCTTTCTTGTTTGCATGCCGAGTAGACTATTAGGTTTGTGACGAGATTGAGTGCTCGCTAGGCTCCCAGGCACGGGTGAGATTTGAGTGATGCGGTTGACGATCATACCTTACTCGTACCTGCATCGCACCATATACTCGCACCAATATAGTCGCACCTGTATACTCGCCATCTTCAAAATATCCTTGCTGGAGTCATTTTGTGAAGGGTCTTTGGAGAGAGTCCTGAGGGACATATGTTCCTTTAGGCCTTCTTTTGTACCTGATGAAGAACTGTTAGGATACTTGTATTTATAATGAACTGCAGGATGAGAGGAGTGGAGAATGACCATCAGGCTGGTCCTATGGGACACACCGTCCCGAGGTCTCCGTCCTACCATGATGTTGATGCTGGCGAAGAGATTGTCAAGTAGGGACTGACAGTCGGGGAGGTCCAAAGACACACCATCCCGAGGTCTCCATCCTACTGTGAGGTTGATGTTGGCGAATAGATTGACAAGTAGGGACTGACAGTTGGGAAGGTCCAAAGACACATCATCCTGAGGTCTCCATCCTACTGCGAGGTTGATGCTGGCGAAGAGATTTACAAGTAGAGACTGACAGTCGGGGAGATCCAAAGACACACCATCCCGAGGTCTCCATCCTACTGTGAGGTTGATGTCGTTTTGACGAACTTTCTCCTGATAGACTCAACAATCAGAGGGGATTAAGCACACCAACTCAAAATGATTGGACGAGGTAATCAGAAACAAGATGCTAGGCCACGAACTTTCCACTCTTGAGGGTTTATGACGCCTTTATTCAAGGGTCCCCGTAGAGGTTAAGTTGATCATCCTATCTTCGAGTTGAGAGGTCGGCATCCAAACTTCTTCCTGATAATCTCTCCAGTCGGATGAGAGATGCGGTCGGAGGGAACTACGGCCAACGTGCAAGGGGGGAGCTGATCTTGACCGTCAGTGCAGAGGCTTGGTCTTAAGAGAACGTACTACCGAGGCACTGTCCCATCATCCATTCTGGATTTTACGAGAATCAAGTCGGAGACCCGTTTCCCAACCTAACGCGGAGGTCGGTTTTACCTGCTTTCCTTCCTTTACTTGAAAACACATTTTTGCCGAAGCAGATACGGGCAAGCACCATTTTGGCCTCTCGAGGTAATACAACACTTTTATCTAAGGGCTCCCTGATAGGTTAAGTCGATCATTCCTTCGTCGAATTGGGAAGTCGGCGTCCAGACTTCTTCCTGAAAATCTCCCCAGTCGGATGAGAGATGCGGTCGGAGGGAACTACGGCCAATGTGCAAGGGGGAACAGATCTCGACCGTCAGTGCAGAGGCTTGGTCTTAAGAGAACGCACTACCGAGGCACTGTCCCATCATCCGTTCTGGGTTTTACGAGAATCAAGTTGGAGGCCAGTTCCCCAACCTAGCGTGGAGATCGGCTTCACTTGCCTTTCTTCTGCTCTTGGAGACATTTGTAATTTGAGGTAAATATAAAAAACCCTTTTCTACCCCGTGTTTCAGGGGGGGGGGTGATGAATTTATTTATGAACAATAAATTTACAGGAGGGGGATGTACACGTTCCTGCTCGGGGATAAAACCTTTTCAGGTCATCGCCGCTCCAGGTATTCCCCAATAGTTCCCCTTCGTGATTCTGCATGTGATATCCTCATGTTGTAAGCGGTTCGTGGACGATGAAATGTCTCTCCCAATTTGAGTTGAGCTTTCCAACGACTGCTGATCTTCATGTCGCGTCCACCTTCTTCAGGACTAGATCACCTGCTTGGAAATGCTTGAGGCGAACGTGTTTGTCAAAGTAGTGTAATTCTTCACGGGATCTCTGAACCCCTCCGGCATCGGCGCAGCAATGATCTCTTCACAGAATGGGCTCCTCCCACCCACCTGGCGACGATCCTCTATCTGGCGAGTATCACCTCCATATTCGCCAAACTGGCGAGTACCGTAGTACCTCGCTTGCTCCTCCTCGCGGAATCGAGTTCCGTCTGCTCCCTGCGAGACTTGCGGGTAGAACTGCGACCTCCTTGGTCGCTTCGGCTCCTCTTCATGCTCCTTAACTGCTCGTCGGGGGGGGGGGGGGGGGGGGGGGGGGGGGGGGGGGAGGGGGGGACACTTTCTTCAGGCAGAATTGGACGATGAGGCAAGGTCGTCGTTCCTTCCACGCGAGGTTGGAAAGCTGCTCGCACGGTCCCTTCGAGTCGCGGCGCGAACTCCTCAAAGACCGCCAACGTCACGAACTCAACGCCGTCGGCCGAGTTACCGACTACCTCTTCATGGTCGCCAACTACGACCATCTTGCCTTTCCACCAAACTTTCTCCCTCTGGCTACGATCCACGCTCACCGCACCAAAGTGTTGAAGCCAGGAAAATCCTAGACTCCAAAATTCGGATCAATACAGCCGGAGGCTACTCGCCCAGCAGTCCGACCAGAAGGCTTGACTGACAACGACGAAAAGGCTCGGACAAACGACAACAGGACCACAGGCGCTGCGGCAGTGAGGTCTCACCACGTACCCAAAAGCTCAGAAGAGACTTCCCCTCCAAAACCAAAAATGATCCGAGCATGGTACTAGGAAGGCACCGACTTGGCTAGTACCGGGAGTAACGGCCAAGGATGACGGGTGTGAGAATTTGAATGTGGGAGTTTCAAAAGCTCAAGTTCATGTGTCAATCCAAGTACACCCCTAGGGTCCTATTTATAGGAAAACCAAAGAGAGGAGGACTTTATTTATACCCCACCCAACTCGGCAACTATGCGACATTGATGCGTCCTCGCTTGGAAAGGGGCGAGTATCACCTATGGTCGCCCACCTTTTGGCGAGTATCAGGGCTACTCGCGCGAGTCCACCCATCTCGCCCATGCCTTCTTCTGCTCCTGCTGGCTGAGCTGTCTTGTGTCTTGGACTGCTGACCTCTGTGCTGACCATTTGACCTTGACTTTTGCCTACGTGGCTTTGAGTGAGCTCACCCTCGAAGAATGAGGGTTGTACATTATTTAATCTGTGAAAAAGAGTAAAAAGAAATTAATTTATTTTTGTAACGGCAGCGTCTCATTTTGAGACATGAAACTTATTCGGAAAATTCTTATATTTTAATTTTTGAAGTAATTTGAATTTCTTTTTTTGAAGAGGCGCGTCTCATTATGAGATACGTTTGAAAGGCATGTCCCATTTTGAGATACGGAAAATTTCTATAAATCGTTGACGGCTCTACAAGGAGAAAAGGAGATTTTGACCGACGAACAACGACGCGAATTGCACTATTCTAATTTTTGTTTTCTACAACGTCGCCGCGGAAATTATAATCGTTGATCGATTGTGATCTTGTTTGAATTTTTTTACCGCTTAAATTATTCCGAGTATTTACACAAAATCAAATCTTCTTAAACGTTTCGAAAACTTGTGCGATATGAAATTTCAGAAATGTCGGAGAACATTGTACCTTGAGATAAATTTGTCACGGTTAACCTGCGCACAGGAGGGTGAAAATATTAATCTTAGGGTAACGCAAAATTTTGAGTGCTTCTTCTCATTAAACATTCAACACAAACCGCCTCGGGAAAAAGAACTAATTCTGTACTTTAAAATGGTTGAATGAACGATGGTTCGTAATCACCACATTCATGGCCACCACCGCCGTGCCAAACGGTCCCTAGGTGTCGTTAATCCATATTTGAGATCTTCTGCCTCCAAATTATAAATTTACGAGGATTCAAAACGTAACGCGATTTAATAAATTTTTGCATGCCTTCGCAGTGCTAACATCGGCGAAATCAAACAGCATGCAGGAGCTAGCCTTGTTCTAATTAATTTTGAAGTCCAAATCAGTGCGTGTTTGACAGCTAGCGCAGGACAATTATATAAGAAATTAAGCTTAGTCAAACGCCGCCTACAAAGATCTTATGAAGTTTCAAACGTGGAATTAGTCTATCCATCCCCTTCATAAGCAGGGGCTACTCAAGTCTGACTGGGCTTCACACGCGTCTCTGTCTGTCTGTGTGCATAAATGCACAGCCACTTCCAACGTTCTACTTATCTAACATAAAAGAAGAAGATTAGAGAGAAGAAAAGGCAATCTCTTCAAGCTAGCGTACTGCGACGATGGCCGGCGGTCATCCATCAAAGAAGAAGAATAACCCCTACTCGTCTCGGGGACTCGACGGCTTCTCCTCTAATCCCTCCGAGCCTAAGACCAAGCCGGACAGCACTGATGCTGTCAAGGAGGCGAAGAAGCCGCCGGTGGTAGTACTTAAGCCGCCGGAGGTGATTAAGCCGCCGGTAATGCCCCCGCCGTTGAGTAAGGAGCCGACATATGCCGGCCACAGCGGCGCTCTTGGGCGCAGTCCTCTGTTGCTGTGCTGTGGAGCGCTAGTGGGTGCCTGCTCTCAGGCACCTTCCTGTTGAAGTTAATGAAGTAACTTATTACCGGCAGAAGTCGAAGCTGTCTCCTGAGAGCTTGAAGAAGCCGAAGCTGTTGGGGTTCAGTCCCTAAAGGGCAATTTTTTGTGAAAATTTGTATTTCAGAATTTTAGGTTGCAACCTGGTAAATTTGCACGTTGCAACGCGCTAGGCTCTGTCCTTGCTTTTGTGAAGGAAAAATCTGGACAGATTTTTGGTTTTTTTTTGGTTCAACTGAACCGGGCTGGTTCAGCTTTTGGCGTGAAACAGTTTTGGAGGGTTAGGGTTAAATTATCATTATTCTATCCCTCTCTAGTATTCTTCCCGATCAAAAAAATTAGCCGCCTCTCTCTCTCCCGTTTTCTGAAATTGCCGCCCCTCCCCTTCTCTCTTTCTCTCGATCTTGGAGAGAGACGCCGGTGAGTGGAGGAGCCACTAACGCCGCCGACTTGGTGAGGGCTGTCGCCGCCAGTTCTTGGAGAGGGGGTTGTCGCCGCCGATTTGAGGAGAGTGCCGCCGACTTGTTGTTGGAGAAGGTGAGGGCTGCTGCCCTTTGTGGAGGTTGTTGCCTCAGTTTGCCGCAGATAGTGGAGAGTGTTGCGGACGCTGTTGCTGTTGCCGGAAAGAGGAGGTGCTTCCTCCGGTTTGCTTGGAGTTTTCTTCGCCGTTTTCAAAGACCACTTCGTCTACGGATTAAGGTGTTCTCTTTCTCGTTTCCGCTTGCTATTTTGCTTGAAAAGAGAGTAGGGTTTTATCATATTGTAAAGAAGTTGTGTGCTTAACTTTGTGGTGGAGAGAAGGTTGGATTTGTTTGTCAAATCCGGGTGGGCATTCTAGGTTTGGGCAAACTTAGATTATTGTTGTAATCCTTATTTATTATAGTGGATTTTGTTGTGCGTGCCCCGTGGTTTTTGACCTTCAAGTGGTGAAGGTTTTCCACGTATATCTCTGTGTTTGTGTGTTTGTTTTGTTGGTTTGTTTTTCTCAGGTTTTGTTTGCTCTATTGATCGGTGGGAGACGTCGCTACGGGCGATCTTCATTCCCTACAGAAGCATCAACTGAAGACTAAGAGCGACAAAGCCGGAGTAATTAGAATAAATGATTCTCAAATGTAATCTGCTATATAAAGAACATTCGATTGCAATGAAAGATGACTATGTGAAGAATGAAATGAAATGAAATGAAATCCTTTGAGTCTCCTTCTTCTCTGTTATGTTTTTCTTTTCTTTTCTTTTTCACGCAATGTCCACCTTCATTTCCGCTACAGCGCTGCAATTTAATAGACAGAATGCACTAATTTGCGCAGCTTTAGAGTCTCCTCTCCAGTTCGGACATAGTATCCAGTTCATGGTCCTGATTTGATCTCGCAAATCCGACGGCGAGCACGAGTTGGCGAGCTGAGTTGGCGAGCTGAGTTGCTGACTTGGCGAGCTTAGTTTTGAGATCTTTTCATTGTGGCCGTTGGATGATGAACTGGATACTATCCAGTTCATCCGAACTGGAGAGGATCCCGTTCCCCGTTTGGTGCGGCATTGGCAGTCATGAACGCGGTGGTTTGGTGCGGCATTGGCAGTCATAAACGCGGTGGTTATGAACCGTCGTTCGTGAACAAACTACCTCAACTAAGGATCTTCATCCACTTTTATGTTCAAAACTAATTATCTTTTCTTTGTGTCGGTCGTTGCCATGCCAAACATATGTTGTATGACGGTGGCGTTTTTGGCCAAACTCACCGGAGCAAAAAGTTCACGCCATAGTATCACTGTAAGATTGTATATTTTCATTCTTCATTATTAGTTTTTTATAATCGCTCACATTTTTCAGAATCCTGGAAATGCCCTCACGGCCGGGATTGGAAGTGTACAACCCTCATTCTCCGAGGGTGGACCCACTCAAGGCCACGTAGACAGAAGTCAAAGGTCAAAGGGTCAACACAGAGACCAGCAGTCCAAGACAGAAGCAGAAGAGACTCTGGCGAGTATACAGGCGATACTCGCCAGTTCGGCGAGTATTAACCAGAGGAGCTCATCGCGCGCAGGAAGCAGCAGAAGCCATGGGCGAGTATTGGCCCGGCGTGTGCGAGCAGCACCCAATACTCGCCAGATGGGCGACTATGGCATGGTACTCGCTGAGTAACTCATAGTCGTCGGGTTGGGGGCTGGGCTATAAAAAGCCCCCCTACCCTTTGGTTTTCCTATAAATAGGACCCCAGGGGTACTTGGATTGGCACCTGGACTTGAGCTTTTGGACCCCGATTCCCGAACTCTCGAGCCCGTCACCCTTGCTTTTAGCCAAGTCGGTGCCTTCTCTGTACCAAGCTCGGCCACTTTGGTTTCGGAGGGGAAGACTCTCTTGAGCTTCTGGGTACGTGGTGGGACCTCCCTGCCGCAGCACCTGGGGTCCTATTCTTTGCTCTTCTAGCTTCTTCGTCGTTGCCAGCCAAGTCATCTCGTTGGACTGCTGGGCGAGTAGCCTCCGGCTGCATCGATCTGAATCTTGAGGTCAGGATTTTCCTGGCGTCAACAGGAAACAGCAGGATTATATAGATTAAATTCTCGAGTTTTGAGAACGACGGGCTTATAGGTTCAGTCATCTGTGCGTTGCAGACAGGTGAAGGAGATTGACGGAAGTACTGTCACGCGTTGCAAAAAAAGGGAAAAATTTTTGGTACAAGTAGCGTGCACAGAGCTGTGCACGCTAATAAATAGCGGGATTTTTAAGCGGGGCCCACTCACTTTCGTTTTTCCGCCAAAAAAAAACGCTCCAGCTTTTTTCCCTTCTTCCCCGCTCCACTGGCTGCAGCCGTAATTAATATTTTACTGGTACATTACGGCTGTAACATAGGAATGTCCACAGCATAATTTAACGAAAATCAGTAGTAATTTACATTTTACTTGTAAATTACGGCTGTAACATATACATAGTGCACAACATAATTTCAAGTTACAGCCGTAATTTGCACAGCATAATTTCAGATTACAGCCGTAATTTACATTTTACTTGTAAATTACGGCTGTAACTGTTACATACTGCAGAACATACATTACTGTTACAGCATAATTTCAGGTTACAGCCGTAATTTACATTTTACTTGTAAATTACGGCTGTAACTGTTACATACTTGTTGCGGGTCGCTCAACGTTCTTTCAGACCGGGCGAATCGAACCGTCTTAGCCCGAGAGTGAACCGAGCGCGCAAGCAGTCACAAAGAGAACGAACAGGTGGCAAGAAGACGTTTTTACCGTGGAAAACCCGGAAAGGGTGAAAAACCACGTGGTCGGATCAGCGCCGACCAAATTTCACTATGCGGTGGAGCGTTACAAGTAATGGTGCAAGAATCGGGAGCGACAGGCCGCTCCCGTTACAATTGTAGTTGAATGAATGTCTCTGAGGGTGACATGCCACCTCTCAGAAAAACTAAGTACTTTTCTTGGCCGGGTAGTCTTCAAAGTCCGCAGAAGATCTTCAAGCGACGATGGTGGTCTTCAAGCGACGAAGGAGTTCTTCGAAGGTTGAAGGAGCTCTTCGAGTGTTGATGAAGGTCTTCGAACGTTGAAGGAGATATTCTGGTTCCGAAGGAGATCTTCGGGTTCCGAAGGAGATCTTCGAGTGCTGATGAAGGTCTTCAAACGTTGAAGGAGATCTTCGGGTTCCGAAGGAGATCTTCGAGCGCTGAAGGAGATCTTCGAATGCTGATGAAGATCTTCGAGGGAATTCCAGAGAGCTCTCTCCCGTGCAGAAAATTCCAAGTCCTTTGAAATGAAGCCCTGGGGTTCCTTTTATAGCTTTTGAGGGTGGTTATGGTGGTTAGGACGACTATCCGCACATCATAACCAATTTATGTGTTATATGCACATTTATCATGAATATGGCTATGCGCACACCAATTTGTATAGTTTTTAGGATGATATTTATTCATATGACGGATATGGTTACGCGCACACCATAACCATATTATTTGTTAGACGCAGACAGGATGCCCACTCATCACGAATATGGCTATGCGCACACCAATTTGTATAGTTTTTAGGATGATATGTATTCATATGTCGGATATGGTTACACGCACACCATAACCATATTATTTGCTATATGCAGACCGTATTGAAAGATTTTACTATTTGCACTCCATGATGTGGAATTTTACTACTTGCACCCCATGATGTGGAGTTTTACTATTTGCACCCCATGATGTGGAGTTTCACTATTCGCACTCCATGATGGGTGGAGTTTTACTATTTGCACTCCATGATGGGTGGTTACAGGTTTAGAGAGGTTTAGCTTGGTCGTCCTCATTTTCTCCGCCGAATGAGGCGAGAGAGGTCGGACGAGCGCGTCCGTTGGTCAAGGGAGGCCGACTGGGGACAAGACGAGAGGGGCCGGAGAATGCGCCCGGCGGCGAGGGAGGCCAACCGGCACCGCGCCCACCGCACGACCGCGTGCGGTGCCAGGCGATATCGCGCGCTAGCGCGCGATATCGCCAGCGCGATATTGCGCGGTGTCATGCGGTGCTAGGCGTGCGGTACCGCGCGGCACCGGGCGCGCGGTGCCGCGCGGCGTTAAGCGCGTGGTACCGCGCGGCGCCGGGCACGCGGTGTGGCAGTGCCGCGCGGCCGGGCGGTGTCGCGCGGCCTTGCGCGGTGCCATGCAGCCGTGCGCGGTGCCGCGCGGTCGTGTGGTGCTGCGCGGTCGTGTGGTGCCGCGCGGTCGCGTGGTGCCGCGCGGTCGCGTGGTGTCGCGCGGCCGCGCGCGTTGCCGCGCGGTCGCGCGTGGTGCCGCGTGGCCGCCGCGCGGCCGCGCGGTGCCGCGCGGTCGGGCGGTGCTGCTTGCCCGTGCGCGGTGCCGCACGGGCGCGCGGTGACGCGCGCCCGTGCGCGGTGCCGCACGGGCGCGCGGTGACGCGCGCCCGTGCGCGGTGCCGTACGGGCGTGGTGCCGTGCGGCCGGGCGCGGCGTCGCGCGGCCTTGCGCGGTTGCGGTTGGCGGTTGGCGGTTGGCGGATGACGACACCACCTGGGTCTCGTCCTCTAAACGCCAACCCCATGAGAGAAGAACATAGTTTGCCGAGCAAAACATTGGTTCAAGCACCGCAAAAACTCCACTACTATAAGGCTGAAAACAAGAACAGTTGTATAAACGACGCAACCCGCCAACAGCCTTCAGCTCGGCAGCCCGCTCCGGCGAAGAAAGGCGCTCCACCTCCGTCTTCAAAGACACCAACTCGGCCCCCAGACGTGTTACTGTAGCTCGCAAATCCTCCAACAAATGAGTCGAACCCCTCACAAGGGCCTTCTCCATACGAACTTCAGCACGGGACTTCTCCAGCTCCACCGCAACGCCCAGATCACACCAAAATATTGCAAAATCCTCGCACTTCCTCGAGCAACAATAAAGAACTCCGAGGATTTGGGGGGCAATTGATGGGTTGTCATACATTATGTAGAGAAATCTGGGCTGCGGTTAGCCAAAAGCCCCACTCCCCCACTAAGATGGTGGAGGCATGAGCAATAGAGGGGAACGAACCGCTCATAACCGCAGCCGCAACCGCCCAGATGGAGAATGACGAGCAATTCGAGCTGGGTAGTGGGAGGTTCGCATAACCGACCTGAGGATGTCGTTGATAGTATCGGTGAAGGGCAGACGCTTCTAACCGTTTGCGAGCGCGAGAGGGGCAGGCCCTGGCGACGCGTTTTAGAGGACGAGACCCGGGTGGTGTCGGAACCTACTATGTGGGTGAATGGCGAGCGATTCGAGCCGGGTAGTGGGAGGTTCGCTTAACCAGCCTGGGGGATGTCGTTGATAGAAGCGGTGAAGGGCAGACGCTTCGAACCGTTTGCGAGCGCGAGGGGGGCAGGCCCTTGCGACGAGATTTAGAGGACGAGACCCAGGTGGTGTAGGAACCTACTACGTGGGCGAATGGCGAGCGATTCGAGCCGGGTAGTGGGAAGTTCGCTTAACCGGCCTGGGGGATGTCATTGATAGAAGCGGTGAAGGGCAGACGCTTCGAACCGTTTGCGAGTGCGAGGGGGGCAGGCCCTGGCGACGCATTTTAGAGGACGAGACCCGGGTGGTGTCGGAACCTACTACATGGGCGAATGACGAGCGATTCGAGCCGGGTAGTGGGAGGTTCGCATAACCGACCTGAGGATGTCTTTGATATTATCGGTGAAGGGCAGACGCTTCGAACCGTTTGCGAGCGCGAGAGGGGCAGGCCCTGGCGACGCGTTTTAGAGGACGAGACCCAGGTGGTGTCGGAACCTATTACGTGGGCGAATGGCGAGCGATTCGAGCCGGGTAGTGGGAGGTTCGCTTAACCGACCTAGGGGATGTCGTTGATATTACAACAATTGGCGCTGCTTGAAGTTGATCTTAACTGTGTTTGAATAGCAGGGCTTGAAGCAGAGAAAACATTTCGAAATTTAACACACAATAGTTCTTGCATAAGCGCAGGCTTACGACTTGTCTAGAATAACTATTACAAACAAGAGTTCTTAAAGACAATTTGACGAGTTTGGAATATAGTAAGACATTTCTGCCCAATTCCTAGCTCCTTTTGGGGCTTCAGGTTCTGGATGTGGTGGCGCACAGGGCGGCTCCTTGTCCAGGCTCCATTTGTTGCAGATAGCACCCGCGTGCTGCTTCCTGGTTTCCACGAACAACTCCAATTCCCCCTGGGGTGACAAACTTCATTGCGAGGTGTGGGATGGACGGGATAGCTCCAAATAGGACCTGCAACGGTCGACCGAAAATCGGGCTGTAAGGCGATTCTGTCTCGATTACCACGAACTGCACGTCGCGGGTAGACCTCCTAGGGAAATCTCCTAGGGTAACAGGGAGAGTGATGGTTCCTTTAACCGGGACAGGACTGCCGTTGAAGCCATAGATTGGTCCAGAAGCTGGTTGGAGACTTTCCGGTAGGATCTTCATGCTGAGGAGAGCGGTCATGAACATGACGTTGACGGAGCTGTCGTTGTCTACCAATATTCGTTTGACGCGGAAGCTGGGGTTGTCGATCTCTGCGCTGATGACCAATGGATCCTGGTGCGGGATGAGCAGTCCCTTTAAATCTTCATCCCCGAAGCTGATCGTCTCTGTCGCCTTGGTAATGGAATTGACGGTGGGGAACGGGACACTTGAGATGGTTTCCACCACCCCTACTACTTGTCTGTCGCCATGCGCGCCTTGTCGAGCAGGCAACAGTTCTCTGTTTGCGGGATGATTTTGCGTCTGGTCCTGTAAGAACCTTCGAGGATACTTTGTCGAATGAGACGCTCTATCTCATCTTTGAGTTTGATGCATTCCTCGGTGGTGTGTCCTGCACCTCGGTGGAACTCGCAGTACTTTGACTGATTTCCCCTGCCCTGGGGAAGTTCTCTTGGCCTTTGTAGTGTCGGGTTATCCTGTATTGCGTAGAGTACGTTTGTGCAGGAGGTATTGAGCGGTGCGTACTCCTGGTAAGTTCTGGGGGGGCCTGTTCTCAGGACGGTCTTGCTGACGTAAATTTCCTTGGCGCTCCTCTTGCTGCTTCGGGACTGGCTCTTCACTCTTCCTCTTTACCACTCCTTCGAATTGTCGGCGATGAGCTTCGATCGCTTCGTCCGCCGCTATCTGTGCCTCCACTCGGTGCACCAGATCTGGATAGCTTGGTACTGTCTCCCTCATCAGAGCGGAGTAAAACCCGCTTGGGCGAAGTCCCCCCAGGAAAACGCCGCGCAGAAGCTCGGGATCAACCCCTGGGATTTGTCGCGCCTCGGCCGTGAAGCGACGGAAAAAGTCTTTGAGGGTCTCTCCTTCGTTCTGGCGAATCCCTGAAAGATGTGAGGGATCTCGAACGATTCTTCGGTTAGCGACGAACTGGTTCGTAAGCTGCTACGCGAGCTCGGTGAAGTTGTTGACGGATCCATCCCGCAGGGAATGAAACCAAGTGTGTGCCTGCCCCCTGAGTGTTGCCGGAAACACTTGGCAGAGGAGCTGATCAGCGGCGTTGTAGATCCGCATAATGGTGGTAAAATGGTTGATGTGCTCCAGCGGATCATCCATCCCATCAAATGTCTCGATGTTGGGAAGCTTGAAACCGTGCGAAATTGGATGATCCAAGATTTGTTGTACGAGCGGGGAGCCGCAACGTAGGGAGCGACGGGCGAAGATGCCCCGACGTCCGGCCTGTCCGTACTCTTCAGCTATTACATCGCGGATCTCCTCGCGAGTGGGCCTTCCTATGGCTTGTTCGACTTCTGCCCCTCCTTGCTAATGATGAAGGGATCTCCTCTAGCTCCCCTGGCGGGGCGGACCGGATGCGCGGAGCTGGCAGCATCTGAGTATTCTTCTTCATACGTTTCTTCCTCTTGAGCAGCTTCCCCCAATGGAGCCTGGTTTGGGATTAAGGGGGGTTGGATGATCGGTGCAATTGGTGGAACGGGAGCTTGTGGGGCTCCGAGGTTTCTGAGGAGAGCCAGCATTTCAGCTTGTTGTTCCTCCATATGGCGGATGCGCCCTTCCAGTGCAGCAACGGGTGCTAATGGGATTTCTTCGGCGGGAACTGCGTTGATGAGTGAATGAGAGGGAGCGGGATCGACGCGTCCTTCAGGGATGGAACCATCAGTGGTTTCAGCGCTTCTTCTTGTCATCGTTGTTAGTCACGAGTATCGCTATGAAGCGAATACTGTCTTCGAATATCCTTTGCAGAGTTTTGGGGAACACCTTCCCACAGACGGCGCCAAACTGTTGTGGGTCGCTCAACGTTCTTTCAGACCGGGCGAATCGAACCATCTTAGCCTGAGAGTGAACCGAGCGCGCAAGCAGTCACAGAGAGAACGAACAGGTGGCAAGAAGACGTTTTTACCGTGGAAAACTCAGAAAGGGTGAAAAACCACGTGGTCGAATCAGCGCCGACCAAATTTCACTATGCGGTGGAGCGTTACAAGTAATGGTGCAAGAATCGGGAGCGACAGACCGCTCCCGTTACAATTGTAGTTGAATGAATGTCTCTGAGGGTGACAGGCCACCTCTCAGAAAAACTAAGTACTTTTCTTGGCCGGGAAGTCTTCAAAGTCCGCAGAAGATCTTCAAGCGACGATGGCGGTCTTAAGCGACGAAGGAGTTCTTCGAAGGTTGAAGGAGCTCTTCGAGTGCTGATGAAGGTCTTCGAACGTTGAAGGAGATCTTCGGGTTCTGATAACTTCTCAAAAAGAAGTTATCTTAGCCCTTTTAGCTAAGTTATTTAGTGATTATGGATAAAAAGTAATTAAAAATGCTTAAATTATTATTTGTATTAAGTTTGGATTAGTATGGTTATTTTTGTATGTTTATCGCAGGAAAATACAAAGCTCCAGACGTAGCATCAAAGAATAATCATATACTAAAGCTAAGAACAAGTCACAACAATTCCGGTGCAGTTTTTATGAAGAAAAATTCAGCAGAAGAATTGTTGTAACAAATTTAATTTTGTTACAACAAATCCTGATCCGAAAATTTCAGGCAAAGCTGTGCAGATTTAGATTTGTTGCAACAAATCGGCAGAACTCAAAATTCAACCTCCGAAATTATTTAAAATCTGGCAGTTTTTGGATGAAAGGACACACCCATTCGGGTGTATGGACTTCCTACAGTTGGCGTATGATGATATATAGGAGAGAGGAGAGAGAAACTGCATCTTCTTCATCAATTCTAACCTCTCCATTTTCGAATTAAGGGGGAAGAAGAGGGGAGAAGGCAGGAAATCAATTTCAGCGCTATGTACTGTAAGATCTTTCTAATTTTGCGACGTTTTTTTCGTAGTGATGAACTAAACTCTTCTAGTATTGTATGAAGAGAGTATTGTGTGTGTTTTGATGGTATAAACTTTTCTTTTGTGGTTTGTTTCATGAAATATTCTTGGTGTAACTTATGAATTTGTTAATGAAACTTTTGGTTTATGTTTTCTTCTTCTATTTCGCTACGAGATTCGAGAGATGAGTGCGGAATATTAGTTTGAAGACTATCCTATTGCACTACGAGAATCGAGAGATGAGTGGTGTAAATTTTTAACCAAATGTTTTTATCCTTACGGTGTGTTTCGAGATTCGAGAGAGGAGAAACGCAATCGTTTATAAGTTTACCATAGTAAAGAAAAGAGGAAGAGATTCTCTTCTCTTGCTAGCATTTCCGACTTCTATTCTATGCAATATTCATTATTCTTCCTAAGTTAGAGATGACTAGGGGAGTTCTTCTTTATAAGTCGTTGCAGGATTATTTTGTCAAACATTTTCACATATATTATTTTCATGTATCATTTTAACATACACAAGAAATCTGAAATACGAGACTGCTTTCTTTCCAACTGAAAAACAGTATTTCTAAATTATCGCATTGATTTAGTTTGTTTTAAATCTCTGTTAGAAATCTTTATTGTTTTAAGAAAAATTATCTTTTTCGACTTGTTTGGATTTAGAGAACGGAGTCGCTAGTATTTGCAAGCTTTAGATTAATTAAAATCTCTGAGGGAACGATCTCACTCACACTTTATTACTTGATACGACGCGTATACTTGCGTTAATATATATTCCATTTCGGGCGTATCAGGTTCTGAAGGAGATCTTCGGGTTCCGAAGGAGATCTTCGAATGCTGATGAAGGTCTTCAAACGTTGAAGGAGATCTTCGGGTTCCGAAGGAGATCTTCGGGTTCCGAAGGAGATCTTCGAGCGCTGAAGGAGATCTTCGAATGCTGATGAAGATCTTCGAGGGAATTCCAGAGAGCTCTCTCCCGTGCAGAAAATTCCAAGTCCTTTGAAATGAAGTCCTGGGGTTCCTTTTATAGCTTTTGAGGGTGGTTAGGGTGGTTAGGGTGGTTAGGACGGCTATCCGCACACCATAACTAATTTATGTGTTATATGCACATTTATCATGAATATGGCTATGCGCACACCAATTTGTATAGTTTTTAGGATGATATTTATTCATATGATGGATATGGTTACGCGCACACCATAATCATATTATTTGTTAGACGCAGACCGGATGCCCACTCATCACGAATATGGCTATGCGCACACCAATTTGTATAGTTTTTAGGATGATATGTATTCATATGTCGGATATGGTTACGCGCATACCATAACCATATTATTTGCTATATGCAGACCGTATTAAAAGATTTTACTATTTGCACTCAATGATGTGGAATTTTACTACTTGCACCCCATGATGTGGAGTTTTACTATTTGCACCCCATGATGTGGAGTTTCACTATTCGCACTCCATGATAAGTGGAGTTTTACTATTTGCACTCCATGATGGGTGGTTACAGGTTTAGGGAGGTTTAGCTTGGTCGTCCTCATTTTCTCCACCGAATGAGGCGAGAGAGGTCGGACGAGCGCTTCCGTTTGTCAAGGGAGGCCGACTGGGGACGAGACGAGAGGGGCCGGAGAATGCGCCCGGCGGCGAGGGAGGCCAACGGCACCGCGCCCACCGCACGGCCGCGTGCGGTGCCGGGCGACATCGCGCGCTAGCACGCCATATCGCCAGCGCGATATTGCGTGGTGTCGGGCGGCGCTAGGCGTGCGGTACCGCACGGCGCCGGGCGCGCGGTGCTGCGCGGTGTCGCGCGGCGCCGGGCACGCGGTGCGGCAGTGCCGCGCGGCCGGGCGGTGTCGCGCGGTGTCGTGCGGCCGTGCGCGGTGCCGCGCGGTGTCGTGCGGCCGTGCGCGGTGCCGCGCGGTGTCGTGCGGCCGTGCGCGGTGCCGCGCGGTCGTGTGGTGCCGCGCGGTCGCGTGGTGCCGCGCGGTCGCGTGGTGCCGCGCGGCCGCGCGCGGTGCCGCGCGGTCGCGCGCGGTGCCGCGTGGTCGCGCGGTCGCGCGTGATGCCGCGCGGTCGCGCGTGGTGCCGCGCGGTCGAGCGGTGCCGCGCGGTCGCGCGTGGTGCCGCGCGGTCGAGCGGTGCCGCGCGGTCGCGCGTGGTGCCGCGCGGCCGGGCGGTGCCGCTTGCCCGTGCGTGGTGCCGCACGGGCGCGTGGTGTCGCGCGCCCGTGCGCGGTGCCGTACGGGCGTGGTGTCGTGCGGCCGGGCACGGCGTCGCGCGGCCTTGCGCGGTTGCGGTTGGCGGTTGGCGGATGTGGCGGTTGCGGTTGCGGTTATGAGCGGTTCGTTCCCCTCTATTGCTCATGCCTCCACCATCTTAGTGGGGGAGTGGGGCTTTTGGCTAACCGCATCCCAGATTTCTCTACATAATGTATGACAACCCATCAATACTGCAGAACATACTTTACATTTAAAGCCGTAATTTACATTTTACTGGTAAATTACGACCGTAACTGTAGATTTTTTGCAGCCCTTACTGTAAAGTTGCAGTCGTAATTTACTCTTTACTGGTAAATTACAGCCGTAACTGGGAATATTTTAGAGTTTATCATGGTAACTTACCATGACGAAAACACATTTCGATATTTATAAAATGTAAAACTTAAATGAAAAACCTAAACCTAGAGAATACCATGATGCGCAGTGCAAGATATTCCGGTTTGGTGAGAAGTCAATCTTTATCGGTGACGGGGACAATAGGCGGAGGAGGAGCAGCCGCCGGCGGAGAAACTCTAGGATCACCGGAGGAGGAGCAGGAGTCGGCGCCTAGAATTTCGTCAAACCTAGGAAGGAGAAGCCGAGCGAGGGAGCTGGAGCGTTTTTTTTTTGGCGGAAAACGAAAGTGAGTGGGCCCCGCTTAAAAATCCCGCTATTTACTAGCGTGCACAGCTCTGTGCACGCTACTTGTACCAAAAAAATTTCGCAAAGAAAGGGCCCCGACGCCCCGTGCAGTGTCATTCCTATATCATGTTGAATATTTAATAATATGTCCGCGCGTTTCGGAACCGACTCGGTAACGGGTTTCGTGTCATTCTAGGGACCTGCTCTAAGATAGAGATAATATATAAACGTATTCCAAACTTGATAGAGTTACGTTGAATATCTTGAGCGAGAGCAGCCACAATATTCTCAAGATAACCTTCGAGTTTTTCCGCTCGCGTTTTCGGTCATTCGTGTTGTCTTCCAATCGCAGTTTGTTGATCGAGAAGAAGTTCTAGCACATCGCTGGTTTTCTATCTCTGTCGCTCTTTGATCGCGAAGGAGGAAATAAACAACGCTCTCTTCATTGTTCTATTCGCCGCATGACAGAAGGAATCTAAATCGCGAGTCCTTCCCGACGCTGGAGGTTTCTTTCGACGCCGCTGTTGGAGGAGTCTCTTTCCTTGTTAGAGTTGTCGTTGTCGTCGTCGCTGTCATCGCTGCCGCTGGAGGAGAAGGTTCTTTTTTCCCTAATCCCGTTGTTAGCCTACTTGATGCCGTCCTCTCGAAGCACTCTGGTCGACGTGAGCTTGTCGACGCAGTCTACTCGACGAAGCCTGGTCGACGTGAGTTTTTTGACGCAAGTCTACTCGACGCGGACCTTTTCAACGCAAGTCCAGTCGACGTCGCTCCTTTCGTCGACGCTTCTCCATTCGACGCCTCTCTACTCGACACAGATCCAGTCGACACCTCTCTGCTGTACTCAAGTCCAGTCAACGCCTCTCTACTCGACGCAGACCTATTCGATGCAGGTCTTGTAGACGCAGCCAGTGCTTCCAGTCGATTTCAGCCGAGCTTCTCGTCGAGTGCTTGCTCTCAGCCAGCTGAAGGTTCAGACGTGACTCTGGATTGGATCTGAAGTAGTTTGTCTTGTCTCTACTCGGATCAGATGACTTCTTTTTAATTTCTGTGTTTTATGTTTCCAAAGCACAAGAGAGATGTTGAAGCGTAGCACCCACGTCATTGTTAAGTTGCAGACGTTTGACACCACGGACTTCCACGTGTGGAAGATCCATGTCCAATTGGGCATTAAAGAGCGTGAAATTTTCTACACTATTCTCAGCAATTTTTCCACTACTCTGGAGGATGTGGACGAATACCAGTGGAGCGAGGATGAGGATTTCTGCAAGGACTACCTCCTGAACTCTCGTCTTGCCATGACCTACAGAGCGTATAAGACCGCTAAGGAAATCTGGGACCAATTGTATAAGACCCCCAAGTGCTCCAGCAGGGAGGTCCCACCACATACCCGGAAGTTTGGGAGAAACTTCCCCTCCGCAACCAAAAGCTGGGCGAGGTACTAGACTGGCATGGACTTGGCGAGTATCCAGCTTGGGGGGACCTTGACCACTTCCAAAAGTGTCATTTCTAGTACCCTTGGGGGTCTATTTATAGAGAAATCCCGGGGGGGGCATCCAGATGAGTATACTGTCTATGCTCGCGAGTTACAAGAGCTACTCTCCCATACTCGCGAGGTACTCACCCAAGCTCGCCTCTGCTCGCCTCTGCTCGCCTCTGCTCGCCTCTGCTCGCCTCTTGCTCGCATGCTCGCCTCTTGCTCGCATGCTCGCCTCTTGCTCGCTCATGCTCGCCCATGCTCGCCCCATGCTCGCCCCATGCTCGCCCCATGCTCGCCTCTTGCTCGCCCAGCGAGGTCTGCGAATAGGCGTCTCCTTAGGCATTTCTGATCTCGACGAATTACGGGTTATACATGTATAGTTTTGTAGCCTATGAAAGCTGAGTTGTTTGCCCTAGCTTCGGCTTGTGAAGAGTCATGTTATATCAGAAATCTGATACTAGATATTCCCTTGTCGAGGCTATAAGTCAATTCTTTGATCTTTATTGCAATAATCAAGCAGCAGCTCAGGGCGTTAAAAATACTTTCTATAATACTAAGAGTAGATATATACGACTGAGACACGCTCTGCTGAATTATCTGAAGCAACAAGGAATCATCTCATTGATCGATATGCGGTCGAAATATAATCTAGCTAATCCATTGACGAAAGGAATGTCCAAAGACTGACTAATCAAAACAGTGGGAGAAATGGGACTGAAGGTGATTTAGATCAGCTTAGTCCAAAACCAATGTTTTGATTTTTTTTTTCTGATTTCCTTTGTCAAAGCAAGCTGATGTGCTCCGTTGATACTCTTGGTTGTTGAGCATGAATCTGGTGAATTATTTCATTCCAAATCTGATGTTAATAACTTCACCTGGATTCATCTTTCTTACCTTTGAGGGGAATGTTATTCCAAAGTTGATAACACGATCTGACTCGGTTTGACTCTTTTCTCTGTTAATTGGTTTCATTTCAAATTTGATGATTTCCAGTTAACTTTAGAAGAACATTAACTGTGGCATTCCATATTTGAACAAGTATAATTGCAGTTTCCAGAAGTCCGTAAATCGTTTCTTTGAAAACCGATGACATCTAGAGTATTATTGGACTTCTGTTTTTATCTCTACTATGAGCATAGTCTAGCTCTGTTGATTATAACTTGTTGTTTGGACTACATTTTGCTCTTTGTTTATCAATAGCCACTAAGCATGTTGGACTTATGCTATGATTGAACTTTAGAATGTCGGTGGTGCCATTGAGTTTATATTTATTCTTATGTGTGCATACAGTTTTTTTCTTTTAAGTCAAATATAAAACAAGTGTTTGGACACAGTTATAAATAATTCACAATTGGTTGAATATTACACATGCATACTGTAAGACCCCCCCTCCCCAGACTGAACCGGGTTCAGGGAGGGGGGATCTTACTGCCCAAAGAGGACTACCCAGCGCTTTCCGGGTGGCGACGTCCCACCCTCTCAAGCGCTGAGCGGTCTCTTTGTCAGGCACAAGAATCATCACAACACATCAGAACGCGCAGCGGAAGCAATCGAAATAAGAAAAGCTAAGCATGCTAATTATATTACATATTTAAATATGGTCGGGGCCTATCGTTTTACAAAATATTGCCTCGAGGGCTACATAGTCTAAAACAAAAGGGAGCCATAGGCTAGTCCTTATACTCTCGAACTCACGTCTCTGAAGATAGGGGGCGAGGCTGGGGTAATCGAACGGGCCATCTCCAAGGCTGGTATATCATCATGTGGTGCGGGGGCTCCTTGCTGTCCCATCTCCTGTGATTGGTTATAAGAAATAACTGTTAGTCACAGAGCTAAGTAGAAAGTACATCCCCTCCCCGGATCCATATCCAGGGGCGGCTAAAGGACAGAAATGAAATAGCTGAAGCAAGGTAGAGGGTTAGCAGCATGTAAACATATATATCCCCGTATATATGTATAGGGCCTCCCGCCCTAAAGCTCGTAATCGCGCCGTATAGTAAGTACACAACACTATAACGCGCAGACACGCACACCCAGGTATTCAAACCTGTACGCACACAAAAGACCCTGTGTCGACACAGTTTAGACCGCTTTATTTCAAGCAGGGGAGCTAACCCCGCGGGCCTCACCGATGTGGCCGTCGGTGACAGTGGCCAGTCTTGCCACTTCTGAATGTAGCCGTACCGTATCATTTAGGCCCTCCTGTACAACTTGGTGTACCAACTGGATGTGAGCGACATCCGGCGAGCCGATTTGTAGGCCGACCAGCAGAGGCAAAACTGCAGGCTAGGAGGGTGATAACCCGCTGTGCACATCTCCCTGTCGCCATGAGTCGTCAACCAACCCGCACCGGTACGAACGGTCTGCGAGCGTGACCAACCCGCCACTCCCAAACAATCTTCACCCGCTTTATATAAAAACAAGCACATAAGTGACGTGGCAATTCTACTCGACCGGTCACACGACCTCTGACCCGGAGGATTAGCGGTATGAGGGCTCCTTGCTTGGGGCTAACCTGGGTGGAGGGACTCAACTCCAGGTTTTCCCCAACTAAGGCCTCGCAGAAGGGAGGATAAGCACCGCATGGTTGCCATGCCAGCTCTGCATTAGCAAATAAATTAGGCCGAAAGCAGGGGCCATAACACTAAGCAGAAATGTAGGCCGAAAGCAGAGGCCATAACAATAAGCTGAAAAGTAGGCCGAAAGCAGAGGCCATAACAATAAGCTGAAAAGTAGGCCGAAAGCAGAGGCCATGGTAATAAGCAGAAAAGTAGGCCGAAAGCAGAGGCCATGGTAATAAGCAAAAAAGTAGGCCGAAAGCAGAGGCCATAACAATAAGTCGAAAAGTATGTCGAAAGCAAAGGACATAATGACAGGACCAGTGCGAGACTGGATTTAGATGAAAGTACGGAAAGTAAATGCGGGGGATCAGTGCGAGACTGGATTTAAAGGGAAGTACAGAAAGTAAATGCGGGGGACCAGTGTGAGACTGGATTTAAAGGGAAGTACAGAAAGTAAATGCGGGAACCAGTGCGAGACTGGATTTAAAGGGAAGTACAGAAAGTAAATGTGGGGGACCAGTGCGAGACTGGATTTAACGGAAAGTACGAAAAGCAGTAAAAGCATAAAAGAAAGGGTTAGTAGTCCAATCACTCCATAAGAGGAGGCTTCAATCGTCGACTCCGTTCTTTTAGTATTGTCGCGGCGGGGTTAAATTTCGGCGCCGCGCCGCGATTTCGTTCCGATTTTTGCGTCGATATTCCGAGCTTAGTCGATTCCTTGGATAGATATGCATAATTTTAATAGGCATTTAAAAATATGCGTCGGGGGGGGGGGGGGGGGGGGGGGGGGCGCCGATTCATTTCGATGAATTTCGCTTTTTTTTCGGGCGTTTATTTCGCTTGTAAAATACTTTTGGGGGACCAAAATAAGAGGTCACACCTCCCAAGTTTAATAGTAGTTGTGAAATACCTTTAATTAGAGCCCTTAATTTTTGGTGATTTTTGCGAACTTATTTGGGCGTTTATTTTCTCAAAATAAACTTTATAAGGGGTTTTAAAAATATTAAATCTTTTCCTAAAATTCCCCAAAAATTACTGAAGGTGCCCCTTGGAGTGGGGCACATTTTCCATTTAGAAAGTTTCTTCTGAATATGCACCCATTCCCCTCAAAAAAATCAAACAGGGAAGGGGCTATTTTGGGGGTGCAAATAGCAGAAGGGAGAAGCCTGGGGGCGCCACACCGGGCGCCCTCCTTGGGTCCCCACAGCGGATCCACGGCGGATCCGCTGTGGGGGCACACAGTTGGAGGTATGGGAGGGGCGGGAATTAAGAAAATAGGGGCCGCACGATTTTCCTGGGGGAAAATCGTGCGGCTCCCTATTATTATCGGGAGGCGGCCGCTGCCGCCGCCGGGCAGCGGCTGGCTGGGGCTGGCACCGCCCCTGGTCGGTGCGCCGGGGGTCGGCGACCATTCCGGTGGTGGTCCGGCGGCCAGGCGCCGCCGGCTACCGCCGAAATTAGAGCGAAAAGGGGGCGGGAGGCAGAGGCCTGCATGCACCATGCATGCCGCCGCGCCGCCGCCCCCGAGGGGAGAGGGCCGGTGCCGCCCCCGGACGGTGCGTCGGGGGTCGGCGACCACTCCGGTGGTGATCCGGCGGCTTGGCGCCGCCGGACCCCACCAGAAATTAGGGCAGGAGGCGACGGGGAGGCGTGGCACAGCTTGCATGGGCCATGCAAGCTGGCCGCACCGCCGCCTCCTCGGGGAGGGCCCTCCCTGCCACCCCAGGTCGGGGCGCCGGGGAAGGGGCAGACTTCTGGCGGGGGTCCGGCGGCCTGGAGCCGCCGGCCGCCGCCGGGGTTGGCGGGGTTCTTCTTACAGGAAAAAGAGGAGGGGGAGGAGGACTCGGGCGCCGTCGGGGCTGCGTCCTCCGGCGGCCCGGCCGCCTCCCCTTCGTCGGCGCCGAGGTCCCCGAGTGGGGACCTGCTCCCCCAGCGCCACCACCGGCGCTGGGGGGGAGGGGGGGTTGGCTTCCGCGGCCAGCGCCGCCACCCGAGCAAGCTCGGGGTGGCGCTGGTGGCGCTCCGGCGACGGGGAGGGGGCGGCTTGCCTCCAGGAGGTAAGAAGGAGGAGGGGGGCGATTCTACCTGAGGTGGAGGTGGGGCTCGAGAGGTAGAAGGGCGGTGGCCGGCCATGGAGGGAGGAAGAGGAGGCGGCGGCTTGGGGTTGGCTCCGCCGAGAGGGTGGCTGGGTTAGTCGGTAGGGAGAGGCTGAGAGGGAGAGTGAGTGGGGTAGGGATTTGAGAGGGGCTGCCCCTTCCTTTTATAGGAAGGGGGGGAAACTCTCCCCCCCCCCCCCCCCCCCCCCCCCCCCCCCCCCCCCCCCCCCCCCCCCCCCCCCCCCCCCCCCCCCCCCCTCTCCTCATTTTCCCCCACGTGGGGATAAGGGAGGGGGAGATATTTTCTCCCCCTCCCCTCCCTTCTCTCTCTCCTGCCCCCTTTGCCCAAATAGGGCTGCCCATTCATTTGCAGCCCCCTCCCTTGGGGGGGCTTTCCCTCCCCCCCCCCCCCCCCCCCCCCCCCCCTTTTTCTTTAGCAAATTCGAGTTTTTTTTTTTTTGGGGGGGGGGGGGGGGGGGGGGGGGGGGGGGGGGGGGTTGACCAAGTCAACTTAGGGCGGGGTCCTCCTTGGCCCCCGGGGTCCAATAAGAGTTGTCGGGGCCGCGATGCTGGGTTCGTGTGCTTTATATCTCGCGCGTTGCACTGAGGCGATCTGCATAGTCCTAAAATGGCATACTCTCCATACGACCTTGAATCGAGGCCCAACAAATTCTGTTGCGCTTGTATTGTTCGTACGAGTTTACCAGGACTGACAGAAGTTAATTCGGGGCTTGTACGGTCACTATTCATAATAATGAGGTAGTGGCGCGCTACGACACCCGAAATAGTCGTTTTCTTCAAACGACCTTGGATCGAAGTGCAACGAATTCTGTTGCGCTCGTATTGTCCATACGAGTCTAACGGAACTGACGGAAGTCCAATCGGGGTTCGTATGGTCACTATTCATAAAAATGAGGTAGTGGCGCGCTACGACACCCGAAATGGTCGTTTTCTCCAAACGACCTCGGATTGAAGTGCAACGAATTCCGTTGCGCTCGTATTGTTCATACGAGTCTAACGGAACTGACGGAAGTCAATTCGGGGTTCGTACGGTCACTATTCATAATAATGAGGTAGTGGCGCGCTACGATACCCGAAATGGTCGTTTTCTCCACACGACCTCGGATTGAAGTGCAACGAATTCCGTTGCGCTCGTATTGTTCATACGAGTCTAACGGAACTGACGGAAGTCCAATCGTTGTTCGTACGGTCATTATTCATAATAATGAGGTAGTGGCGCGCTACGACACCCGAAATGGTCGTTTTCTCCAAACGACCTCGGATCGAAGTGCAACGAATTCCGTTGCGCTTGTATCGTCTATACAAGTCTAACGGAACTGACGGAAGTCCAATCGGGGTTCATCTGGTCACTATACCCCCAATGACTTAGTTGCGGCGCGCAACATTACTTCAAATGGTAGTTTTCTACTGCTCGGGCTTACTTTTATTGGGCTCACTAGGGTCTAGTGGCCCAATTAAAGTCGGGATGTTACAATCCAATAAAAATAAAGAGATTTTCGTCCCCGAAAATTGGCTAAAGTAGGGGTTTAAAGGATTTACCTGGGGGGAAGAGTGCAGGGTATTTTTCTCGAACGAGCGTCTCTGGTTCCCAAGTAAACTCTTCGCGTCCACAGTTTGACCACAAGATCTTGACCATCGTGATGGTTTTGTTTCGCAGTTCTTTGATCTTGGAGTCCACTATCTTCACTGGTTCGAGTTGGACGGATCGGTCGGATTGTACTGATGTCGGTGATACGGGGAGATGTTGCTCGGGTTGGCGGAGTACGCGTCTCAGCGAGGAGACGTGAAACACGTCGTGAAGGTTTCCCAGCTCGGCTGGCATAGCTAACCTATAAGCCACCGGGCCAACTCTTTCGATGACTTGATATGGGCCTAAATTGCGGGGGTCCAGCTTTTTCTGCTTCTTTATTCAGGATATCCCGTGCACCGGCTTAATTTTCAAGAAAATCATATCTCCCACGTTGAATTCCACCATCCGATGACGCGCATCATAATATTTGGCCTGACGACTCTGTGCCTCCCGCATACGTTCTTGAATTAACCTTATTGCGGCAGTGGTATCGTCTATGTAGGTGACCCCTAAGGCTTCGAGGTCCTCATCCTGTGCCCAAGATAGTGGGGTCTGACAGCGTCTTCCGTAGAGGGCTTCGTAAGGTGCCATCTTGATGCTTGCCTGGAAGCTGTTGTTATATGAAAATTCCACCAGAGGAAGTAATTGCTCCCATGGCTCGTTGTGTTCCACTATGCGTAATCGGAGAAGGTCTTCCATCGTCCGGTTCGTTCTTTCCGTCTGCCCATCGGTCTGGGGGTGGAAAGCGGTGCTAAATGCCAATCTGGTTCCTAGATAAGCTTGCACTCTTCTCCATTCCTTCGATGTAAAGCGCCCGTCGCGGTCCGAGACGATCAATTTGGGTATTCCATGAAATCGGACTACCTGCTCAATAAATAGTCGGGCTAATATGTCGACACCGTCGCCTTGCCGGTTCGGGATGAATCGGGCTACCTTGGTGAGGCGGTCTACTACGACCCATATGGAGTCGTTACCTGCACGAGATCGGGGTAAGCCATGGACAAAATCCATGGAAATATCCTCGAACTTCCATTCTGGTATGGGCAGGGGTTGTAGTAGGCTCCCCGGGCTTCGACACTCTGCCTTGACCAGTTGACAGGTCTGGCAGTGCGCAACATAGTTGGCGACGTCCTTCTTCATTCCTGGCCAGTATAAAGTCCTTCGTAGGTCTGTATACATCTTCACTACCCCCTGGTGTATTGAGTACCTCGTCTGGTGTGCTTCGCGAAGAATCTCTTCTCGAATTCCCTCTGCTGCGGGGATGAATATGCGGTGTCTGAACCGCAGGATGTCGTCATACAAATTGTAGTCCTCCTGTGCACTATGTTGCAAGGCTTGAATAATCGGGGTTGCTTCTACGTCGATCTTCTGTGCTTCTCTTATCCTGTCCCTGATGTCGCACTGAATCTCCATCCAGTAGAGCTGGGCCCGGTATTCCATCGGATTCCTATGGGTGATGAGGATAATATCCAGTTCTGCCAAAGATTCGACCAATTCCTCCGGTACCATTTCTAACCAACTCCCGGTCCTCGGAGGCTGCCAACTCAGGGCGTCTGCAACCTTATTAGCCTTGTCGGGGTGGTACCGAAGGGCGAAGTCATAATCGCAGAGAAATTCCAACCACCGGCGTTGTCGGAGGTTCAGCTCCTTCTGGGTGAAGACATACTTGAGGCTCTTATGATCGGAGAAAATCTCGCATCGTACCCCGTAGAGGTAGTGTCTCCAAACCTTTAATGCGAAAACTACCGCCCCCAGTTCCAGATCATGGGTGGCGTAGTTTAGTTCGTGCGGCTTGAGCTGACGTGAGGCGTAGGCAACTACCTTGCCATGTTGCATAAGTACGGCTCCCAATCCTTTCAGAGAGGCATCAGCATAGATCTGGAAGCCCTCAGTTCCTGAGGGGAGAGTCAGGATCGGGGGCGATATCAGCCGGTTCTTCAGTTCGATGAACGCTACTTCGCACTCTGGAGACCACTGGAATGTCACATCCTTTTTGGTGAGGGAGGTAAGCGGTAACGCAATCTTGGAGAATCCTTCGACGAACTTACGATAGTAGCCGGCGAGGCCAAGGAAACTTCGGATGTCTGCCGCTGTCTTAAGTGGCGGCCAATCTCGTACCGCTTGTACTTTGGCTTGATCCACTGCTACCCCGTTCTTGTTAACTGTGTGTCCCAGAAAACTGACTTCTTCCATCCAGAACTCGCATTTGCTAAACTTGGCGAACAGCGAGTGCTCTCTTAGCTTAAGCAGAACCATTTGGAGATGCCTGGAGTGATCGGTTTTGTTCTTCGAGTAGATGATGGTATCATCTATGAAGACTATTACGAAATGATCCAGGAAGGGTTTAAATACAGTATTCATTAAAGCCATGAAGGCGGACGGGGCATTGGTTAACCTAAATGGCATTACCATGAACTCGTACAATCCGTAGCGGGAGCTGAAGGCGGTCTTGGGAATGTCCTCTTCTCGCACTCTGAGTTGATAGTAGCCGGATCTTAAATCCATCTTGGAAAAGACGGACGCGCCTTGCAGCTGATCGAACAATTCATCTATCCGGGGTAGGGGATAAGTATTCCGGACAGTGAGTTTATTCAATTCTCTGTAGTCAATGCAGAGACGCAGAGATCCATCCTTCTTTTTAACAAACAATACTGGGGCTCCCTAGGGCGAAGTACTAAGACGTACGAATCCTGCGTCGACTAACTCTTGTAGTTGAATCTTGAGCTCGGCCAGTTCCCCCGGGGCCATCCGGTACGGTGCTCGGGATACTGGTCGGGCTCTTTGAGTAAGTTCGATTTGGAAGTCCACTTCCCGTGGCGGGGGCAACCCGGGAAGGGACTCTGGGAAGATATCTGGGAAGTCCCTGATCACAAGCACTTTAGCGAGTACTTGTGTCGTGTCTTCCATCTCAAAGTAGATTAGGCACACCTCGTCCTTCCGTCGAACTGTCTTGACGGTTTGTGCAGATGTTAAGATAATGCGGGTGACAGAGGGTATACCTGCTAGCGTGATAAATTGCCCATTCGGATTCTGGAGGCGGATTTATCGAGTTGAACAATTGATTTGGGCGATGTGCTCGGCCAACCAATCCATCCCCAGAATGATGTCGAATCCGGTTATTGCCAAAACGGTTGCGTTGACTTCGAATTCTATGCCTCCTAGCATTGCTTGAAAGGAATACTTTTCGGTGGAAGTCATATCTGATCCATCCGGGAGTCGTATTCGGATTGACATCCCGGATGATCGCACCGTGTTCTCCTTGTCAGCGATGAAGTTTTGTGCAACGAAAGAATGTGTGGCGCCGATATCGAACAGTGTTTTAGCGGGATGACCTTCTACCAAATGTAAACCTGATAACATATATATACTACGATCATAAGCTTTTCACAGATATACAGGAGTAGGGATGACATATACAAAAGTCCTAATATATAAAGCTATAACATCTCCTAGGATATCGTACTACCGGAAGTAGATACCTATCACTACGTCAGGAGCAGGACCGTGTTGAAG
Source organism: Dactylorhiza incarnata (assembly GCA_033032865.1). NCBI lineage: Eukaryota > Viridiplantae > Streptophyta > Magnoliopsida > Asparagales > Orchidaceae > Dactylorhiza > Dactylorhiza incarnata. Next base: position 385,213 of record JAWHQI010000595.1, on the reverse strand, counting down.
ATCCAATGTGTATGCCTCGAGCGGTGCTGCTCTGCCCTGCGTAGCCGGCTCCCTCCTGCCTGCGGGACATCCTCTGCGTCCACCTCGTCCTCTCTCCGCCGCTCTCTGTATTGCTCCTAAACCGGGTCTCCCGGTAGCCTGCGGGCAGAAGGCTCGTATATGCCCAGGCTGCTGGCATAGGTAGCAGTTCCCTGCGAAGGGAACATCTCGTCGTGCGGCTGGGACGACCTGAGGTGCTGGGGCTGGAGTGCTGGTCGGGGCTGGGGTGCTGGTCGGGGCTGGGGTGCTGGTCGGGGCTGGGGTGCTGGTCGGGGCTGGGGTGCCTGCCTATATGGCTGGTGACGCTGACGCTGTCTCCCGTCTCGGCCCTGCCTGCGAGGACCTACTCCTCTCTCTCGGCCCTGAATCCGGGGAACACCTACGTGTCCCCTCCGCTGTTGGGCTACCATCCGCTGATCCATCTCTAGAGCGGTGGCATGTGAGGCGATCGTGTGGAAGGATGCCTGGGAAATCATGATCAGAGCCTGACGGAGGTCGTCTCGTAATCCCCGGTAAAATCTGGCCGCCCTGTCCTTATCCGTACCTGCTAAGGTCCCGGCGAAGCGGGCCAGGTGGATAAACTCTCTCTGGTAGTCTGGATCCGTCCTATCTCCCTGCCTGATCTGCAGGAACCGCTCCTGGAGTGCCATCCGGTCTGCATCCGAAATGAAATGCTCTAAGAAGACCTCTGAGAACTCCCCCCAGAGGATCGTGCTGAGTGATCGTCCTCTGAAGGTAGAGCGGCTGGCGGCCCTCCACCAGTCCCGGGCATAGCCCTCCAGCATGGTCACCACTAGGGACACTGCGGCTACTGCGGGGCACATCATCCCTACTAGAAGCTCCTCTACCCTCTCCACCCACTCCTCGGCCTGGATGGCGGACTCGGTACCTCGGAAGGTGGGGGGCCTTAGCCCCCGGAATGTCGTCAGCAGATCGGTGGGTACGGTGGCCTGCTGTGGTGGTCGTAAGGTGGTTGTCTGGAAGGCGGCTAACAGGGCTACCAGGGTCTGTCTGAGCTCTGTCTCTCCGAACGAAACTGTGGCTGGAGCGGCCGGGGCTGGTGGTGGAGTGGTAGGGTGGTACTGGTCCCGAGAGGAGGACCTTCCATTACTCGACTCCGGTATCTGGAGAAGTAACAAACGGGTATCAGAACTTGCAAAAATAAGGGAATTTTGCAGGACTGAAAGAAAAGGAAGCGGAAAGCGTGTGGGTGTACTACCGTGCAGTCTCGAATCCTTAACCTTAAACCTAAAGGGTCCACCAGGCTTCCGCTGCGTGGTTCGTCCCGAACCAAGAAACGGAACTGGGGAAGGGAGGATCGAAAGACTGCCCCATGTGGTCGGATCGTGGTGGCTCTGATCCATTTGTAAGAGCCCCCTCCCCAGACTGAACCGGGTTCAGGGAGGGGGGATCTTACTGCCCAAAGAGGACTACCCAGCGCTTTCCGGGTGGCGACGTCCCACCCTCTCAAGCGCTGGGCGGTCTCTTTGTCAGGCACAAGAATCATCACAACACATCAGAACGCACAGCGGAAGCAATCGAAATAAGAAAAGCTAAGCATGTTGATTATATTACATATTTAAATATGGCCGGGGCCTATCGTTTTACAAAATATTGCCTCGAGGGCTACATAGTCTAAAACAAAAGGGAGCCCTAGGCTAGTCCTTATACTCTCGAACTCACGTCTCTGAAGATAGGGGGCGAGGCTGGGGTAATCGAACGGGCCATCTCCAAGGCTGGGATATCATCCTGTGGTGCGGGGGCTCCTTGCTGTCTCATCTCCTGTGATTGGTTATAAGAAATAACCGTTAGTCACAGAGCTAAGTAGAAAATACATCCCCTCCCCGGATCCATATCCAGGGGGCGGCTAAAGGACATAAATGAAATAGCCGAAGCAAGGTAGAGAGTTAGCAGCAGGTAAACATATATATCCCCGTATATATATAGGGCCTCCTGCTCTAAAGCTCGTAATCGGGCCGTATAGTAAGTACACAACACTATAACGCGCAGACACGCACACCCAGGTATTCAAACCTGTACGCACACAAAAGACCCTGTGTCGACACAGTTTAGACCGCTTTATTTCAAGCAGGGGAGCTAACCCCGCGGGCCTCACCGATGTGGCCGTCGGTGACAGTGGCCAGTCTTGCCACTTCTGAATGTAGTCGTACCGTATCATTCAGGCCCTCCTGTACAACTTGGTGTACCAACTGGATGTGAGCGACATCCGGCGAGCCGATTTGTAGGCCGACCAGTGGAGGCAAAACTGCAGGCTCGGAGGGTGATAACCCGTTGTGCACATCTCCCTGTCGCCATGAGTCGTCAACCCACCCGCACCGGTACGAACGGTCTGCGAGCGTGACCAACCCGCCACTCCCAAACAATCTTCACCCGCTTTATATAAAAATAAGCGCATAAGTGACGTGGCAATTCTACTCGACCGGTCACACGACCTCTGACCGGGAGGATTAGCGGTATGAGGGCTCCTTGCTTGGGGCTAACCTGGGAGGAGGGACTCAACTCCAGTTTTTCCCCAACTAAGGCCTCGCAGAAGGGAGGATAAGCACCGCATGGTTGCCATGCCAGCTCTGCATTAGCAAATAAATTAGGCCGAAAGCAGGGGCCATAACACTAAGCAGAAATGTAGGCCGAAAGCAGAGGCCATAACAATAAGCTGAAAAGTAGGCTGAAAGCAGAGGCCATAACAATAAGCTGAAAAGTAGGCCGAAAGCAGAGGCCATGGTAATAAGCAGAAAAGTAGGCCGAAAGCAGAGGCCATGGTAATAAGCAGAAAAGTAGGCCGAAAGCAGAGGCCATAACAATAAGCTGAAAAGTAGGCCGAAAGCAGAGGCCATAATGACAGGACCAGTGCGAGACTGGATTTAGATGAAAGTACGGAAAGTAAATGCGGAGGACCAGTGCGAGACTGGATTTAAAGGGAAGTACAGAAAGTAAATGCGGGGGACCAGTGTGAGACTGGATTTAAGGGGAAGTACAGAAAGTAAATGCGGGGACCAGTGTGAGACTGGATTTAAAGGGAAGTACAGAAAGTAAATGCGGGGGACCAGTGCGAGACTGAATTTAACGGAAAGTACGGAAAGCAGTAAAAGCATAAAAGAAAGGGTTAGTAGTCCAATCACTCCATAAGAGGAGGCTTCAATCGTCGACTCCGTTCTTTTAGTATTGTCGCAGCGTGGTTAAATTTCGGCGCCGCGCCGCGATTTCGTTCCGATTTTTGCGTCGATATTCCGAGCTTAGTCGATTCCTTGGATAGATACGCATAATTTTAATAGGCATTTAAAAATATGCGTCAGGGGGGGGGGGGGGGGGGGCGCCGATTCATTTCGATGAATTTCGCTTTTTTTCGGGCGTTTATTTCGCTTGTAAAATACTTTTGGGGGACCAAAATAAGAGGTCACACCTCCCAAGTTTAATAGTAGTTGTGGAATACCTTTAATTAGAGCCCTTAATTTTTGGTGATTTTTGCGAACTTATTTGGGCGTTTATTTTCTCAAAATAAACTTTATAAGGGGTTTTAAAAATATTAAATTTTTTCCTAAAATTCCCCAAAAATTACTGGAGGTGCCCCTTGGAGTGGGGCACATTTTCCATTTAAAAAGTTTCTTCTGAATATGCCCCCATGTTGGATCTTACGGCGCTCTTAGAGCGGGGGTGAATTAGGGAATAAAATTCTTTTTATAACTTTTAAGATAATTACTAAGTTGTTTATGATTAATAGGAAATAAGATGACAATTTAGTAATAACAATTTTGCAAAAATGATATTTACGCCAATTGAGAGAAATCAAATAAACACAAATGGAAACATGATTGCATATATAATAAAGGTGTTTACAAAATTTGATTTCAATAACACTAGAAATCGGAGACGTACAAAAGTAAATTTCTTTTCCTTTTCTATACCGACTTGTATCCCCACAAACCGGTTGGCTTTAGCCTATCCTTCCCCGGATAAGGCCTCAAGCCGCTCTAGTCTATCCTTCCCCAGATATGGCCTCGAGCCCCCCCTAGATCTAATCCCCTAGACCTAGTCGCCAACTCACGCGGCGAATTCCCCATAAGCCGCGCAAGGACCTAGTCGCCAAAAACAAGGCGATTTCACTACACGGTTACAAAGTAATATGGAATGAAAATAATGAAAAGCAATAATAAAACTCCCTATATGAGATCTTCTGAAAAGCAATAATAAAACTCCCTATGTACTGGCCTGTCCGTTACCGACCATGGCAACAAAGTCGGTGGGCGCAGTCTGATGGACCATATTGGCCCTATTATTAGGCTTTGGTGTAACGGTCTAGTCTTGTCGGGCTTAAACATCCGCTTAGGATGCGTGACCATGTTGGCAGCAGAAGACTGCTTGCTAATAGTCTCCCTAGCGTGTCTAGTCCTGTTCTCATCCTCAATGCAAATAAAGCGCTTGAGGTCTTTAAGACTGACCTGCGTTTTCTTCCGATACATCTCCGTTTTAAAGGAGTACCACGCCGACGGGAGCTTGAAGATAATAGCTCCTGCAACAAATCCATCTGGCAGTGGGATGTTCTCACTGTTCAGCTTGTCCACCAGATTCTCAAAATCGGCCACCTGTGGAAGGATTTCCCTTTCCTCAGTGAAGGTGAAAGCCATAAACTTGTCCACGAGGTGCGTCTTGGACATATTTTCCTCTTCCTTGAACTGCTCCTCCAGAGCATCCCAGATTTCTTTGGCGGTCTTCATTTTGCTGTACGTCTCAGCAAGCTTGTTGGAAAGGCAGTTCAACAAGTAGTCACGGCAGAAATCTTCATCGACCACCCACTGAGTCTCTCCAACTGTCCCAAGAACCTCAGCACGTACAGTCTGAATGGTGTAGTACACGTTCAGGTACTTCATGCCAAACTGAGTGTTCCTCTTCCAAGCACTGAACTCAGAATTGGAGAATTTCTCCAATTTTATCATCGGAACAGGAGTAGATCCCTTCGACATCGTGTCTCACCACAAACAGTAGATTTCCACTAGCAGACAAATCACAAGCAGAAAACTAGAGAGTGATCACCTGAAACGTGCAGAAGCGAAAAATTCTTCGGATCCAATCCAGAAAAAGCTGTGCTCCTCTTCTCCGGCGGAACAAAGTCATCGAAGACTAGATCCACGCAGACAACGGCGGCAATGAACCACCAAAGCCAAAACTGGATCACCAAGAGGGAGAGAGCTGTCGGAAATCCGACAGTGCTGTCGGAATTCCGATATCGGAAAAACGACAGCAACAGCGGCGTCTCTCCTACGGCAGGGAGCAGGCTCTGGAAAGCGTCGACTGGAAGGGCGTCGAAGGAGAAGGCGTCGACTGGGAGGGCGTCGACTGAGAAGGTGTCGACTGAAAAGGGCGTCGAATGAGAAAGCGTCGACTGGGACGACGTCGACAGGGACGCGTCGACAGCGATAGACTGCGTCGACTGGGTTCGGCTGCGTCGACAGGGAAGGCGTCGACTGGGTTCTCGCGACACTTTAGCGGCAACAATGGAAATCACTGAAGACAGGGACGGCAGCAAGCGAAACAACCGGCGGAGTCTTCTTCTTCGTCGAACGACGGGAACAATGAAGAAGACGACAACCTTTCTTCCTCCTTGCACAGGACCGGCGGCAGAGTCCTTCCTCACGAAGAAGTGCGACGGGCGCGCTCGGACGGGTTTCTTAGACTGGTTCCACCTTCAATCGACGATGAAGATCCGCCTGAGGACGCGAACGACTAGGACCGACGGCCTTCCTCCTTCGATCGACAGGAACGACAAGAGCAGTTACGCGAAAAACTCCTTCAGCGACGGGAAGAAGAAGAGCGGTTACAGGAAACGCACGAACGGGAACGAGTGAACTTCGAGAATGTTAGATGGTGCTCGAAGCATCCGTGTGAGTGTCTAGTTTGGAACACTCTACTCGTTGCCCCTAGCAGGGTATTTATAGGCAAACCCTAATTCCCCGGCGGGTGCGTGAATCTCTAACGGGTCCTAACCTACCGCTAAGTATCCGTTAACCCGATAGTTAAATATACCTCAACAGGTAAGAGGAGGATCAGTGCCACGTAAGCGGCCAAAATGGTTTTCAGTTACAGGTTCTGTGGATTTAACGGAAGGGACCAAAATAAAAAAATTAGCAAATTTTAGGGACTGAAATCCTAAGGAAAAAAGTTTAGGGCCTAAAATCATAAAGGTACAAAACTTTGGGGACTGAAATCACTATTTTGCCAATATTTTCAGATACATAAATTACATAATACAAATAAGAAAATCTGTAAGATCTCAAACTAGCCGAGACAATTCTTTAATTGAAGAAATATAAAACTAATAAATAATCAAAATGATAATTGATGGTGGCGATCAATCAATTTCAACATCATCATCACAAATTATCCTTACAATACTCAAATCAAAGTGCAGATAATCTGATGCAGAATTTTGAAAAATGCACAATTCTCATATTTTAGTTTGATATTTTTAAATTACAACTTACAAAAGTTTTTATTCTATCATTTTATTAGGTTTTGAATTTTAAATATAAATTATTATTCACATTTTTTTGGGTATTTGTTTGGATCGTTCATCCCCCATCTATCTTTTGAAATTACAAAACCTCCCCTTCAAGTTGACAATACATAATATAAATGCACAAAAATAGAAATTGCAATGTTTACAAAACCTCCCCTTTAATGTCAGATTATTATTATTCTTGTGCTGTACTCCAAGTCTCCAACACAATCAATTCCAAGCTAATCGCTAATCTTCAAACAACTTGTTGCAACAAGAAAAGAAAGTCATTTTTGATCAAATTTCAGTTCATAAAATAGACTGACAGCAAGGAAAAAAGATGTAAGCAGAAGATAGAATCATGGCCACGATGTATAGAAAATTAAAATTACTTGAAAAGAAAAAATTTCAGAATACAATTGAGTCAATGATATGATTTAAGTGCAGGCAAACGCTAGAAGCATAAAAGATTCGTGAAAATCAACTGTGGGGATGACAGCACCCAAAATTTGTGTTCTATCAATACAACTTATACAAAGGGAGGAGATAAATTAATGGACTGAAACTGTGAAGACGACGTCCCAATTCCTGAAGGTGTTCGCTGGTCCTGCAGATCTTCTTCAGATGCAAGCTTCCAAGAGGCAACAGCAGCAGAGCGCGGCCAAGCTGCCACAAAAAAAAACATATGTCGGTATTTTCTTCGATAAATTAGAAGTCGAAATAGTTTGCGGATAATTCCATCTCGAGGATATAGTTCGTGGTGGATTGTTGGCAGGATTTCGAAAATTTTAGTGGGATCAATGACAAATGACAATCGTCTATGATGAAGGAAATTTGAGGTGGCTTATTTTCGAGAAATCCAAGGATGGAAATCCTAAATGGAAAAAAAAAGTCATCGCCAATGAAAGAGAGAGCTCCCTCCGGCTGCACTTGATGCTGCCGACAGCAAATCTGGCCGGAATATGATCCACCAATCCACGGAACCATATTCATGAGAACTCTAAATCTCTATCGGTCCAAGACCCGGAAACAGATCCGTGCCCGGGGCTAATCTGAGATATCATTTTGGAGAATGAGAAAACATCTCAACTGAGAACACCAGCCATCTCGGAGCTCCGTCCACGCTGCTGAGAACGCCGGCATGCAGGAGCTCCATCCCAGCTGAGAACTCCGGCCATCTCGGAGCTCAATCCCAGCTGAGAACGCCAGCCATATAGGAGCACTTCAAGAAGATGATCACAAGGGAGATCTGAGATATCAAAGATGATATCTCAGATGATATCAAAGATGATATCTCAGATGATATCAAAGATGATATCTCAGATGAGTCCCGGACACGGATCTATGTGGGCAATATCTCAGATGAGTCCCGGACACGGATCTATGTGGGCAATATCTCAGATGAGTCCCGGACACGGATCTATGTGGGGAGCTCCGACACAATAATATCGCGCAACACACAGGGAGAGACAAGAGAGATCTTACCATCCCTCCATGAAAGAAGGACCACTGCTTTGCTGCTGCTGCTGTGGTGGCTGCTGCGCGTACTGTGGTGGCGGATAACCCCCCGCCGGCGGGTATCCTTGTGGAGGGTATCCACCCTGCGGGTAACCAGGCTGCGGATAACCAGGCTGCGGATAACCTTGAGCAGGATACCCCGGCGGCGGGTAAGCGTCCTTTGCGTACCCCTCCGGATAACCTAAATGTAATCCAAAAAATGGCCGGTCAGATCAAAAAATACCTACAAATCCCTAATAACCTCATCAAAACACTACAAAATCAAAACAATCACAGATCGCAAGATCAAGATCCATCTACCTTGCGGCGGAGGAGCTCCAATCGGAGTCTGCTGCTGGTTGTAATAGCTCATCTCGATACCCGCTAAGGCGACGGCGGCGGAGAAAATATCCGGATGCTGAGTGGGGGAGAAGGACTTGGATTCCTGTAACTTGGGGAGAAGCTTCTTTTATAGGGAGGCGGAGAAAACACTGCACCGTGTAATTAGCCGGGGAAGTTTCATCCGGCCCGGCACGGCACGGCCCGCCAGGGGAACGTACGCAATAACTATCCGGATCCGGTAGAACGCGGTTGTACGGCATCATTCCTTCTAGGCTAAGGCTCAGGCTTCGTTTGGCGCAGCGGGGACGGGCGGAGACGGCGGCTCGATCCGCCGGTTTGGAACTGGAGGGGGGAGGCGGCAGCTCCAAAAGCCGCTTTTTAGCGGCGTTTCTCCTTGCGGGCGGGTGAAAACGGAGCAAACGCCGCCGGAGGGGCATTTGTTTTGCCGCCTTCCGGCGGCGTTTGCCCCAAACGGGGCGGCGAAACGCCGCCCCAAACGAAGCCTCAGTTGGTGGAGAAATACTTTTATACGTGTAGTTTTACCTACTCTAGGCGTCTGACTGTATTTTCCCAATTAACTACAGTTGTTTCGAAAATATGGTTCCAAAAAACTGTGTTTTCATACCTTCTTTGCCGGCAAAAATACCGTTGTATTTAACACTAACAAAAACATCTTTCTACAGTAATATTTTTACAATCCTTATCCAAAACATATGCATGAGATCTTAAAATGATCGTAAAAAAATATGAATCGATATTACGATTTTTATTTTGTATAAAAATATGCATCTTAGCATACAAAATCAATTTCACACCTTCTTGTAGGAACGCTACACGTATAAAAAATTTGAGGAACAAATTTTTTGTGCAGCGTATATAAAGGATTCTGTGGGACAGTATTTTCTTGCAAAATTACAGTTAAAAATATATATTTTTATAAGTGTATTTTTTTTATTAATACTCTGTAAATTATTTTATGAAAAAAATAGATAAATGAATTGGCTCCCGTTATAAATATATATATTTTTTACAAGTGCATAGAAAATTGGCTCCCGTTGAAGTCCTTCCGTCAACCGTATGTTCTTCGGCGTGTAAACTGGGTTATGTTATTGTTTTCAAAATATTCACTAAACGGTGTGTTATTTCTTAATTAAATTAATTTTTTTAAAGAATTCGTAGCATATGATACGCTGAGATATTTGAGTTTTTTTTCCAAAGTAAAACTCGCCGTGATTACAGTTTGTAATAAAAGTAATACACTTTACAAATTGCAAAATAACAAGGGCGCTGCTATTAGCACCGCAGTTTTGGCTAGTCGCATTATATTTTTTCTTAATTTTTTACGTCTTTTGGAAATACGCCTTGTACATGCATTTTTAGGAAAATTGTTCAACACGAAAGTTGTAGATTTCGACGAGATCTACAACTATCGTGTTGAACATTTTTCCTTAATGTATGTACAAGGCGTACTTTGGAAATACACCAAGATTTTGCGTCATTTGGAAATACGTCTTGTACATGCATTTTTAGGAAAAGTGTTCAACACGAAAGTTGTAGATCTCGTCTAAATATACAACTTTCGTGTTGGACGATTTTCTAAAAAATGCATGTACAAGGCGTATTTCCAAAAGGCATGAAAAATTAGGAGAAAGATCAAAACTGCGGTGCTAATAGCAGCGCCCAATAATAAAACACCAATTCCTGAACATTCATCTTTTCAATCCTATTTTATTATTTTAAAAGTATTCCATTTTTAATGGAATTTACGTTGTTTGTTTTTTAATTTTTTTAAAATGTGCTATCACCCTTTCGATATCTATTTTGTATTCGTTGTGACAAATTTTTTCACACGCGTGGCCAACATATTATCCCTTGTCAGCACAGAAACTCGGTGCACAATTGTTGATTATTGTTGGGCTAGAGAGCACACAAGCCCGACCAGAGCACCTGCAAATTAGTTCGAGCAAGTACCTGCAATACCGCTTAGCGATATGCCGATACACAACCAAAACACAACACAAAATAACAACAATAAAAGTGACACGCAGATATAACGTGGAAACCCAATAGGGTGAAAACCACAGGACGATCGGAGTCCAACCCGGAAAGCCGCCACTAAAAATGTGTAAAACAGATAGACAATTACAAGGCTTTCCCTCCTCGATCCACACAGAATCTTCACCAACTTCGCACCACACAATATTACAAAATAAACAGTAGCAAGAAAATTGCAAGTTACCGACAGTGGCGGACGAGACGGATTACACAAATCCTCTCCAAGATGCCTCTTCGAATACTTGTCAAAGTCTGCTCCAGATCCAATCCGTGTATGTGAAGTATTCCTCGTCAACGTCGCAGAGACGTCCGAAAGCTCTCCCCAAACCAAGACGTTTGCCACAAAGGCCTCTCTAAGAACTCTTTCAATGCTTGAGATGAGAGATGAGTGGATGCATTACCCCTCCTCTTTCATGCCTATTTATAAGGCCAAAACCAATGGGTAGATGGTGGTAGATAGCATGTCCATGAAGCTTCCATGAAGCTTCCCTCGGTCAAAAGAAAAGGTCATGAAGCTTCCTCTGGGCACTTTTCTAGAAGCTTCCTTCAAGAGCATATGTTGATTTCTTAGTCAAAGGCGGCTACCCCTTTTCACACTTGCATGAAACACGTGCTTGAAAAGCATGGTCAAAAGGTGGCTAGCCCCTTTCACACTTAGGAGAAAATACCTCATCAAATCTCCCCCTTTTCGACTAAGTGAAAAATGTGTCCTTCTAATTATCTTCATTTGGTAAGACCTTCATGTCTCCTCCATATGTCGATAGATCCAGCACCACCAAGTTCGAGTTAGTAAAACTCAAATCCACAGTTTTCTCCACAAAGGACGGGAACTGTACCCAACAATTTATCCCCTTTGCATTTATGTGGAAGAGATCGCCATGCCAGCGATCCTCACACAATGTTCGAACTTCCCCCTCGACACAGTCTTCGTAAGCATATCCGCTCCATTGTCATCTGTGTGCACCTTCTGCAAATCTAGCTTTCTCTGCTCTAGAGTATCGCGTATCCAATGATCCCGCGTATCAATATGCTTGGATCTCGAGTGGAAGGTGGGGTTCTTCCCTAAATGAATCGCGCTCTGACTGTCACATAAGAGTGTGTAGCGCTCCTGAGTGAAACCAACTCTTTGATGAAACGCTTCATCCAAAGAAGCTCTTTTCCTGCCTCAGTGACTGCAATAAACTCTGCCTCCGTAGTCGACAGTGCAACGCACTTCTGTAGTCTTGACTGCCACGAAACAGCTCCCCCAGCAAATAGGATCAGGTACCCAGAGGTTGATCTTCTGGAGTCCGAATCTCCAGCCATATCAGCATCTGTGTAGGCTAATAACTCTGGCTCACTATCTCCAAACCTTAACGTCAAATCTGACGTCCCATGTAGGTACCTTAGAATCCACTTCACAGCGCTCCAATGTTCTCTCCCAGGATTGGAGAGAAACCTACTAACAGTACCAACAACATGCACTATATCAGGGCGAGTGCATACCATGACATACATAAGACTACCAACTGCATAAGCATAAGGGACCTTCTGCATCTCCTCTTTCTCCTCAGGTGTGCTCGGGCACTGGTCAGCGGTAAGTCTGAAGTGAGCTGCAAGCGGCGTGCTCACCTTCTTCGCCTGATCCATACTAAATCTCTGTAGCACCTTCCTGATATATCTTTCCTGCGATAACCAAAGTAACTTGGAGTCTCTATCTCTCCGAATATGCATCCCTGGGATGGTCTTCGCAGCTCTCAAGTCCTTCATCGCAAATGTGGAGCTCAACTGCCGCTTCAGCTCGGCAATGCGCGCAGTGCTCCTCCCAACTATCAGCAGGTCATCGACATAAAGGAGCAAAATAATGAAATCTTCTGGAGCGTACTGCTTCACAAACACGCAGTGATCAAGGGTGGTCCTCCTAAAGTCGATCTCCCCCATAATAGCATCGAACTTCTTGTAGCACTATCGCGGGGCCCGCTTCAGGCCATACAAACTCTTCTTTAGGCGACAAACTAGACTCTCCTTCACTTTCACCATGAACCTTCAGGCTGATCCATATAAAGCTCTTCCTCAAGATCGCCATGTAGAAAGGCAAGTCTTGGCATCCATTTGCTCAATCTCCAGGTCTAGCCTTGCAACAAGGCCAAGAACAACCCGGATAGACGACATCTTCATAACAGGAGAGAAGATCTCATCAAAATCAACTCCATGTTTTTGACTGAAACCCTTCACCACTAATCTTGCCTTGTATCTGAGTGGTGTCGAGGGGTCTCCCTGCTTTACTCTAAAAATCCATCGATTCTTCAGAGACTTCTTGCCCTTAGGCAATCGTACCAGCTCATAAGTATGGTTCTCATGCAGAGACTGCATCTCCTCCTGCATAGCAACCATCCACTCTTTCTTCTCTGAGCTCTGCACTGTTTCATCAAAGCACTCGGGTTCCCCCGCATCAGTCAACAAAATATACTCAGTAGCAGAGTATCTCGAAGATGGTTGTCTGACTCGATCAGACCTCCGTGGAGCGAGCTCAGCTGCTGGTATGGGCACATCATCAATGATGTCCTCTGTAGGCTCGCCATCATTCATGTCCTCATGGCCTGGAAGTGGCTCAACGCCCTGCACTGGATCAGGCTCTGCGGCCTCCTCAGTATCGTCACCTCCAGTCATAGGAGACTCTTCATCAGTGTGAGGGTCAGCCTTCTCAGTCTTTTCAGGATCAAGCATAGTCCGATCCTCACAAAATATGGCGTCGCAACTGCGCACAAGCATCTTCTCAACCGGATCAAAGAACCTGTAGCCAAACTCGCCACTGCGTCCATATCCCAAAAATATACATTGACGGGTCTTAGAATATAACTTCGATCTTTCATCCCGAGGGATGTGCACAAAGGCTTTGCAGCCGAAGACCCTCAAATGACTATACGAAGGGTCCTTCCCATACCAGACCTTATCAGGAATATCCTCCTGCAATGTATAATTGGGAGATAGGTTGATGACGTGTGCAGCTGTGTATAAAGCCTCACCCCAAAACATGCCAGGTAGCTTTGACTCAGATAGCATGCACCTCACCCTCTCCATCAAGGTCCTGTTCATCCTTTCAGCTACGTCATTTAGCTGCGGCGTCTTGGGCTGAGTCTTTTCATGTCTGATCCCTTGCTCTCTACAATACTCATCAAAAGGACCAATATACTCTCCCCCGTTGTTGAACCTGATGCACTTTAACTTCTTCCCAGATTGCCTCTCCACCTCAGTGTGGAATCTCCGAAAAGTGTCGAGAACCTCACCTTTGGTCTTAATAGCATAGACCCAAAGTTTTCTCGAATAGTCATCAATGAACGTCACGAAGTAAGACGCTCCTCCTCTCGTCTGGACCTTCAGTGGTCCGCAGACATCAGTATGTACGAGCTCTAGTGGCTCGGATCTCCTGGTGGAGCTGTGGATGAATGAAACTCTATTTTGCTTTCTAGCCATGCAATGGTCACATCTCTCTAACTGATCCACAAATAGATCAGAGATCATCTTCTTTCGGGAGAGACATCCCAGCCCTTTCTGGCTGATATGACACAATCTCTTGTGCCATAAGGAGGTGGATGCTCCATCTCTAACAGTGTTGACCTGAGCAGCTTCAGGCCTCCCCTCCATGTAGCATAGACCAGTTTCTCTATAACCTCTGGCCACGACTAGCGACCCTTTGATCAGCTTCCAAAAATCTCCACCAAAGACACTTAAGTGTCCTTCATCACCTAGCTTCCCAACTGAAACTAGGTTGAAGCGGATGTTAGGTACATGTCACACATCTCTTAGGATCATCAATCCTCCAGTGCTCGTCTTCAGGTGCATATCTCCTCTTCCGATGACTTTAGACGTATCACCATTGCCCATCCTAAGCACCCCATAATCGTGAGTAGTGTAGGTGGCAAATAACTCCCTGTTGTGGGAGACATGTGCAGAAGCACCCGAATCAACAATCCAGCTTCGGTCATCACAGGAGAGTGCAGCTGTGACATCATCTCCAACAATGATGACATCGTCCCTGTAGATACAATAGCTGCAGTATGACTCTCCTTCCTATCATCAGTAGCCACTCCTTTCTTCCTTTCGTCATTCTTCAGAGAATAACAGAACTTCTGAATATGCCCTTTCTTATGACAATAGTGGCACTCCACGTTTTGATAACGTGACTTGGACTTGGAGAGCACGCAAGCCCGACCAGAGCACCTGCAAATTAGTTCGAGCAAGTACCTGCAATACCGCTTAGCGATATGCCGATACACAACCAAAACACAGCACAAAATAACAATAATAAAAGTGACACGTAGATATAACGTGGAAACCCAATAGGGTGAAAACCACGGGACGATCAGAGTCCAACCCGGAAAGCCGCCACTAAAAATGTGTAAAACAGATAGACAATTACAAGGCTTTCCCTCCTCGATCCACACAGGATCTTCACCAACTTCGCACCACACAATATTACAAAATAAACAGTAGCAAGAAAATTGCAAGTTACCGACAGTGGCGGACGAGACGGATTACACAAATCCTCTCCAAGATGCCTCTTCGAATACTTGTCAAAGTCTGCTCCAGATCCAATCCGTGTATGCGAAGTATTCCTCGTCAACGTCGCAGAGACGTCTGAAAGCTCTCCCTAAACCAAGACGCTTGCCACAAAGGCCTCTCTAAGAACTCTTTCAATGCTTGAGATGAGAGATGAGTGGATGTCTTACCCCTCCTCCTTCATGCCTATTTATAAGCCCAAAACCAAGTGGTGGATGGTGGTAGATAGCATGTGCATGAAGCTTCCATGAAGCTTCCCTCGGTCAAAAGCACATGTCATGAAGCTTCTTCTGGGCACTTTCCTAGAAGCTTCCTTAAAGAGCACATGTTGATTTCTTAGTCAAAAGCGGCTACCCCTTTTCACACTTGCATGAAACACATGCTTGAAAAGCATGGTCAAAAGGTGCCTAACCCCTTTCACACTTAGAAGAAAATACCTCATCAATTATATTATAATTACATAAATGACATTTCAGATTGATTTTAAAAAGTAAATGGGACATCTACTTTTTTGGAGATCATTTGTGCTCACCCGATGGGCAGAATGATATCCCTGGCGAGCACAAATGGTATCCTGCGAGCAAAAATGATATCTCGGATGAGCAAAAATGACCCCCCTGTGAGCAAAAATAATAAGATATCCCTCGAGCAGAAATAATATCACAGATGAACATAAATCATCTCCGCGGAACGTAGATGTCGCATCTGCTTCTTAAAAGCTTTTTTTATAATTATCATTCGTCATTATCATAATGACCCATCTTAAATAAACTTTAATCTTCGAGATATAGGATCTGTTTGGCACGATGATGGCAGTTGTGAATGTGATGGTTATGAAATGTCATCAATGCTCGATCAGGCGTAAGGAATTGCATTCCTTTTTTTATCTTTAAAATTTTCTTTTCTTAGTATCAGTCATAACCGTTATTATGTCAAACATATACTTATGACGGCGACGACGTTTTTGTGCAAACTCACAAGAGCAAAATCTTCACTTCAAACGGACGCCGGTTCGTAACCATCAAATTTTGGACCACCAATGTCGTGCCAAACGGACCACTGACAGACTCTCTTAATCCTTAATCATCACTAAACCATTGCTATGAAAAAGAAAGACTTTCCCTTTGACCAAGCTCTGACTTTTCCTATGCGGGAACTCCAATAGTCTAGGCGGGAGTTCCCTATGCACTTAATCAGTTCCCTGTGCCCACAGCCCTTGGATTAATCCAAGGGCTATTAATGGGGAACTCCGCCCCGGATCCGGGTCCGTGGTAGCTGGTGGGAGGCCGACAACTTTGACCTACTGTTCGTTCTGTGGCAATTCTGATTTAATCCGGAAAACTTCAACCTTTTTTATTATAAATAAATAAATGGAATCATTCAGATAAACATGCGCACAACCAACTATTCTTTCACAGAATAGTTCGACACAATTTTAATTTCGTAGCAGAGTGTTTGTATTTCATAATGTTTATTTATTTTTAATTTATTAAAATACTTTAAATCAAATTTTTATGCGTGTATGTATAGGTTAAATTTGAATTCTTTCACAGAATAGTTCGACACAATTTTAATTTCGTAGCAGAGTGTTTGTATTTCATAATGTTTATTTATTTTTAATTTATTAAAATACTTTAAATCAAATTTTTATGCGTGTATGTATAGGTTAAATTTGAATTCTTTCACAGAATAGTTCGACACAATTTTAATTTCGTAGCAGAGTGTTTGTATTTCATAATGTTTATTTATTTTTAATTTATTAAAATACTTTAAATCAAATTTTTATGCGTGTATGTATAGGTTAAATTTGAATTCGGACGAATCGGGACAGAATTTGAGCTTTTGGATGAGAAAAAATATGAAGCAGAAGCCTCGTAAGAGGACGACGGGAGCTATCGGTGCTTGCAGAATGGTGGCGGCGGACGGGAATGTGGTGGTTATGAATTGCGGTTCACAAACGCTCTACTGCACCTAAGGAACTTCATCTGCTTTTATGTTTTAAACTTGTTTTTTTTTACTGTCGGCGGTCATTGTCGTTGTTGTTATGTCAAGCACATTTTATGATTGTTGTGTATTTGTCCGAACTCACAGGAGCAAAAACAACGATACAAACGGAGCTTAATATTAGGTTTCGTTTGACACGGCGATAGCGATCGTGAACGCGGTGGTTATGAACCATCGTTCGTGAACGCCCGATCTCACCTAAGAAACTTCATCCACTTTTATGTCCAAAACTAGCTTTTTTTAATGTCCGTATTAACCGTTGTCATGCCAAGCATACATTCATTCTATGGCTGTGGTGTTTTTGTCCAAACTCACGAGTGAAAAAGCTGCGCCAGCTCCTCAAGCTGTCTTACACTGTTAAGGACTTAACTAAGATACCAACCATCTATTTTAGCGCAGAAACATAAAAAAATAGGGTGTTACACGGGTTGCCGTGTTTTTGGAGGGTGCATGCGGGTAACTAAATGACAAAACATGCGAGTACCTTAGTGTAGAGCTATTTTTGCACATGTGTTGTAATCCATTTTGACCAATCAATAACATCACAAACAGGGGCGGATCTAGGTGTGGGGGGGGCGGGGGCCTGCTCCCCCCCCCCCCCCCCCCCCCCCCCCCCAAAGATCTTTTGTAAAATGGATGATGAATTTGGATTCTTCTCGTCGAGGCAATGAATTTCGACTACTTATACGACAGAAACGGTGTCCGGATGAGGGAGAAAAAGGTCCGGAAAGGTGAAGACGTTCAAATTTCTTTTTGGTTGGAGGAGAAGGAAGATGAGATGACAACTAACTAGTTTAATTAATTTTTGTGGAGATGACGTGTAAATCTAGTGGAGATAGTTGCAACCAATTTTGATCTCGTCAAGTCTACTTTCTTCTTTACTCATAACTTCTTCGAAATATCTGGAAATAAAACCCGCCATTTTCGACAAAATATAGCGCGACATTGTATTTACTCAACTCTTGTAATTTTGTCTATTTTAATTGTCTCATTCTTCTCTTAAAAGAAACAATAAGTTAAGTAGTATGCTTTAATACTTTTTAGATATTTGTTCATTTTTTTCATATTTTGATCTTTAAATATATACAAAGAATTTTTTTGAAACAAAAATAATAATAGAGATCAATGACTTACCTAGTTGGATGCGAGAACGAAGCAGCCACCGATGAGGATGAGGGGTTGCGGTTTCCTTGGAACTAGAGGTGTGGCATCAAGTGAGCGAGCTTTGTGGAGGGTTGATTTTCGCAGGAGCGGGATTTTGGATTAATTAGGAGCACGATTTTCTAATTAATGCATTTTTATATGAATCTCTAATTAATATTTTATTATATAGATATGTGCACAAAATATATAAATATTCTCTTGTTTGAATTTTTTAATTAGTGCTCTCACGCACACAAAGTAAGCTAATGTTACTTCGTTTATTTTTGAAAATCAAACTTCAACACTGAATTCCTTGACTACTTGTACAACCCTCATATTTTTCGAGTCGGTGCGACCCGGCGCGGGTGAGGTCGAGACAGCAAGATTAGCCGAGGCGAGTAGAGTAACCGCTCAGAGGTGACCGGAGCCGGTCGAGGCAGGAGAGCGGAATAAGGAATCAGCGGGGTCAGAGGGCGGGCGGAGTCCCCCCTACTGACCCGCCTCCTGGGCGAGTGGGGGGTTCCCCACTCGCCCGCCTCCTGGGCGAGTGGGGGACACTCGCCCGCCTCCTGGGCGAGTGGGGGGTTCCCCACTCGCCCGCCTCCTGGGCGAGTGGGGTTCCCCCCACTCGCCCGCCTCCTGGGCGAGTGGGGTTCCCCCCACTCGCCCGCCTCCTGGGCGAGTGGGGGATCCCCCCACTCGCCCTCGTCCTGGGCGAGTGGGGATCCCCCACTCACCCGCCTCTTGGGAATCTGCTCAACCGATCAGGTCAGCAAGTGGACGATGTCCATTCGCCCAGGCATGGTGGACTCAGTTCATTTGGCTATCCGCAGTCCAATTTTGGCTATGCGCAGTCCATTTTTGGGAAAGTCTATAAATAGACCCACATGGACACCTTGGTAAGGGTTGGTCACTACCCCCCCCCCCCTTGCGTGTGTCTTGTGAGCAAGCACCCCCCTCCCTTGTCATCCATCAGCTGACAGTGAGGTGGTTCTTAGTGCCCTCCAAGGTGCCCAGGCTCAGCATTGCCTTGGGAGGGGAAGCGCTCTAAGATCTTCCGGGTATGTGGTGGGACCTCCGCGCTGCAGCTTAAGGGGTCCATTTGTGGATTCAAGTGTTCATCAAGTCCAAGTCTTTCAGTTCCTAGTGACCGGTCAAGGGTCTAGGCTTAGGTCAAGTAAGGGTTAGTCGCAACCCCCTTTCGAACGCTGAGACCGGGAAACTGGTTTCAACATTCAGGTGCGGTGAACGTGGAAGCGACTAGCTCGGAAAGCTCTGAGCCAAGTCTCATGGCCGGAAGCGATGAGTTGGGAGACTCACCCCTATCAGCGAGTACCTGAAGAAGGGTGATTTTGACGAGTTCAAGAAGTCGATCCTGGAGCTCTTGCGAATCGCACCTCCCCCTCGCGGTGAGTGCTCGGCACCACCCACACCCGTGCTCACCTCGCAATCTCTGATGGAGGCGGAGCAAGCACATCAGCAAGGAGGGAAGAAGAAGGAGGAAGCGAGAAGTCAGGGGGACCAGGGACCCCCCGTTGGGCAGGAGCAAGGCTGGGGATTTCAACCACCAGCCGCCCTACCAACCTGGAGGCCGCCAGGAGGACCCCCTCAAGGCCAAGGAAGAGGCCATTTCCAAGGGAGAGGAAACTCTCAGGGGGAGCAGGGACGGTTCAACCCAGCAGGGTGGCAGCCGGACACAAGGTCATTGCAACCCTACCACCTGCAAACCATGACGATTGGCCGAAAAAGAGAAAATAAGAAGAGGGGTCGCGCAGGGAAGGAAGCAAGGAGGATGGCATTGCCATACTGTGACTTCCATCAGCAGGAGGGCCGCGCGACAGCCACATGCCCAGAGTTTCTGGAGTTAAGGAAAGGAAGAAAAACCTCGGCAGAGAGGAGACAGCTATGCCCCAAAGGACCAGGAGGAAGCTGAGGAGATGGAGGAAGTGATGAATGAGATGGCCAAGGTGCATGTGGCCGAGTAAGCTCAAGGAAGCGCAATGTAATGGTATGTAATCTATTTATGATATATCAAAAGTAGTTAAAGATAGCATCTAAGTCGAGTCCTCGACTGGAGACCACTCGCCCGGGCTTGTTGATGCCGGTCGCTGGGTGGCTCGTCGGGTAGATTCGTTTTAAGTCGAGTCCTCGACTGGAGACCACTCGCCCGGGCTTGTTGATGCCGGTCGCTGGGTGGCTCGTCGGGTAGATTCGTTTTAAGTCGAGTCCTCGACTGGAAACCACTCGCCCGGGCTTGTTGATGCTGGTCGCTGGGTGGCTCGTCGGGTAGATTCGTTTCAAGTCGAGTCCTCGACTGGAGACCACTCACCCGGGCTTGTTGATGCCGGTCGCTGGGTGGCTCGTCGGGTAGATTCGTTTTAAGTCGAGTCCTCGACTGGAGACCACTCGCCCGGGCTTGTTGATGCCGGTCGCTGGGTGGCTCATCGGGTAGATTCGTTTTAAGTCGAGTCCTCGACTGGAGACCACTCGCCCGGGCTTGTCGATGCCGGTCGCTGGGTGGCTCGTCGGGTAGATTCGTTTCAAGTCGAGTCCTCGACTGGAGACCACTCGCCCGGGCTTGTCGATGTCGGTCGCTGGGTGGCTCGTCGGGTAGATTCGTTTCAAGTCGAGTCCTCGACTGGAGACCACTCGCCCGGGCTTGTTGATGTCGGTCGCTGGGTGGCTCGTCGGGTAGATTCGTTTCAAGTCGGGTCCTCGACTGGAGACCACTCGCCCAGGCTTGTTGATGCCGGTCGCTGGGTGGCTCGTCGGGTAGATTCGTTTCAAGTCGGGTCCTCGACTGGAGACCGCTCGCCCGGGCTTGTTGATGTCGGTCGCTGGGTGGCTCGTCGGATAGATTCGTTTGGGTTGGTAAGGCTCCAAGAAGAGAAGCCGGTCTGAGGACGTGTTGAGTTCCTCCACCTCCAGGTGAGCTCGGCTCCCTGTTAGGTGTTGAGCTCCTCCACCTCCAGGTGAGCTCGGCTCCCTGTTAGGTGTTGAGTTCCCCTACCTCTAGGTGAGCTCGGCTCCCTGTTAGGTGTGGAGTTCCTCCCACCAGGTGAGCTCGACTCCCCAGTAGGTGTGGAGTTTCCTCCACCTCCAGGTGAGCTCGGCTCCCTGTTAGGTGTTGAGTTCCTCCACCTCCAGGTGAGCTCGGCTCCCTGTTAGGTGTTGAGTTCCCCTACCTCTAGGTGAGCTCGGCTCCCTGTTAGGTGTGGAGTTCCTCCCTCCAGGTGAGCTCGACTCACCGGTAGGTGTGGAGTTTCCTCCACTTCCAGGTGAGCTCGGCTCCCTGTTAGGTGTTGAGTTCCTCCACCTCCAGGTGAGCTCGGCTCCCTGTTAGGTGTTGAGTTCCTCCGCCTCTACGTGAGCTCGGCTCCCTGTTAGGTGTTGAGTTCCTCCACCTTCAGGTGAGCTCGGCTCCCTGTTAGGTGTTGAGTGTAACATCCCGACTTCGAAAAAGGGGTCTAGCCGGTTCAGTTGAACCCTTGGAGGAATCTAGGTCGGGTCATCAGGCAATCACGACCCGACCTTCACCACATAGAGGTAGTCATTTAGAGAAATGACTGTTTTGGGTAGCATCGTGCTTCGCCACGACGTCAAAGTTGTTTATTGAACATACGTACTCCGAATCGACTTCTGTCAGTTGCGTTAAACTCGTATGGTCGATATGAGTACAACGGAATTCGTTTCGTTCCAATCAGAGGTCATTTGGTGAAAGTGACCATTTTGAGTATCGCAGCGAGTCACGACGACACAGTTTTAGAATATGGAGCATACGTGCTCCGAACCAACTCCGGTCAGTTGCGTTAGACTCGTATGGTCGATACGATTGCATTGGAATTCGTTTCGTTCCAATCCGAGGTCATTTAGTGAAAGTGACCGTTTTGAGTATAGTAGCGCGTCACGACGATGCAATTTTAGAATATGGAGCATACGTGCTCCGAATCGACTTCCGTCAGTTGCATTAGACTCGTATAGTTGATACGAGTGCAACGGAACTCGTTTCGTTTCGATCCGAGGTCATATGCAGAATATGACTATTTTGAGTATCGTAGCGCGTCACGACGACACGATTTTAGAATACAAAGCATACGTGCTCCGAATCAACTTCCGTCAGTTACGTTAGACTCGTATGGTCAATATGAGTGCAACGGAATTCGTTTCGTTCCGATCCGAGGTCGTTTGGAGAAAACGACTATTTTGAGTAATACCGAGCGCTGCAACGACGCCATTTTAGAATATTGGGTAAACAAGCCCCAATTTCACCCTAGTCAGTTGCAACAGACTCGCGTGATCAATTCTAGCACAATGCAATTCGTTTCGTTCAAATTCGATGAGATTTGCGAAAGGTGGCCGAAATAATCTATTTTGAGTTGCGTACTGGTTTGAGCGAATAATTATGAATAACGGACTCGGAATCAACTTCAAATAATTTCGTTAACTTCATATGATTATTACGAACACAACGACACCCTTTGTGCATTGTTTTTTTCGCGAGCACTTTGCATGCTTTGATATATAAACGTGTATAAATATGTGTGTGTGTAATGTGTATATATATATATATACATATACATATATAAGCTTATATATATAAAAACACATGAGTGAGATGCCCTGTTCCAAAACCAACTTCAGCGATGAAACCAGGGCGGAGAAACCGTGGGCGAAAACCATGGGCGAGCTCGTGGGGGCACGGGATTGGGCCTCGTCGGCTACATAGGGAGGCTTCTTCTCCTCTTCCAGGGGCAGTGGTGGACGGTAAGAACTTCTCTCCCCCTCCTCTCCTCCTCCTCGAAGCTCTGTCATGGTGAGGGTTTCCGGCAAGACGGGCGGCGCGGGAAACCGCCCCCTTCCTCATGGTTCTTCCTCCTCACAACAAGAGGTTAAGGTTCGAGATCTCCTACTTCTCCAACCTCTTCTCCTCTCTTGACCAAGCTCTGTTGATTCGTCTTGGTTAATTGATATTTGGCGAGTTATTGGGCTGCGACGGAAGGCAGCATGGAAGGTCTCCTCTCCTCCATCTCTCCCTCCTACTATTTCCTCTGCTCTCCTCTTCTCCTTCCTCCTTCCCCCCTCATCTTATTATGTTGCTCTACCCATTTTTGAGAACTTTTGCTAGCAGTTTTCCTAGTTCTGTTGGTAGATTCCTCCTAGTTTTGTTAACAAATTTTAGGATAATTTTTGCTGGCAGTTTTTCCTAGTACATTGGCAGATTTCTCCTAGTTTTTGTTAACAAATTTTGGGGATGTTTCTTATCTTTATTAGATGGGGGCGGTTTATACACTTCTTGTCTAGGATGGGGGCTGCTTATACATTTCTTAGACTAAATTGGGTTGCTTCTCATATCATTGTTTGGTTGGGCTACCTTATTTTCATGTTTAATCGGGGGGGGGGGGGGGGGGGGGGGGCTGCTTATACATTTCTTGTCTAAAATGGGGGCTGCTCTTTACTTTCCTGTTATATAATGTGTTTGGGGCTGCTCCTTTCCTTGTTGGTTTGGGGGCTGCTCCTTGTTGAGTTGGGCTGCAGGTTTGTTGCTTTGGGTTGCTCCTTTCCTTGTTGGTTTGGGTGCTGCTCCTTGTGATTTGGGGGCTGCTCCTTGCTGATAATGGGGCTGCCTTTTAGTATTGCATTTGGGGGCTGCCTTTTAGTATTGCATTTGGGGGCTGCCTTTTAGTATTGCATTTGGGGGCTGCCTTTTAGTATTGCATTTGGGGGCTGCCTTTTAGTATTGCGTTTGGGGGCTGCCTTTTAGTATTGCATTTGGGGGCTGCCTTTTAGTATTGCATTTGGGGGCTGCCTTTTAGTATTGCATTTGGGGGCTGCCTTTTAGTATTGCATTTGGGGGCTGCCTTTTAGTATTGCGTTTGGGGGCTGCCTTTTAGTATTGCATTTGGGGGCTGCCTTTTAGTATTGCGTTTGGGGGCTGCCTTTTAGTATTGCATTTGGGGGCTGCCTTTTAGTATTGCATTTGGGGGCTGCCTTTTAGTATTGCATTTGGGGGCTGCCTTTTTGTATTGCAATTGGGGGCTGCTCCTTGTTGAGTTGGACTGCAGGTTTGTTGAAATGGGGCTGCTCCTTTCCTTGTTGGTTTGGGGGCTGCTCCTTGTTGAGTTGGACTGCAGGTTTGTTGAAATGGGGCTGCTCCTTTCCTTGTTGGTTTGGGGGCTGCTCCTTGTTGAGTTGGGCTGCAGGTTTGTTGCTTTGGGTTGCTCCTTTCCTTGTTGGTTTGGGGGCTGCTCCTTATTGAGTTGGACTGCAGGTTTGTTGAAATGGGGCTGCTCCTTTCCTTGTTGGTTTGGGGGCTGCTCCTTGTTGAGTTGGACTGCAGGTTTGTTGAAATGGGGCTGCTCCTTTCCTTGTTGGTTTGGGTGCTGCTCCTTGTTGAGTTGGGCTGCAGGTTTGTTGCTTTGGGTTGCTCCTTTCCTTGTTGGGTTTTGGGGGCTGCTCCTTGTTAGTTTGGGGGCTGCTCCTTATTAGTTTGGGGTCTGCTCCTTGTTGTGATAATCGGGGGCTGCCTTGTGAGCTGTTAATGGGGGCTGCCTTATGAGTTGAGTTGCTGGGGGCTGCACCTGTTGCCATGGTCTGCATGCTGTTGTGCTGCTTGGGTGATGATATTTGGCTTTAGGTAGCATAATTTTCGACCCTTATATATTTAATCTTGGGGCTGCTATATATTGATCTGTTGGGGGCTGTTTGTTTGTGGCTGTTTTGCTAGCTGGGGCTGTTTTACTTGAGCTGCTCTTTACCTTGATTACTAGGGCTGTTTTGCCTTGGGGCTGCTCTTACCCTTGTTAGCTGAGGCTGTTGGCATTGGGGGCTACTGTCATAAAAACCTGTTGCTGCCACTATCAATTAATGTTGGGGCCTACCTTGTGAAGTGAGGGTTGTTGATATGCTTTTGGTAGATGGGCTTTGTTGTTACTACCTCCTTCCCATATTCTCTAACACTTCTTCCCTCTCTACCCCTTCACAAATTCTGATGTTGATTAAAGGTGGAACTACTCCCTCTTCTTTTGATGTGGTACCAATACCAATGGAAATGTTATATAGGTGACTTGGGTTTGAACACCAAGCATCCAAATGATTGACGGGAGCCTATGGGCCATATGAAGATGGCTCGATTTAATTGCCAGCTGGGTTAAAATAGTGGCACCTTCTCGGATGGAGATATGCTAAGCTTACACAAAATTCGTTCTCTCTCCTCCTACAAAACTGCGGGTGGATATATCGTTAAGCTCTAAAAGAGTTCTTTTCTCCTCTTATGCTGAAATACACCTTTCGAGAAATAATTTCTACGGGAATAAAATGTTGCCTTCGAGAAATAATTCCTACGGGAATAAAATGTTGCCTTCGAGAAATAATTCCTACGGGAATAAGATGTTGCCTTCGAGAAATAATTCCTACGGGAATAAAATGTTGCCTTCGAGAAATAATTTCTACGGGAATAAAATGTTGCCTTCGAGAAATAATTCCTACGGGAATAAAATGTTGCCTTCGAGAAATAATTCCTACGGGAATGAAATGTTGCCTTCGGGAAATAATTCCTACGGGAATGGAATGTTGCCTTCGAGGTTATGTGACAAGAGATAAAATCGGATGGCCTATGAGTTTTACTCTAAGGCAACCCGCACGATGGACGGTCTGGGAGGGCAACCCGTGCGAAACTAATAGAACTACGTGGGTCTGAGGCCGTATGCAGGATGATACGGAGTACGTAGGCGGTGGTCGCGGGAAGACCGCCTCGGCCCAATAAGAGTCCAGATATCCCCCTCCCATATAAGTGTTGTATTATGTAGGTTTGTTAGTAAGGGTTGGATTCGGTTCGTGGTTCTAATAACTTGTCTTTGGCACAGTGACAGGTGCAGATGAGGGACAACACTCATGGGTGGAGGAGGCCACAGAGCAGGCTACTTCAGGTATACGTTATTAAGCCGCATCTCCTTTTGTTGTGCCCTATCTCAGGGTATACATATATGATGCAATGAAGCCTTGATGGATAGGATTCATTGCGGCGGCGAAATCAATATTACTCATACAGGTTTTGAAATTATGGTTTCTGTGATATTTAATCTTCCGCTATAAATAATGTCTTCCGCTAAGGGTAACAAAGCGCACTCTTTAATAATGTCTTCCGCTAAGGGTAACAAAGCGCACTCTCTAATAATGTCTTCCGCTAAGGGTAACAAAGCGCACTCTTTAATAATGTCTTCCGCTAAAATACTGCTTCCTTACTTTGTTGGTGTGTAGTGACTTTCGCTTAACACCACCCCTAGGCGTGACATCAGAGTGTTCAAGGAAAACGGTTGGAGAAGCTAGTGCCTTCACCCTTCGGAGTCGCTTCGGCGTCGTGCTAAAGGGTGGTGTGCGATAAGATCCCCCGGTCGGACCGTCGATTTGGGAGGGGGGGTCTTACATTGAGTTCCTCCACCTCCAGGTGAGCTTGGCTCCCTGTTAGGTGTGGAGTTCCTCCCTCCAGGTGAGCTCGACTCCCCAGTAGGTGTGGAGTTTCCTCCACCTCCAGGTGAGCTCGGCTCCCTGTTAGGTGTTGAGTTCCTCCACCTCCAGGTGAGCTCGACTCCCTGTTAGGTGTTGAGCTTTCTCCACCTCCGGTTGGGCTCGACCCATAGGAGGGTTCTTAAGTGGAGAAAGGTTTTTCCTCCCACCTCAGGTCGAGCTCGGCTCGACTAGAGGTGTTGAGTTTCTCTTCCACCTCAAGTCAAGGTTAATCTGACCCAAGGTGTTGAGCTTACTCCACCTCCAGTTGGGCTCGGCCCATAGGAGGGTTTTTAAGTGGAGAAAGGTTTTTCCTCCCACCTCAGGTCGAGCTCGGCTCGACTAGAGGTGTTGAGTTTCTCTTCCACCTCAGGTCGAGGTTAATCCGACCCAAGGTGTTGAGCTTTCTCCACCTCCAGTTGGGCTCGGCCCATAGGAGGGTTCTTAAGTGGAGAAAAATTTTTCCTCCCACCTCAGGTCGAGCTCGGCTCGACTAGAGGTGTCGAGTTTCTCTTCCACCTCAGGTCGAGGTTCATCCGACCCAAGGTGTTGAGTTTTCTCCACCTCCAGTTGGGCTCGGCCCATAGGAGGGTTCTTAAGTGGAGAAAGGTTTTTCCTCCCACCTCAGGTCGAGCTCGGCTCGACTAGAGCTGTTGAGTTTCTCTTCCACCTCAGGTCGAGGTTAATCCGACCCAAGGTGTTGAGCTTTCTCCACCTCCAGTTGGGCTCGGCCCATAGAGGGTTCTTAAGTGGAGAAAGGTTTTTCCTCCCACCTCAGGTCGAGCTCGGCTCGACTAGAGGTGTTGAGTTTCTCTTCCACCTCAGGTCGAGGTTAATTCGACCCAAGGTGTTGAGCTTTCTCCACCTCCAGTTGGGCTCGACCCATAGGAGGGTTCTTAAGTGGAGAAAGGTTTTTCCTCCCACCTCAGGTCGAGCTCTGCTCGACTAGAGGTGTTGAGTTTCTCTTCCACCTCAGGTCGAGGTTAATCCGACCCAAGGTGTTGAGTTTTCTCCACCTCCAGTTGGGCTCGGCCCATAGGAGGGTTCTCAAGTGGAGAAAGGTTTTCCTCCCACCTCAGGTCGAGCTCGGCTCGACTAGAGGTGCTGAGTCTTTCCTCCACCTCAGATCGAAGTCAATTCGACCTAAGGTGTTGAGCTTTTTCCATCTCCACTTGAGCTCGGTTCATAGGAGGGGTGTTTAGTGGAAAAATGTTCACCTTCCGTCTCAAGTCAGGATCAACCGAAAAGCTCGGCAGGGATGCCCCGTTGGCAGATCTTTTCGCGGATTCCCCTAAGGTCCCACCTACTCGTCAAATAGGTGGGTTGGACTTTCTTTCCGAGCTTGGGACAAGCTCGCAAAGAGCGGGGATTGTGTACAACCCTCATATTTTTCGAGTCGGTGCGACCCGGCGCGGGTGAGGTCGAGACAGCAAGATTAGCCGAGGCGAGTAGAGTAACCGCTCAGAGGTGACCGGAGCCGGTCGAGGCAGGAGAGCGGAATAAGGAATCAGCGGGGTCAGAGGGAGGGCGGAGTCCCCCCTACTGACCCGCCTCCTGGGCGAGTGGGGGGTTCCCCACTCGCCCGCCTCCTAGGCGAGTGGGGGACACTCGCCCGCCTCCTGGGGAAGTGGGGGATCTCCCCACTCGCCCGCCTCCTGGGCGAGTGGGGGATCTCCCCACTCGCCCGCCTCCTGGGCGAGTGGGGGGTTCCCCACTCGCCCGCCTCCTGGGCGAGTGGGGTTCCCCCCACTCGCCCGCCTCCTGGGAGAGTGGGGGATTCCCCCCACTCGCCCTCGTCCTGGGCGAGTGGGGATCCCCCACTCACCCGCCTCTTGGGCATCTGCTCAACCGATCAGGTCAGCAAGTGGACGATGTCCATTCGCCCAGGCATGGTGGACTCGGTTCATTTGGCTATCCGCAGTCCAATTTTGGCTATTCGCAGTCTAATTTTGGGAAAGTCTATAAATAGACCCCCATGGGCACCTTGGGAAGGGTTGGTCACTACCCCCCCCCCCCCCCCCCCTTGCGTGTGTCTTGTGAGCAAGCACCCCCCCTCCCTTGTCATCCATCAGCTGACAGTGAGGTGGTTCTTAGTGCCCTCCAAGGTGCCCAGGCTCAGCATTGGCTTGGGAGGGGAAGCGCTCTAAGATCTTCCGGGTATGTGGTGGGACCTCCGCGCTGCAGCTTAAGGGGTCCATTTGTGGATTCAAGTGTTCATCAAGTCCAAGTCTTTCAGTTCCTAGTGACCGGTCAAGGGTCTAGGCTTAGGTCAAGTAAGGGTTAGTCGCAACCCCCTTTCGAACGCTGAGACCAGGAAACTGGTTTCAACACTACTAGTTTCTCAAACTTCTTGAAAGGTCCCCCCCCCCCCCCCCCCCCCCCCCCCCCCCCCCCCCCCCCCCCTTGTTGAAATTTCTGGATCCGCCCCTGATCACAAACAACTATTGTTTGCATTGTGTGAAATCTTCTCTCGCCGCACGTGACACCTATCTCCCTTTGCTATGGTACTGGCGCCATACTGATCGACACATAATCCCTAGGACGTGCATCATATAGTAGTATTCAGGCTTTATTTGGCGCGGCGGTGGAGGGCGGAAAGGGCGGAACCGGAGAGGGAGAGGTGGGGGTCAAAAAGGAGCGGATCGGGGCAGTTTCCTCCTTGTTGCGGATGCAAACGGAGCAAACGTCGCCGACACCTGTTTGTTTACCCGCCGTCCGACGACGTTTGCTCCAAACGGAGGCGGCGAAACGCCGAACCAAACTCTCTTGCCACCATAGTACCTTTGGTGGTGACAATTACTTCGGCCACGATAGTAAACTGTCAATGACAATTCCTCCGGAGGTAACGTCACAGTTGCAATGGGGGAGAGAGATAGAAACAACAACCTGTGAAATATTTAAGGTCGGAAGAACACGTCAACCAACAAGGGAATAAGGACACCAAAGGATGAACACCAACTTTCACAAATAATAAAGCTTTGCAGCTAGTTACAAATGAACAAGGCTAAAAACAAGTTGCATCCAACTTGATTAACAACAACCAATAGTAGTAAAGAAACTGGTCACGGACGGTGTTCGCTTCTCCTCCAGAGCACACCAAGTAGGTGATACTCGCTAATCGCTACCGCGGGCGCTAGCCACTAGCGTCGGGCGCTAGCTTTCAAGCTAGCTACTCGCAATCTCCTCTTCTCGCTACCGCAGGCGCTATCCACTATGCCGGCGCTATCTCCCAAGCTCGCTACTCGCTGCTCGCACTCGCAGCTTCCTTCTCTTCTCGTTACCGTAGGCGCTATCCACTATCATCGGCGCTATCTCGCGAGTAAGGAACTCTCTGTAGATCGCTAGCCGAACTGACTCCGAGTTCACTGCTCTTCAGGTGGCACTCTGGTATCTCAAACTCACTGAAAGTTGATGATACTCGTCACTATATGAATCTCTCTGGTTAGAGGGGTCTACCCCTCCTATTTATAGGCAAGGGAGGAGGTCTTCTAGAAGCTGATCTAGCGCTGGCGCTAGCTCACTTCAAATCTAACACTCCCCCTTAAAGTGAGCTCCGGGAACAACTCCAAGCAACAAGCGAAGCCTCCGGAACGGCCCCGCAGATAAGGGCTTTGTGAATATATCCGCAAGGTTGTCTTCACTCCGCACATGCTCCACTGCGATCAAGCCACCCAGCACCTTCTCTCTGATGAAGTGATGCTCGATCTCTATGTGCTTGGTCCTTGCATGACACACTGGGTTGGTTACCAGTTTCAAGGCAGTACTCTCATTGTCCCCGTGAAGTACAGTAGGTCCGCTGACCTCCTCGTCCACATCCTCCACTAGTCTCCTCAGCCAGAAACACTCCTGAGCTGCTAAGGACGACGTCTTGTACTCGACCTCCGTGGTAGAAAGGGAAATAGAGTCCTGCTTCTTGCTACACCACAAGATAGCAGCAGCTCCACACAAAAACACGTAACCTGATGTCGACTTGCGATCATCAACGTCACCTCCATAATCTGCATCCGTGTACCCATGCAGCTTGAAGTCAGACTTCTCTCCATAGGACAACCCTATCTCAAGGGTTCCCTTCACATACTTCAGAATCCCTTTAGCTGCCTCCAGATGAGGCTTGCGCGACTCCTGCATATATCGACTAACTCGGCCGACAGCAAAGGCGATGTCCGACCTCGTGATAGTCAGGTAGATAAGACTCCTCATCAGTGCCCGAAAGATCTTCGGATCGGGAAGAATCCTCCCTTCTTGCTTCTAAAGCTTCAACCCAACCTCCAGAGGAACGGAACTGCTCTTCCCCTCCTTCATGCCGAATATCTCGACGATCCTCTCAGCATAAGCCTTCTGGGAAACGTACAACCCGCCTCTTCTCTTCTCAACTTGAAGGCCAAGGAAATGGTGCAGTTCACCAAGATCCTTCATCTCGAAATGTACGGAGAGCTGTTGTCTCAGCGCCGCAACCTCCTCAGGGTTGCTCCCTGTCACGATCATGTCATCGACGTACAACAGCACCAGCACGTGAAGATCTCCATTCTTCTTCACAAACATGCTAGAGTCTGAGTCTGAGGCATCATAACCACAAAACTGCAGGTACTCTGCAATCTTTCCATACCAGGCTCTCGGTGCCTGTTTCAACCCGTAGAGGGCCTTCTTCAGCTTGCAGACGTGATGTGGTAATGACTTGGACACGTATCCAGGTGGTTGTACCATGAATATATCATTGTCAATTTCTCCGTACAGGAACACATTCTTCACATCAAGCTGCCACAGCTTCCAACCTCGGCACGCCGCTAGAGCGATGACCGTCCTCACTGACATCATCTTCGCGACAGGACTAAATGTCTCCTCGTAGTCCTCTCCGTAGGTTTGTGAGAAGCCCCGAGTGACAAGCCTCGCCTTGTATCGCTCTACTTCTTTGTCCGCTCTCTTCTTGACCTTGTACACTCATTTGTAGGTGACAGGTTTGATACCCTCCACCATGGGAACTAAGTCCCATGTTTCATTCTTCTCTAGGGCCTCCATCTCCTCAATCATGGTCGTGTTTCACTCCTTGATGTCAGCTGCATCCTCAAAGCAGGCAGGTTCCCTCTCGTCGAGTGGTCCTACAAAGAAGCAGGAGACCATACTCACGAAGCTCCCCTCCTTGTAACGAGCAGGCGGGATGATTGTCCGCTTCGACCTCCTTAAGGCTTGGCCACTATCTACCACTCTGGTAGACTCCTCTTTGAACTCCTCTTGAAGCAGTGCTCTCCTGCTTCTAGAGCTCGAGGCTCCCCCTGAGCCAGAAGCTCCCCCTGAGCCAGAAGGCGATGGGGCACTGGGAGATAGCTCCAACTCCACAGTAGAGTCCTCGGTGACTCTCTCTTCTCTCCTGTTAGAATCTCCACTCTCCAGAAACACCATAGAAGAGACTCCCTGATACGAGATCAGTTCGTCAAACACTACGTTGCGCGAGACGATGAACTTGTGGGTCTGCGGATCCATGCACTTCCATCTTTTCTTCCGTTCATCGTAGCCGATGAAGACACACATCCTCGCTTTCGACTCCAAC
The DNA here is from genome assembly GCA_033032865.1 of Dactylorhiza incarnata. Classification (NCBI taxonomy): domain Eukaryota; kingdom Viridiplantae; phylum Streptophyta; class Magnoliopsida; order Asparagales; family Orchidaceae; genus Dactylorhiza; species Dactylorhiza incarnata. The sequence continues at coordinate 353,036 of JAWHQI010000595.1, read as the reverse complement.
TTGGTTCTCTGAGCGTCCGAGATGTGCACGAAGCAGGTAGAACCAAAAACTCTCATGTGACCCACATTTGGCTTCTCTCCGAACATGAGCTGGTGTGGAAACACCATCCTGTTGGGACTCAGTGGTAGACGATTGATCACATGGGTAGAACACACCATTCGCTCCGCCCATAAGGCATTGGGAATGCTCTTGGCATGTAGCCAACTCCTGGTAGTCTCCACCAGATGGCGGATCTTCCTTTTTGCCACCCCATTCTACTGAGGGGTGTGAGCGCAAGAGAGCTCCCGTCGAATGTCGAACCTCCTGCAGAATGAAGCAAACACAGTGGAGGTAAACTCCCCGCCATTGTTGCTTCTCAGCTTCTTCACTCTGCAGTTCAGCCTTCCTTCCACAAGTTCCTTCCACTCTTGGAACTTCTCGAATACTTCTGACTTCTCTCTCAGAAAGTTTACCCAAGTATAGCGGGTGTAGTCGTCTACCAGAACCAGCGCGTACTTATTGCCTCCATAAGTAAGGGTGGCGCACGGCCCCATAACATCAGCATGTACGCACTCAAGAAGTGTCTTACACCTGGTCTCCGATTTGTCAAATGGAAGTCGATGTGACTTTCCATATTGGCAGCCATCGCACACATGGCCGTCGCCGTATGAAGAGAGATGAGGCAGGCCACTCACTAGGCCCTTTGTCGTCATCATCTTCAACTTGTCCATTCCCACATGACCCAACCTCTCATGCCAGATCATTGCGATGTCGTTTGTCTTCAGCTTGTCCACGTAGGCATTTGCAGACAGAACATACAAATCCTTCACCCTTCTCCCGGTGAGCGTGACGTCAGCATCGACAGACGATATGTTCTTTAGGAACTTCATCTCCTTCGGTCCAAACAACACGTGGTATCCAGCATCCACTGCATTAGCAACCGAGAAGAGGTTCTTCTTCATGCCAGACACGTGATACACACTCTTCAGTGTCACTGGCTTCTCTTCACTTCCAAGGGATACCTTCCCTTCTCGCTCCACTGGATGTACCGTATCATCCGCAGTGATGATAGCATCCGTTCCTTCATATGCTTTTAAGGAGTCAAACTTCTACATATCTCCAGTGAGATGATGCCCGCAACCGGAATCCACTATTCAGCCGTTCTCGAAGTTGATGGAGGCTAAGACATCGACTGACGTTGCAGTCATCTCTGCCAGGAAACAATTATCTCCCCTCTCACCGCCCTGGTGACCTCCACCTCTTCCTTCACCTCTCTGATGATCTCCACCTCTCTGGTGGTCTCCACCTCTCTGGTGATCTCCCTCCTTGTTAGCAACATGACCGGCCTTCAGATTGAACCGACAGTCCTTTGCCAGGTGCATGTACTTCTCACAGGCATAGCAAAGGGATCTCCTCATCTCATCGCGCGCAGGGAGGAACTTCCTCGCATCTCCCTGAGAGGACGTTGAAGGTTCATCTACGGAGTTCTTCTTTCTCTTGTCCCAGGACCTCCTCTTTCCTGAGAACAAAGCCTCGCCATCTCCCCCTGAGATAGATACTCCCGCCATCTGCTTTGCCAAGCTCTCCTGTGACGACAACAAGTTCTCTAGCTCCAATAAGGAGGGCTGAGTAGCCCATCCTTGCACAGAAGTAACGAAGGGGACATACTCCTTCCTCAAGCCTTGGAGTATGTGCCGCTTCAACTTCGCCTCTGAGATCGGCTCTTCAGGGTCTAAGGCCGAGATCTCCCCACGCAAGTTCTTCACCTTCAGGAAGAAGGTGGATATCGCCATCTCGCCTTGAGTAGACCTCACCAACTCATTCTCCAGGAATTGTAGACGCGCTATATTCTTCTTGTTAAATAGCCCGTCGAGGGCTTTCCAGATCTCAGACGCTGACTTGCAACCAATAATGTGGTCGAACAAGTCAGGTGAGATGGCTCTCTTTAGAGTGAACTCCGCTTTGGCGTTAGTCTTCCTCCAAGCTCTCACAGCTGGACCATTTTCTCCAGCAGCTACTACTTCCTCTTGCTCCCAACCACCAACGACCTCCCAGAGGTCCTCTCCAAGAAGGTAGCTCTCCATACAAGGCTTCAACTTCTTGTAGTTGGTCTGAGAAAGCAGCTCAATGCCAAGTCCCCTAGCATATCCTCCTCCGCTTTTCATATTGGTTTCTCAGTCCTTGTTCCCACTATCCCTCTGATACCATGTGAAATATTTAAGGTCGGAAGAACACATCGACCAACAAGGGAATAAGGACACCAAGGGATGAACACAAACTTTCACAAATAATAAAGCTTGACAGCTAGTTACAAATGAACATGACTGAAAACAAGTTGCATCCAACTTGATTCACAACAGCCAATAATTGTAAAGAAACTGGTCACAGACAGTGTCCGCTTCTCCTCCGGAGCACAACAAGTAGGTGATACTCGCGCCCTAGCCACTAGCACCGGGCGCTAGCTCTCAAGCTAGCTACTCGCAATCTCCTCTTCTCGCTACCGGAGGCGCTATCCACTTTCGTCGGTGCTATCTTCCAAGCTCGCTACTCGCAAGCTCGCTGCTCCACTCTCCCAAGCTCGCAGGCGCTATCCACTATCGCTGGTGCTATCTCGCGAGTAAGGAACTCTCTCTAGGTCGCTAGCCGAACTGACTCCGAGTTCGCTGCTCTTCAGGTGGCACTCTGGTATCTCAAACTCGCTCAAAGTTGATGATACTCGCCACTATCTGAATCTCTCTGGTTAGAGAGAGTCTACCCCTCCTATTTATAGGCAAGGGAGGAGGTCTTCTAGAAGCTGAGCTAGCCCTGGCGCTAGCTCACTTCAAATCCAACACAACCTCCAAATTATAGACCAAAATAATAATACTGAGTCAATTGCACCAAAAGTGAGTAAAATATCTAGAATATTTCTCAAGTAGTATATTAATTTGTGGAATAAAAACTTAGGATCTGTTTGGGAGAGCGATGACCGTTGTGAAAGGAGCGCTGATAAATGGAAGGTTGCAAATAGAGCTGTAGAAATTTGACTGTTGCAAAGTTGTTCAGAACAAAAAAATTTAGCTGTTTGGCAGAATAGTGGTGTGATGTTTGTTGCGGGTCACCCGGTTTTCCCCCGGTCCGGAAAATCGGGCCGTCTTAGCTCAAAGTTGGACCGGATGCGCAAATAGTCAAAAGCAATAAAAAAAACAATTACACAAGACGTTTTAGCGTGGAAAACACAGAAAAGGGTAAAAAATCACTTGACCGGTACGATGTCGAGCCAAAGTCCACTATATTCTTTGAGGTTACAAATGTTTGAGTTCTTTGGAGGGTGACAGACCACCTCTCTGTTTACAAGCTTTAAATGCAGAAAAAAGGAAAAGTAACTAAGTCCACAGAGCTTTAGCGAGTGTGTCAACGAGTGCGATCTTCTGTGTCTTCTCTGGTGCTCGCTGAAGCTAAGTCCACAGAGCTGTTGAAGGAGCGTCCACTACGACGATCTTCTGTGTCCTTTTTAGCTCTCTCTGAAACTTAGTCCACAGAGTTGTTGAAGGTCCACTAGGGAGATCTTCTGTGTCATCTCTGGTTCTCACTGAAGCTAAGTCCACAGAACTGTTGCGAGAGCGGCCACTAGAGCGATCTTCTGTGTCCTCTCTGACGCTCGCTGAAGCTAAGTCCATAGAACTGCTGTGAGAACATCCTCTTGAGCATTGAACGTGAGCAGACTTGAGAGGGAGCTGAGCTGATTCTGAGTGAATGAACGATCTAAGTCTCACGTCCTTGCCAAAAAATCATAGAGCTCTCTCTTGTCTCTTGGATTGTTTGGCTTCAAAAGAAGGCATGAGGCTTTTTTATAGCTTTCTTGAAGGAGCGTGCTGGTAATTGTGCTCGACTGAATCTGGAGTTGACAAATGACGTTGATTGATTCTGATCACCTGGATCACCAATTTCCTGAAAATGACGAACATGCTCCCCGGGCGGCCCGAGCATGTTGACTGGCGGCGGCGGCGGTCGAAGGTGGCGGAGGTGTCCGGGGGTAGCCGGAGCGGCGGCGGTGGCCGGCACCGGTGGCCCGCCGGTGCGCAGACGCGGCGAGCGCGCTGGCTGGACGCGCGTGCGCGGGGAGGCCGTGAGTGGTGTGCGGCCTCGCGGCTCCTTGTGCATGCTTTGTTCGTGTGCTTTGTCTTTGTACGTACCCCTTCGAGCGGCTTTGTGACCCTCCGTGTGAGCGCGGGTCGTAGACGTGACTCATTCGGTTGGGTTGGTTTGCTTGAGCATTGTGATCGAAGTCTCTCTAATTTGACTCTCAAGTTTTTAGAGGAAACCCGTTAATGTTTAATATTGAAAATAATATTTTTTATTTCTTCAAAATCAATTAAGAAGGATATTTTTATATTAATTAGTAAAAATTTTGGCTATCAAAATTTTGGAAATTAGCATTTCATCTTTTTAATGATTTGAAAATTGAATTATTATGAAATATTTTAATTTTTTAGAGGTGTTTGTTGACTTACTTCTCCAGCTGGTGACAGGTTCCTCTGCTCACCGTTCTTTCTGTAGGTCAACTCACAATCTCAACATTTTCTCCGTCCGATTTTTAGATTGAAGGCCGCGGTCCTCGATTTCGGGGAACTGGATCAGTGCACTTGGAAGGGGTTATAGGGATGATCATGAAGAAAATCACATTGTACTTTGGTAAATTGGATCTCGATCGGCTTTTGGAGAAGCAGAAGATGAACATCGAGCGACAGAGATCCTTCGAAAAGAGTCCGTTCAACGAGCTTTTCGTCGAGATCAAGCGAGATCCGCTCTCCTTTTCTTCGGGTGGACAGAAACGGAAGAAGAAAACGCGGTTGACTGGAGCTCGGGGTCACGGACGGCAAACGGCGAAAGAAATAAAAGGATCCAAAACCCTAGCGTTTGAAACAGAGGGCGGAAAAAACAAACGGTTTCAGGTGTGGCGCTACGTTTATCCTACAACGCTTATTCAAACATGCCCTTGAGGGCTTAATTAGGCGCGAATTATAATATAATTTGTTTTTTTCACGTCTAAATAATAACGCCGTATATATAAAACAAGAAGATGATTACTTGTTCTTAGTTCCCAAATAATGACTACCTTTGAGCAATTATTACCTGGTGCTCACCTGTCACGCAGAGCAAATATTGACCCAAGTTGAATTATTACCATCACATGTTTTTGATATTTTCTACCTCTCTTCTCCAACCTCTAGATCTATATATATACCTCTCGTCAAATGTATATTATTACTACATTAATACTACTCTCTTAATTGGGTGTACCGGATTAATTTTACTCTCTCGCGATGAATCGATGCGTCCGACTCGGCCGGGCGCTGGCCATGGTTCTCACTTTGATCGCCACACTTATGATGGTTTTCAACAAGTATACACACATCACAAATACCATCTGGATCTCCATCAAGGCCACCAACAGTTCCGCCTTTCTGTAAGTTCGATCTCCACGACATATATAATTGAGAATATTTTTAGATGACGTTGTTATTGGCAGACCAACATCAGCTATGGGCAGATCATTGTTAATGGCAGATCAAAATAAAAAATCAAAGAGATTTGTGAACCCGTAAAGGTGGTCTATCGATAGCCATTTTTTCAATAGCGAGGGCTGTCAATAACCATATGTGATATATGGGATGTCAATCATATAATTCAAAAGGACTTGTAAAAAGAAGGTTGGGTAATATTACCTTGCAAAGATATATATATATATACGAGTGACAGTGCACGGGGGCCCCCCGTGCCCCGTGCGACAGTACCCTACCCGCCCCCGGCACACACTCACTTATTTAAAAAAAAAATCTTTTTTTCCTTTTATTTTTTCACCCGCCCCAAGTCAGCCCCAGATCGGCGGTCTTCGCCCGCCTCCGACCGGCGGTCTTTGCCCGCCTCCGACCGGCGTTTTTTTTAAATTATTCATTTTAAAGGTTTTTTTCTATTATAGTTTTTTTTAATTATTCTTTTAAGTTTTAAAAAACAAAAAAAAAGTTGCGCCATAAGAAAACCGCAGGTGGGTGGTTATATCTTGAGAAGTAAAATAAAACTGTCTATTTATATATAGTAATGTAAGTGCTTACAACAATTTGCCAGTTGGTGTGATGGTTGTGTCTTGATTAAATATATTAGAGGTTTTGGGTTCGATCCCATGCAAGCGCAATTTTACAATTATTAAATTTTTAATGAAGATAAGGACAAAATCGTAATTTCACGTTGTAGGGTAATGACTTGAAAATATAGGTCTATGACACCCTACCATAGTAGGTATAGGAGATCTAGTAAAAATAATATGTGGCTGGATTTGATTTCAGCGAGATTGAACGGTTGTGATTGATTTGCTGGTAAGCCATTCTCACAAAACTTAGTTAGATTAGCAGCTAAAAGATGCAATTCATAAGTCTTTAATTAATTAGTTTTCTCTATTATCATATAATGAATAGAACTTTTTATTCATTAACTTTTCAAGAGTTCGATCTGTTGCAGAAAATTCGAGTAGAATGAAAAACATCAGCACCATACATGGGTCTGATGGATTCATTTATTTTGGTGCTTGTTAGGTTCAAAATATGTCTTAATAGTGATTATAAATCTACGCTAAACCACCATTATTTAAGGGAATTACTTTTTATTGCACATTTTGATAATAATCACAAGAAAGGCTCACATTTTGGTTACTCGTGTAGACTATTTTAATTTAGCGGAAGATAAATCATAATTATACGAGTAACACTTCACGGGAGCACATTGCGTTCATGACAGTTGCACCGCGGGTTAGGGCACCGCGAACCTACCACTAAGAGTTGATGATATTATCACTGAAAGTTGAAAAGCTAGAAATAGCGAACTTCTTAGGTATGAGCCTTGCAACATCTCCAATCTTTAGTTTCACAGTGCTAATAATATTAAGTCACTCTCTACAATAAAAAGACTGAATATATATCTTGTATACACTCCTTAATCCGTATTAATTGAAACTTCTTTTTGTTAAAATGTGTTTTACTTTGTAACTTAATTGATTTTCTACTTCTCATATGTATCATCTGATACATTTTTTAGTTTATTTCCCAACTATTTTGTTGATTATTACTTGTTTTGGACTGTATTCTTCTTTAGTTCCTATTTGTTTATATTTTACATGATATTTTTGTCCTTCTTTGGGAATCTTTGATTATGGTTCTCATCTAAACAATTCCAATTTACTCATGGCTTGCTCTTCTTCTGATTATCATAAATGTTTTTGAACAATTATTTCAAACATATTAGGTACTTTGTCATTTCCAATGCAGTGGTGTTTGTTTACTCTGCACTCTCCATCTGCCTCTCGTTTAGTAAAAATATGGGCCCCGTGTTTGAGCTTCCTTTAACTATTGGAGATGTTGTGGCAACGATCGCACTCTTCACAGGAAATGCAGCTGCGATCACGATCGAAGTTGTGACTTGGAAAGGTATCTCGCAATTTGGTTGGGGGAGATTTTGCAACATCGCCACAAGCTTTTGTGGCATAGGCATAGCAGCCATTGCGATCTCATCACTCGTGGCACTTATCTACTTCCTACTGCTTGTGCTGTCCTTGGCCATAATTCATAAAAAAGATCAAAATTAATATTGAGTTTGTGGAGGATCGTGGGTTTATGTTCTCCTTTCAATGTCAATGTTATTTTCTTAATTTGAATATTGTGGATTTTCTACCCAAAACACTATGCATTATGACTTTTAATATCCATTTGTATGTGAATTCGCTTTGCGCCATGTCTTTGAGATCATAATGAAAAACATATTCGTCACAGCAACAACATTGTATTTGTAATGTAATAACTACTTGTGTTTGTTTGGATTAGGAAAAACAACTAAATATTTTGTTGGATAATATGGTGTACATTGTGTTGAGTTGGATTTGAATAGTCACCCACATGTTTCATCTTTCCCACCTACCGGACGCCAATGCGGACTTTTCTTCAAGCCACCCATGTGCTTTGAATGAGAAAACTTCTTGAAAAGTGGCTAAGACATGTGAATTCACCCTATAGAAGGAGAGGGATCCAAGCTTGAAGGACACACGCCAAAAAGCCAAACCAAAAAGAGGTAAAGCCTTGAAGAGGAGAGTGGTAGTGCACGGACGAAGGAGGTGGTGGCCGTCGACATTCGATTGCGGGCTGCAACGACATCGAAGAGCGAAAGCATGCGGGCAGCAGCAAGGCGTCATATTCGCGGGCTGCGTCAAGGTGCGCGGTGCTCGGTGGTTGCGTGCTCGTAGGTCGTGGTGGTTGTGCACAAGTGGCGACATTGGCGGGCTGCGCGTTCGCGGCAAGGTCAAGTCCTGACTTGGATCTCTTCTCGGTGGTGGCGGCCGCAGTTGGTCGTCCGACGACAACGAAGGTTCGTTCTGGTACGAATCTTGTGCGTCCGTTTTGTAGAAAATTACTTGCCCAAGAACACTTCACCACTTGCACAAAATCCGTTCTCAATCGCAATGAAATCCAACAATGATAAATCCAACCGGGATAAACTCCACGCAAATCAAATTTAAAACAAGGTTCAAAGTTTGCTTACAACCGGATACAACTCCAAATAAAACATGAAGCGAACAAAGAACAAAACACTTATCTTGGAGAAGATAGACAGCAGAAATAATAGAGAGAGAAGAAATTTTGGCTGTGGACAACTTCTACTTCAGAATTGGCAGGAAACTTCTTTCATAAAGATTGCAATATTCACTTTTTTTTTTCTGGAAATAATTCAGAAATAGCAGCACTTCTATCTCCCAACGAGAAAATGTTTGCTGAGATAACCCCACCGTAAATACCGTGCGTCTTTAAATACCCTGGGCCCACCTCTCTTATTTTCCGCCTCCTTCCATTTTTCTCCTTCCCCTCGCAGAAAAAAAAAACGTCGGAAGCTGCTCTCCCTTCGCCATCTTCCCTTCGTCATCTTCCCCTTCAGGCTGATTCGAGATACTGTTGTTCTCCCTCCCCGTTTCCGGCCACAGAGCTGTTTTCCGTTAAGGTCTCTGCTGTTCTCCCTCACCGTCATTTCTATCTTTTTAGGGTTATTTTCGGATTTCTATAGCAACAAGAAATGCAGAAGACGCGGAAGAAGGAAAATGTCACCAACATTTTCGAACATATTATCATCGTGATTTTGAGGTGTTCTTTTAAGTGGCAGGTAGTTGAGTAGACTTCAACATGGCCACTTCAAACCCCCAAGCTACTGATGAAACGGTAAGTTTTATAATCTGTCTGAAATTTTTTAGCTGTACAAATTAGTTAAATTTTCGACTGGATTTCATATTATTTTTCTAACTGTATAATTTAACTTAACTTGCGACTGAATATTTGGTTCCATTTTTGTAACTGTATGAATAAACTAAATTTTCAACTGGATTTTAGGTTGCATTTTTCTAGTTGTATGAATAAACTAATTTTCTTACTGGATTTTTAGGTTTAACTTGTCAACTGCATATAATTAAAAAATTAGGACTGTATTGTTGCTCCTCTATGAACTTATGTTTTTTTGTTCTCACAGGTAAAGATAGAACCCGTTGTGTTTCCTATCGTCCATTCAGATGAAGAAGCCTACACCATATATTATGATTATGCCCACAAGACAGGTTTCAGCGTTCGTAAGCATCACTTAATGTACTGGACGCATACACGAATAGTTAAACTACGTGAGTTTTGTTGCTCAAAAGCCGCGGAAGAGTACAAAGAAATCACCTTTGAAGTACCGCAAATCTGATGCACGCACTAGGTGTCTTGCTTGTGTTACATTCCAAGCTGATAAAGAAGGCAAAAACTGGACAATGACGAAGTTTGTGGAGGAACATAATCATCCATTGGCAACTGAGAAAGAGATATATTTATTGAGGTCTTGCCGCAATATTTCTGAAATGCTAGGCAGCCTTATGAAAAACATGACAGCCGCTGGAATTAGGGCAGTGGATTCGTATAACTTTCTATCTACAGAAGCCGGTGGGTTTGATAACATAGGGTTTTCCAAGATGGATGCCTTCAATTACGTTCAGCGGGAAAGAAGGGCTTTAATAGAAAGCGGTGATGCTTCCAACTTGCTTACTCTACTACAAAAAAAATAGTTGGCAGATAATATGTTCTCTTACGAAGTCCGTACAAATGAATTTAATAGACTGACAAGTTTCTTTTGGATGGATGGGCATATCAAGACAGATTACGACTGTTTCGGTGACGTTCTTATTTTTGATACTACATATAGATTAAACAAGTATAATCTAGCTTGCGCGCCATTCATTGTCGTGAACCATCACTGGCAAAATGTTTTTGTTGGGGGGGGGGGGGGGGCTTTTATCGCTGAGGAAACCATTGAATCTTTCTGCTGGTTGTTCGAGGCGTTTATGAATAATGTGGGTGGTAAACAACCAACTACTATCTTTATGGACCAGGATCAAGCAATGGTTGTCGCTATTGAGCGAGTATTGACTACTACTCGCCATCGGTTATGTCAGTGACACATATGCAAGAAGGCGCCATCAAAGGTGCCGAGCTTCAACCACGATAAAATTGTAAGGACATGTTTTTATAATTGCATGAACAAGTGTGATGGCGAGGATGAGTTCAATAGGTATTGACACGAAATGATAACGAAAGGAAGCCTATATGAGAACAAATGGCTGAGAGATATTTATAATATTAGAAGGAGGTGGTCCACTGCGTTCAATAAAGATGTATTGGACCTAGGGATTTTGTCCACCCAAAGAAGCGAGTCTGCCAATAATTGCTTGCATGGAGGTTCAAAGGCTAATAGTTCGCTTGTTGAGTGCTTTTATGGAATGGAGAAACTTGTCTCATCATGGCGGCGCAATGAGCATGATGAAGATTTCAAGTGCAAGCATGACACGCGATACAAAATATGTATCCTGCTAAAGAATATTTAAAAACAATACACTAGGAAAATGTTTGCAATATTTGAAAAAGCTTTCATGGAGGGAGTTGTGGGAGTTAACGTGTTGGATGAAAATAGATATGATGATAGGAACATCTTATATATTACATCTCAAGACGAAGCAGTAGACAAAAGATGGTATGCTACCTATAACTCTGCCACCAATGATGCGCAGTGCTCTTGTCGTGAGTTCGATACTACATGTATCTTATGTCGGCACATCTTAAAGATTTATAACTTAAGAAACACAAAGCAAATACCTAGTAGTTATGTGCTAAAAAGATTTACTGTAAAGGCCAAAACGGGAATATACCTCCCCGACACACCCTCCTTGACAGATTCTAACTCGAACTTAATATTTAGAAATCACCTAATGCGTTTCAGTTACGACCTTGCACGACGAGTTGAAAATTGCAAACTAGCCAAGGAGGATGTTGTAAGGACAATGAATGCCATGTCCAAAAAGATAGATGAGTTGGTTGACAAGGAAGAGCACCACAAGAAAGGCTGTTTGGATGAAAATGATCAAGGGAAGACGACAGTAAACGATCCGCCAATGAAGAGATCAAAATGAGTCCCTAATGCACGTATGAAGGACCATTGGGAGCGAGGAAACAGAAAAGCAAAACCAATTATTGTATTGTGTTTTGTCATCTTAATATTTTAATTACACCATATCGTAAATCAAAATAATATTTTTTTAATGTCTCTCAGGAAAGAAAGTGGAGGTCAAGGTAAAAGATGTTATTGATGATAACACACAAGACACAAAAGAGTTCGAATTCTTTGGCGGCACAGCTAATGAGCAACATGCTTCACCTCCTCCCACCCCGACATGTGCTGATGTAAACGACGACTACTTCGTTAACTTGTCATTTAATTTCTCTAGTGTTCCGGATGTTTTCAAGTCTTATTATTGAGTGAAAAAATTGTATCCTGACAATGATGATTTCTAATCTTTGAAATGTAATGTATCCAGTCAATGTTCATATATGTATCCACTATTGTTTGTTAATACCAACGTGCCCTGTTATAATTTTATCAGCTAAGATTTAAAGAGAATAATTGTAAATCCTGCACAGAACAATTAATTTGTAATCAACGAAAAATGAAAAAAAAAATACATTGTTCCAAAATGAAACAAAAATTACATCAACTATGCCAAAGCAGATACAGAGTAGATAATTCAGAGTAGATTATATAAGGAAGAAAAAATATTAGCAAGTCCAACATCATGGATTTTAACACACATTGTGCCAAAATGAAAAAATATTACATCACAACTCCAACATCATGGATTTTAGCAATTAATTTGTTTCGGCCACCTGCCCGCTAATGTTTGCTAATACCAAATCATGGAAGACACGCAAAATATCAGCGGTAATCTCTGCTCGAAAACGTGGCATCTCATCTTGCCAACCCTTTTTCGTTTCCCATGGAACCTCTATCGGTGAGAGAGCTGCCTCCATGTATTTTAGCATGAACACCCCGCAGTCAATCCCATTGCTTTGCTTAGGGATTCCATGAAATTGGTACAATCTTCCACTCCAATATGTCGGTCGGCAAGGCAGTGCTAGCATCCTCATTGTTGACGCCAAGAAAATCCTGACCTCAAGATTCGGATCAATGCAGCCGGAGGCTACTTACCCAGCGGTTCAACGAGAAGGTTTGGTTAGCCACTATGAGCAAAATGGAGAGATAAAGGACACAACCCCAGGTGCTGCGGCAGGGAGGTCCCATCACGTACCCAGAAGCTCAAAAGAGTCTTCTCCTCCAAAACCACGAATGGCCGAGCTTGATACTAGGTAGACACTTGTTAGGGAAGATTCTTGTTTGTAAAGGGGGGGGGGGGGGGGGGGTGCAACTCTGATTTTGACAAGTGTCATTCCTGGTACCCCTGGGGATCTATTTATAGACAAATCCTAGGGGGGAGCAGATGACTATCCCTGATCCCCTAGAGTTGGTTTTTTAGAGAAGGTAATATGTTGGCGAGTAGGCAAAGAACTCAGACCTAACTGGCGAGTTGGTTGGCTAAGTCGCCTATAGGCGAGTAGGTCCGAACTCACGACCTCCTCGCTTGGCCGGGTAGTGAACGCCGGACAGGTCTTTCCTCCTAGTCTTGTGCGAGTAAGTACCTTCTCGCACAACCAAAACTCTTTACCTTCCTTGACTCCGAAAGCCTGCGTTCGACGAACTCCGAGAGCCTGCGTTCGACGAACTCCGAGGGACTTCTGTGTTGACTTTGACTCCCGCCTACGTGGCCTTGAGTCGGGCCCACCCTCGGAGAATGAGGGTTGTACACTCATGGAATGCACGGACCTGTTTGCAGCATAAAATATGAATGTCATGTATATTATATAAGGAAGAATAACATAGAAGTTTAACAAAACCATACCAAATTAGGAAGAGATCCTTGATGCCGGCCATGAGGCATCGAGTCATAGAAATCCCATCTGCATCGCTTTAGGTCGCATACTAGTAGACACTAATGACTCGGTGCATGTACTGGCATGAGTAACAAGTCCGCTTTATTGACGTTCTCCACGGTGATATGGCTAATAAGCGTTTCTGAGTTGTTCACCCTGCTCATCTCGTAGTACTGCGTAACAGTATACATTAACATTAGTATTAATGCATATGCATAATAGTATACATTAACATTAGTATTAACAAGTCCGCTTTAAACAATAATTTTTGAAAAATTTATGAAATGTACTTACAGCATGATCAGGAGATATGTATAAAAAACTTCTAAATTTTTCCAGCGATCTCTTTCTTCGGGCACTTAGTACTAATGCATATGTATTTAAATGGACATCCGACAACCAACCAACACCTAGCAAGTCGTCTAATAACGACCTAGTCATATGTACATTCCCACTATGAAAGATTGTTTGGTTGCTGCGATAAGGAAAATAAGTTACTCATCTTGAAGGTCACCAGAGATTTTGATTTGCAAACAAAGAAACGTACCTTTTTGTAAATTGCATAAGGACAAATCCAATAATTTCACGTTGGCGAGTAGTTATTAGATCTCTACCAGGATAAGATGCCTCAAGATTCACCTTTCTTCCTTTGTTCGGGGTGCCTTGTTCCTTCTTATTATTATAAACTCTCTGCGGGGGTGTGGGACGAACGAGCGTCATCTCGAGTGTAGAAATCGGGGTGGTATCGATAGTAGGAAATACTGCGGAAAAATCCGACTATAAAACTACCTCAAAAATTTAACTGTACAAATATTAGCAAATTAATAACTATAAATTAAACAGCTCAAGCTCAAAATTTGAACTGTATGAACAAAGCAAACCTTAATAGGAAATTTTTCACCTCACAGCCGACGATGTGTTTGGCGCCTTCGTGGGTAGAATGCTATGTGACAGAAATACCAGGAAATTTTCAGTCCCATTTCTGAGATTTCAGATAAAACTCTAAATCCGGAATAAATCCGAATGGAAAAAATCACAGAAATGGGACTAGAAAATATCGGTGTAAGAAAACGAGAGTTAAACCTATGCTTATCATCTTCTACAGAGGAGCTGGTTAATCCATCGAACAATAACAATTTAACATTGCAAGAAGCACATACCCTAGCAGTATTCCATGTGAATGACTAAGGCAGGAGACTTCGACAAAGCTGCGGGGAGGATACTTCGACAACCGTTGACGGGGGGAGGATACTTTGGCAGCGGCGGCGGTGGGGAGGATGCTTCGACAGCGGCTGAGATCGGTGGAAGGGAGAGTGTTAGTGTTCGAAATTTGTGGAGTGGCACCGGATGGGCGGAAGGCCAGGGGAGGCACGCGAGAAAATGTTTGCTCGGAATGGGAAATAGTGAAACGACGAGAAAATTTGAAGAGAGGTGGGCCCATGGTATTTAAAGACGCACGGTATTTACGATGGTGTTATCTCAGCAAACATTTTCTCATCTCCAACACAGCAAAAAAGAAAAACTGGACAGCAAAGGTTCCTTCACACTTTTTTTTACGAACAGGGAAAGGAAAAGCCTTTTTGTTTTTCACAGGTTACGAACCATAGGGAAGAGAAGTTAATTAAACCAACGTGCCGGTTCTTCTTAATTTTAGACAACAGTTATTAATGGAGAGAGATAAAACACCTTTTCAAATAAAAAGCTGTCCGCTGCTTTAAAGGAAAACTGCCAGCTTTTTTACTTTTAGTTTTTCCCTTTAAAAGGACAACACAAAAGAAGTTACAACCTATTTTTTAAGAGGTTGCAACATTTTTCTGCACTACCTCATCTTGATTATTTTAATACGTTTTACGGATTGTAGTTAAGTTCATATTACTCTTGCGGATTTTCGTAGTCCGTTCTTCTGCAGTATATTTTCGGACGTGTATCTCTTAATTTGAGTACTTATTAATTTTATTGTGTTAATAAAATTGTGAAAAGTACGTATTTTCTTATAACTTTGTATTTAATTATTCCTGGGGATTACGCTTCCGCGACCAGAAATCCCAACACATTGTCGACATTACATTCACCGAGCAACTGAATGAAGTTGTGTGTTAATATGAAAATGAACAAAAAGTGGAAGAAAAGCACAAGGGTATTAGAGGAAAGTGTTTTTACTTTTTTTTTATTCATTACAATGACAAGTCACCATTACATCGATATTTATTGGAGTACACATATGGTAACTGTGAAAAATTCGAAGAAGTCGGAAGAACACGTCAACCAACAAGGGAATAAGGACACCAAAAAATAAACACAAACTTTCACAATTAAAAACTCTTGGCAGCTAGTTACACTACAACAAAACAGAGATACAGCGGCGTTTTATTAGCGGCGTTTTTGAAAACGCCGCAATAATATTTATATTTAGCGGCGCTTTCCAATAAATAAACGCTGCGATTAACTAAAGAGGGCATTTGCGGCGCTTTTTAGAAAACAAACGTCGCCAAAACAATTAATTTAATATATTCTAAAACTAGACCTCTGCGCGTACCTCTCATTTTCCCGATACTTCTCACTCGGCAAGCTAGGGTTATGCGCGTTCCTGGTTCTCATCTTCCCCATATCACACTGTCGGCTAGATGAAAAGCTCCGCCTTCACCAAATCGCACTTTCAATCTTTTAAACCCTCTTCGCTCCGCCTTCTCCAAACCGCATCAGCGACGCAATCCAGAGCATCCTCCTCTTATCAGCGCCGTCAAATCCGATCCCTGGAGCTAGGGCACTTCTGGTTATCAGGTTTTAATATTTTTGTCTGCATCTCCTTCTTCCCCATTTTTCTTCTTCTAGGAGGAATTAATGATCGTCCTGTTTAAGGTGCTTTGTAGATCTATTTAATTACTGTAGAGATTAATTAATATTCAGATTTGTAAGGGTGCGTTCGTTTGGTATGTTTTGATTCACAGGAATTGGTTTTGGCCGAAAACCTACGGCGCAGAGGTTTTGGAATTGGGTCAAAACCAATGTCTGTGTTCGTTTGCAGGAAGGTTTTCAGTCACAGGAATTGAATATTCCAATATTGCTGTTCGTTTGCAGGATGGAATTCAGAGACAGGAGTTGATATTTGAAAATAAAAAAATAAATAATTTTGCACCAGAAGTGCTATAACAGATATATGGCAAAATCAAGAAATTATAGCATAATGTTTTCATAACTAAAGCAAACAATAAAACATAGCTAAAACACCAAACTGGAATCCGATACACAACAACATAAAACAAATGGACAGGGCTGAAAATAAGCTGCATCCAACTTGATTCACGACAACCTATAGTAGAAAAGAACTGGTCACGGACAGTGTCCACTACTCCTCTGGAGCACACCACACAGGTCATGATACTCGCTACTCGCTACCGCCGGCGTTAGCTCCTAACGCCCAGCGTTAGCTCTCAAGTCGCTACCCGCAAGCTCGCTGCTCGCACTCGTCGAAGCTCGCTACTCTTCGCTTCCTCCTCTTCTTGCGACCTCGAGCGCTAGCCACTAGCGCCGGGTGCTATCTCCGAAGCTCGCTACTCGCTCCAGGTTGCTAGCCGAACTGACTCCGGGTTCGCTGCTCTCCAGGTGGCACTCTGGTATCTCAAACTCGCTCAAAGTTGATGATACTCGCCACTTTCTAAATCTCTACTCGCCACTTTCAGAATGTCATTAGAGGGGGTCTACCCCTCCTATTTATAGGCAAGGGAGGAGGTCTTCTAGAAGCAGAGCTAGCGATGGCGCTAGCACTAACGCGGGCGTTAGCTCACTTCAAAACTCTAACACTCCCCCTTAAAGTGAGCTCCGGGAACAACTCTAAGCAACGAGCGAAGCCTCCGGAATGGCCCCGCAGATAGGAGCTTTGTGAATATATCTGCAAGGTTATCTTCGCTCCGCACAGGCTCCACTGCGATCAAGCCACCTATCACCTTCTCTATGATGAAGTGATGCTCGATCTCTATGTGCTTGGTCCTTGCATGACACACTGGATTGATTACCACTACAACAAAATTGGTATACGGTGACATTTTTTATGTCATCAGTGACAATTTTAAAGCGTCGCAATAGTTTTCGTGACGTTTATAAAAACGTCACAAAATCATCGTGATTGCGCGTGTCGCTGTAGCTCTTTGCGACGCTTTCAAAAAAAAAACGTCGTGATTGTCAGTTACTCTACCGCGACATTTTTTTCCAAAAACGTCATGATTGGCAATTGTTCTACCGTAACATTTTTCTAAAAAAACGTCATGATAAGTAGTTGTTCTATCATGACACTTTTCCAAAAACGTCGTGAAAGATGTTCATCCTACCACAACGCTTCTTAGCCAACGTCACCAAAGGCAAAACTATACAGCAATATTTTTTTTCCAAAAAAACGTTGCAAAGTAAATATATTTAAAAAAAAATGAAAACAAATTATGATAATACTTCTCAAATAATCTAAATACTAATCAAAACTCTACTAAACATTTACTTTTTATTTTAATTCAATTTTTGACATTTAAACACAAAAATAAATAAAATGCTCAATATCAAAGAGAAGTGTGTTTAATATTTTTTATTTTATTAATTAAAAAAAAGAGGGTGAAAGATGGCCCAAACCCCTCAATACAGACTAATAGTATTTCCATCTCTAATTAAACTAAATACATGAAAAAAAATATGCACAAAGAAAAAAAATCTATAAATGCTCATTCTTGTACACATTTGATAGTCAACTAATGTCTTCTCCTCTCTTCTTTAGATAATATCCACTAGCATGAAAATCAAGCTACTACCTGCATCCGAAATGCAAAAAATATGTTAAAAGCATTACTTGTATTGTAGTATCTCAGCACCAAGAAGATTATAATATCATTCACTTGAACCTAAGCAATGAAAGAGTAACAGATCTCATACAATGTTAACTAATCAGTAACTAAATTTACAAAAATTAACAATAATCTCAGAAACAAAAGCTTACACAGTTTAATATTAGAACAAAGTAAGCAATCATATTTCAATCCCAAATGAAAGTAAAAAAAATCATAATCATGGCGATTGTTATACACACTACATATCCAATTTGCCAAATGATTGTGCACTTACTGATCTAATGCAGATATAAAATGGCAGGGCAAACGGTACCCCATGGACCTTCAAGTTGTTTGAAAGATTATCATAGATACATTTATGATTCCTTGTAAAATGGGTGTGTCCGTCCATAGATTTTTTGGTCTAGAAGCCTGCATTGAGATTAGGTAGTCGTGAAAGAATATACCTACATATATGCCGGAACAACCATTATCAATCAGATGCCCGAGCCACTAATATCTAAAGAAATCTCAAGAAAACTCAGAAAATTGTCAAGATAGAGAAGAATCAAGGATAAGATTGAGGATATTGAGGTAAAAATCTTGAACCTTCTCCATATTGAGATTTATTTGGAGGGCCAAAATCTATCAAAAAAATTTGTTGTTGGATTAAAAATAAGGTAACAAATATACAATATCGGTTAATTATGTTTTGCAACATCAAATAATCTAACAAATATACCAATATACACAAAAGAATTTTATAAACAAATTTTTTATACGGGCGGATCTGCCAGATTTTCACGATGAATGTTTATCGTAAAGATCACGAATCTTAAGGCTAAAAGTAATCCCGCCCGCAGATCACAGTTTGTTACCCGTACAAAAAAACTTGCTCCAGAAAACCAATAAACGGGGCCAGTGAAACAATACACATTTAAAATAAATATGTAAACTTGCTATTATTCACCTAAATAAACAAAAAAATTATGCTTTCTGAGCTGTAATCTCTCATCTTGATCATTAAAAATGCTAAACCCTATCAAATAAGCATCTAAAGCAGCTAACATTATGTATACACATCCAGGAAGAGACCAACAAACGGGGCAAGTGGTTGCGGTGTTGCGCAGAGTGAGAAGGGCCAAGCTTTGGCCTCGCCAAGTGCTGCTAAGGAGGATAAGCGGAGTGATGAAGTAAACTAAAAAAAGAATGAAGTTTGCTGGAGGAGGAGCTTGCCAGAGGAGGAAGAGAAGCTTGCCGACATATTGCTGGAGGAGGAGCTTGCCGGATACTGCACAGGGCACCTGAAGTTTGCTTCAGAATCATAGCGGAATGCTTGCACATGAGCTCTCGAGAACGGCTTCTTTGTTGAGGCTTCGCAGCAAGGGCGAGTTATCGGCTCTGTGGGAGGAGAGTTGCACAACTGCTCTGTAGTGGTTGTAGACATCCGCCTTGGATGGTGGCCTACTTAATTTTGGAGAGCTCCGACGCACAGTAGCCGAGAGCATCGGCGGCGGTGGTGACATTAGAGTTGGCAACAACGGTCATCAGACTCGACAGGCCATAGTCAACGATCTTGGCGTTGTGGGCGTCATCGTGGAGGTGCGTTAAGCCCCTTGCTATGCCCATGTCGTTGTTCATCCTTATGGGGCAGCCTGTGGGATGTCAGAACAAACTCAAACACATTGCAGAGAAATAATATTTGGAGGAAGGAAGGCTTCAGACTTTTCTTGATATTATTCAAAACAAAACCTGAACTACATATAGGCAGAGGAGATGACTTACAACGGAAAGAAAATTAAATGTCTAATTAAAAGGAAAAACGAAACAGCCAAGTGTTTAAAATCGGAAAGAGCAACAACAAGTAACGTCCATATTGGACTTTACTCTCCACCAAAAAACTGAAATAAGACTTAATTAGAAGAAACGTAACTAATTAATAACATTCAACCCCTAATTAGTTATGTTCTTCACGTCCCGCACTCGAAGACGCTCCCGCATTTCAACGAACTTGTTCCTTGCGAGTGCCTTAGTGAATATGTCAGCAAGTTGGTCGTTAGTATGTACATACTCGACCTCGATCATCCCACGCTCCACGCAGTCCCGAATGTAGTGGTAGCGAGTATCAATGTGCTTTGACCGATCATGATACACGGGGTTCTTGGTTAGCGCAATTGCTGACTTGTTGTCAACAAAGAGAGTTATTTTGCACCTAATCCTCTTCCGAATATCATCGAGTAGGTTGAGTAACCATACTCCTTGCTGTGCCGCAATCGAAGCTGAAATATATTCGGCCTCGCAGGAAGATAAGGCTACAACCCGTTGCTTCTGCGACATCCAAGTGATGATGTTCCGGCCAAGGAAGTATGCAACCCCCGTTGTGCTCTTCCTATCATCAATGCTCCCTCCATGATCACTGTCGCAGTAGCCAACTAGCTTCGTTCCTCCACGAAGGTTCCTCTCATAGGAAAGACCAAACCCGCTTGTACCTTTTAGATACCGCAAAATCTGCTTCACCACCGCAAAATGCTGAGTATTGGGCTTCTCCATGAACCTGCTTGCTATCCCAACGGCATATGCAATATCCGGACGCGTATTTACCAAATATCTCAAGCATCCTATTGCGCTCCTGTACTCCATAGGATCCACCAGAGGATAATCACCCGCCTTGCTCAGTTTGAGCCTTGGTTCCATCGGGACTTGAGTACTATTGCAGTCACCCATTCCAAATTTCTCAAGAATTTTTAATGTGTACGAAGACTGACAGAGGGTGATTACCTGAGGCGTTTGTGAAACCTCTATCCCCAAGTAGTAGGTGAGCAATCCGAGATCACTCATGCAGAACAGCTCCTTCATCTGAGCTTTGAACTTGTTTATTTCCACGCCGCTTGATCCGGTAATGATGAGATCATCCACATAGACTCCAACCAGTAAAATTGATTCTCCCACAACTCGCTTGTAGACGGCGTGCTCAGTCGGACTCCTCTCAAAGCCCAATGAGGATAGACTTTGATCCAGCTTGAAGTTCCAAGCCCGCGGGGCTTGTCGAAGGCCATACAACGCCTTCTTGAGCTTCAACACCTTGTGCTCTTCACCAACAATCACAAAACCGGGAGGTTGAGAAACGTATACCTCCTCGATTAGATCTCCGTTGAGAAAAGCCGATTTTACATCCATGTGGTGGATGTCCCATCCTTCTTCCGCTGCCAAAGCAATGAGCAATCGGACCGTCTCCAATCTTGCCACGGGTGCGAACACCTCGTTGAAATCAACCCCATGTCGCTGCACATACCCTTTCGCCACAAGACGAGCTTTATATTTCACGATGTTTCCCTCCGGATCCCGCTTCGTCTTGAAAATCCACTTGAGGCCAATGGATCTTTGACCACTCGGAAGGGTGGTAATCTCCCAAGTGTCATTGTCCCGGATGGATATTAGCTCCTCCTCCATAGCTCGTTTCCAACTTGGATGGTCTTTGGCTTCCTCATAGGTTGCTGGTTCCCCTGCGGCGAAAAAACAAAGACCGGCCTCCTGTTGTAATTCCATTTCTTCAGTTTCGCCGTAGATCTCCTCAAGGGACCGGTAGCGAGTCGGACCGCTGGAGCTCGACGTCGCCTCGGAAGTGTGGGAGGCACTGGTCGCGGGTGAACCGCAGTGGAGGGGGGTGCAAGTCGCGGGTGAGCCGCTGATCGCATGAGCGCTGACTGCGGGTGAGCCGCAGTTGCCTGGGGCGCTGGCTGCGGGCGAGGCGCTGGCCGCGGGTGAGCCGCGGTGGGGGAATGGCGACCCGTCGCGGGTGGGGGTGGCTGGTACGAGGGCATCGAGAGGAGCAGCTGCCCCTTCTATCGTCAAAAACTGATCGCAGCCAGAGAGCATTTCTCCGGCTTTCTCTTCCCAGTCCCACTTTGCCTCTTCGCTAAAGACGACATCACGGCTGATCACGAGTTTGCCCGTCTCTGGATTGAACAGCCGGTATGCCTTTGATCCCGCCTCGTAGCCGATGAGTACCATCTTGGTGCCCCGATCCTCTAGCTTTGCAAGATTAGGCTTTGTTGTCTTCGCGTACGCAAGGCAACCGAAAGTGCGAAGGTAGTGCACTTTTGGTTTCCTTCCGTAGAACGCCTCGTAAGGTGTCTTCCCAACAACGCTATGAGTAGCCGCCCGGTTGAGAAGATGCACCGCGGTCGTCGCAGCTTCTCCCCAAAACTTTGCCGGCATACCCTTGCTCTTGAGTAGGCTTCGAACCATACCCATCACCGTCTGATTCCGACGTTCCACCACGCCGTTTTGTTGCGGAGAATAGGGTGCCGTGAGGAAGCGTTTGATCCCGCTTTCCTCGCAGTAGGCGTCGAACGCCTTCGAGGTGAACTCCCCACCTCGATCGCTACGGAGTCCTTTCACTTTGAATTTCGTTTCCATCTCCGCTCGCGCCTTTAGTCTCTTGAATGCATCCAAGGCTTCGTCCTTGGATTTTAATAATTCCACCCACATGAACCTGCTATGATCATCCACTAGCAAAAAGAAATATTGTTTACCTCCAGGGGTGGCCGGATTGATGGGTCCGCACAAATCTCCATGCACCAATTGAAGAGGAATTGATGCACGATCTGCCGCAACGTTCGGAAATGGAAATCGCCTTTGCTTCGCCACCAAGCATCCGTCGCAAAGTTCTTGTGAGTGTTCAATGGGGGGCATCCCCTCCACCATCTTGAAACGCCCCATGTCATGAAGTGCCCGAAAGTTGAGATGTCCCCATCTAGTGTGCCATAGCCACGCCTCCTCTTTGTATTTCTCCGCTAGCAAGGCTACCGGAGCATCCGTCTTCATATTTAGGATGTAGAGACGATTCTTGGACCTCTCCACCTTCGCCAAGAGACGCCTCTCTTGATCGAATAGACACAAGAATCCGTCCTCCATGACGATCTTGCATCCGTTCTCCTCCAATTGTCCCAAACTCGCAATGTTTGTGCGGAGTTTCGGGATGTAGTAGACGTTGGTAAGGACTTTGTGCTTCTCCTTTTGGTCTTTGAAGAAGACCGCTCCCCGACCACATATCTCCACCGAAGAGCCATCTCCAAACTTCACCTTGCCTTTTACCGACTCGTCGAGGTTTGCAAAATAATCCTTGCAACCCGTCATGTGGTTGCTTGCTCCTGTGTCAAGGTACCAACTTGATTTCTCCAAGCTATCACAAAAAATGTTTGGTTGTACCTTTTCTTCATTTAGGAGAAGATCCAAGCAAGATGTTGATGGGTGTGCCTCCTTGCTTTCCGCCATTAAAAGAGCCGGTTCGAAATCCTCGAAGGCTTCGGCCATGTGCGCTTTCTCTTCATTGTTCTTCTTCTTCGAGCGGCATTCCGCGGCATAGTGGCCCATCTTGTGGCAATAGAAGCATTCGATTTTTGATTTATCTTTCACGCCATCATTGCGACCTAGACCTTCCCGTCGGTCGTTGTTGCGATGTTGTCCGCCGCGCCCTCGTCCACGGCCGCGACCTCCACGTCCGCCGGTATGGTGTCCTTCACCATTGGATGGCTTCTTGTCACGAGCCATAAACTCCCTCATCATCAAGAGGAGTTTCTCCTCGTCTTTGTTGGTAGCCCCACCAACACGCTCTTCATGAGTCTTGAGGCGGCCGACAACCTCCTCCACGGTCATCGTCGTGAAGTCGCCAAATTGCTCTATCGTCGAAGCAATCTGGACGAACTTCGATGGGACGGATCGCAAGAACTTCTTCACAACCGCAGCCTCCGCTACCGTACCTCCCAACGCCCTTTGCATGTTGACGTTTGTGGTAAGCTTCATTGTGAAATCATCTATTGAATCCGTCTCCTTCATGCGAAGCATCTCAAACTCCGTCTGCAGAGTTTGGATCTTTGCATCCTTGACGCGGTCCGCGCCTTGGTACATGATCCTAAGCATGTCCCATATCTCCTTCGCAGTTTTCTTCTCTGCAACCATCTGGAGAACGTCATCTGGAAGTGCTTGTTGGATGGCCGAAAAAGCTGTTTTGTTCTTTTTCGCATCCACTTTCGCCGTTGGATCGGTTGGTTCCACCGCCTCCAACGCATCTTGGACATCGAGGATCCCCCTCATTCTGATAGCCCAAACGCCATAGTTGCTCCTCGTGAGCACCGGGTATTTGAAGGTTCCATGGAACCCATCGTGTTTTGAAGATGTCTCTGCCATTGGAGAAACAACGTTTCTTCCTCACAATAGAACGATCTCCAACCCGCTCTGATACCAAATGTCAGAACAAACTCAAACACATTGCAGAGAAATAATATTTGGAGGAAGGAAGGCTTCAGACTTTTCTTGATATTATTCAAAACAAAACCTGAACTACATATAGGCAGAGGAGATGACTTACAACGGAAAGAAAATTAAATGTCTAATTAAAAGGAAAAACGAAACAGCCAAGTGTTTAAAATCGGAAAGAGCAACAACAAGTAATGGACTTTACTCTCCACCAAAAAACTGAAATAAGACTTAATTAGAAGAAACGTAACTAATTAATAACATGGGACTGTCCGGAACTTGAGCTGCAATTACGGCAATGGAGCATACATTGCAAGTGATGGTGGGAAAAAAATGTTCTTCCCAACTTAAACTGTGAAACTTAAATGAAACAAAAATACTCACCGTGAAGAAAAGCTTGCTGGAGGGATGCGCAGATTTGGGCGACATTGAGGATGAGTAGAATCTTGCTGGAAGGCGTCTGAGGAGCTATTGAGGTGGAGAAGTTGGGCTCGGCCGATTGTTGGAGGAGGAGGCGCATGCCGGAAGTAGCGACCTTGAAGGTGGAGCTCGTGAGAAGGGCTTCTGGCGGGAGGAGCATTGCAGAGGAGCTTTGTATAGGAGAGCTGGTGTGTGGTGGCAGTCCAGAATGGCAGGAAACGTGGGAGGGGAGACATGCTGGAGGAGAGCAGGTGGGAGGCATACCGAAATGATGAAAAAAAAAATCTAGGGGCGCGGGTAGAAAAGCTTGCGGGAGATGTTGAGTTGGGCCACCGAAATGATGAAAAAAATAGGGGCGCGGGTAGAAAAGCTGGCAGGAGGCGGGGAGTGGGGCCACAGTCAATGCCATCTTGATGAATTAAAGACCAAAAAACTATAATTTAGGAGTAGAATACTTGTTTTTTGAAGGGTAATTTGGTACCAAAAATATTTTACCTTCCTCATTTTTGACTTTGTTTATATAATAAAGATATATATCTATATTAATAAGGATCTTCTGCGGTTCGAGTCGCACGTCGTCGGTCACAGTAAATGTCTCTTCTGCCCTCGCGCCCCGTTCTGCCGTCGCCTGCCGCGTGGATCGTCGTCGCTTGCCGCGTGGATCGTCGGCGCCCTTCCACCGCTTTGCCGCTTCCTCGCGATCCCCCTCCGTCACGCCGCGACGCGCTAGCAGCGAGGCAGGGCGGCAACGTGTGCGTCTGCGTCTCCTGTCGCCGCGTGTGTTGCCAACCCCACCGCTGATACTTCACTCCACCAGGGCATCGTCAACGCTCAAGATCCGTCGCTGACCTTCCTCGCAGCAGCTCCAGGTACGCAACATCTTCTTCACGCAACCTCGACAATCCTCACCTCTCCGTCGTTCTCCTCGCCCAAGCCGGCTGCTCGCAAGTCTCTGCTAGGGCTCGATTGCACCGTGCTGATGTGGTACTGCTCAAAATGTTTTGCTAGGGCATCGTCTGTTCTCCAGTCCTTCGGGCCATCGTCGGCGCAGCCTTCTTCGCGACCGCTCAAACTCCATCGGTGAGCTGCCTCCTCTCTCAATATACTTTGATTTCTGTTCATTGTATCTATCTAATTTCTCCTATTTCTCCAATTTCGCCGGCTGCTTGCAATTTTCTGCTACGACTCGATTTCACCCTCCTGATCTGATCTTCCTCAAAATGTTTTGCTAGGGCATCGTCTGTTCTCCACTCCTTCGGGCCATCGTCGACGCCGGCTTCTTCCCGACCTCTCAAACTCCATCGGTGAGCTGCGTCCTCTCCGAATATACTTCGACTGTCTTCAGTTTATCTATTTAAGCCTAAAAACTTCTCAAATTTCAAAATATATATGCTCGATATTTTTTCTCTATTTACTTCCTCATTCAGCAGTTTTTATGTATTGCGAAATAATTGTTGGCAGTTTGATTTCCACGCTGATTTTTACGGCATTACCACTTCTTATCTTCATGTGAGGCGGAGTACATCGCAGCTGCAACATGTACTTGCCAAGGCATCTGGCTGAGGAACCTATTGGAGGAATTGCATCATGGACAGGAAGGGCCAACGACAGTGTTAGTGGATAACATGTCGGCCATCCAGCTCGCGAAGAACCCGGTGCTGCATGGGAGGAGCAAGCACATCGAGACGAGGTATCATTTCCTTCGTGAGCAGGTGGAGCAGAAGAATGTGGAGGTTGTGTATTGCCCTACCGGAGAGCAGGTCGCCGATATTTTCACCAAGGCACTGAAGGTGGAGACGTTCGCAAAGCTCAAAGGCAAACTCGGCATGTGCTGCCAAGTTTGAGGGGGAGTTTGTTGGCTTTGTTTGTTGACTTGGTCAACCTTTTAATTGTTTATATATGTTTTTTATTGTTAGAGGAGAGAGAGTGCATTAATTATGGAGAGAGAAAAGAAGTTTGTTTTCTTGCCTATAAATAGGCTCATTGTAATTTGCTTTTGGTGTGAAAAAGTTGGAAGAAAAACTTGGCGTTTTGTTTTGTGTTTTCGGGAGGAATTAAGAGAGAGAGAGAGAGTGGAGAGAGAGAGCGAAATAAACTATTCACGCAGGAATTTTCATTCTCGCCAGTTCTTTCTTCTCGGCAACAGTGCCTCTCGCCAACCACATCTCCCGCAGGAGGTTCTCGCACAGGACATCACGCCACCTTAGCTCGCCGGAGTCCATCTCGCCTGAGCAAGCCTAGCTGCAGCAGCTCGCCGGGGATTTGGTCTCGCCGTGGAAGTGTGGTGGAGCTCGCAGAAGTGAGGTGTTGCGTAGTGGAGATCTCGTCGGAGTGGGGTGTAGTGGTGCGTCTCGCCGCCTCATCTCGCAACCCGCACTCGCGTGGAGATCTCGTCTGAAGGAGGCCCGGCAACTCGCCTGTTAGAGATCGCGCCTGGAACTGGAGCTAGTGAGCTCGCGAAGTCGGGGCTCGCCGTAGTGAAGGTGCTCGTGGTGTACTCGCGTGAGAAGTGTTCGCGAGTTGTGCGTTCACGTGGAGTGGAAGTGCTCGCCGGAAGTGGTTGGTGCTCGCCGGAGTGGTAGTGTTTGCGAGTGCGAGGTGTCGTGCATGCCGGAGAGGTCTCGCCAAGTGTAGTGTCGGGCCCATACATCTCGCTTCCAACAATTTCCCGCATGCCTCTCCACCTTCACATCGATTTATTTTATGTTCGCTTATGCACAGATTTTCTGTCTACCTGCACTGTTTTATGTGGAATGTCTATTGTTGGCACTTGATGAAGACTATGATATCATGCAAACTCCAGCCCTACCCAACTCCTGCATATATCGAGCTTGCGCCGAAGAAAGAGTGGCACGCATGACACTAGAATAGCAAGCGAGGGGACGGGAAACTTGCGGTCGCATTCAAGCTTCCTACAAGACTTCCATCCATTACCAATACTTGCCAACACTCAAACTTACCATCAAGCACATTATGTAAATGTCCAATTTTATTTTACACCACCTGAACTAAACTCACTCCTTAGAAATATTTTTAGGACAAAACCAACATTCGTCCACACCCCTATTGACGTCGATTAGTAAATGTGCGCTAGCGTCTTATTCAAACCGCTTCATTTCACGGGCGAGAACAACATGAGCTCTCCTATCAATAAGGAAGTGCTCCTTGGCTTACTTTAATCTGCGCTGGGAATTGCATACCTCTCACTCACTTTCGAGAATCAACATGGATATCGGTTGACCTCACCGTAGTTTATTCGTTTTAATGATGATATCAATTTGCAATTAGTTTTTTATTTTCGAAGCACAAGTAACTTTTTGCTCAGTCTTGAAGTGTTCTAAAATTGTGTGAAAGTTAGGTTTTTGAGCATCATTACATAGCTTCTCTTTGATGTTTACGCCAACTTGAAAGATTTTGGCTACATTTGTCGCTGTTTATTTTTGCTCTGATGAGTTCGTATAAAACACCACTGTCATAGAATGTATGTTTGGCATGACAATGACGGGCGAATACCGGCGAGGGGCGGGCGAAGCCCGCCGAAGCTGAGGGGGCGGGCGAAGCCTGTTAGATATTTTGATTATATTTTCAAAATATATATCTAATTATTTTTCCTTTAGAAATAAAAATAATATAATTAAATATTAATAGAATTTCTCGTTATGAAAAATAACTATTTAGAAAAACTATAGAATAAAATGCTATAAAACATAAAGTTAGAAATCGAGCCTGGTTAAGGCGTGTGATCACTGCCCTAAAGAAGTTGCACCACCCTCCGGCAGGACTTTCAACCGATGCTCACTTCTCCAAGGTACAACACCCGGCTAGATCCCGAAACTCCGATGTGCGCGGACACCGAAGAAGCACAGAGCACCCGAACTTCCACTGGATGAAGCAAACGTAGAATCGCAATATATATAGTAGTATCGAAAATATGAGAGCATAAAGAAGAAGAAGATGAAAGAGAGATTGTGTGTGTTTGTCTCATATTTTGAGAGCTATTTATAGGCTCAAAATCAATCTCATAATTTATTATAGTATTTAAAACATTTAATTATATTAATTATATAATATAATATTAATAATAATGATACCATTTAACGTTAAAACATTAAATTATATTTAACGTTAATTATATATATTAATAGTTATTATATATTGACGTTTATATATATATATATATTATAGAATATACGAACGTTAGCTATATACAGAAGTTTTATAATTTACAAAATTTATATAAATGTCATTAATAATAATTAGCTATAACGTTAAGAATATATATTATATTAATTATTATTTAATGTTACATATTATATTATTATATATATTTCAGTTATTGTTTTATAAATATTATATTTTATAATAATATTGTCTTTAAACAAAGAACTAATATGATACATTTGAGCTTTTCCTTTTATGAGGAGATTAAAAAATTCTAACAATCCCCCACAAAAGCGAAAATATATTGAACAATTTTAAATAAAATAATAAAGATAAATAAATAAATAAATGCATAAATATTTGCTTCATCCAGTTGTATCTAATGCAATGGGTATAGGTGGAATGGTTACCTTGAACCTATACTTAGTACTTATCGTCTCTATTGAAGAACATAATGTGCTAGAAGCCTTGAATTATATTCTTTTGACCAATAGATAAAATAAGCACACACTAGATTGGTCATTCTTTGGGTTATGGCGGTGGGCGCTTTAATGGCCATGCGCATCCCTTGATTTCCATGGAGGTTATTAGGGCTCAGCCTGAATCCCAAAGTCGCGGCCTCACGACTACCCCCACATAGGTGGTGTCTCAAAAGATATTCGTAACACATATCTCGCAAAAATATGCCTTTGACAACCATTAAGGACTATGAGTCACAACCTATATCGTTACGTGGAACACTTTCATCATAGGAATGAGGAGAGAAAGATACATCTATCTTCTCTAATTTGTGCTCCTCACTTGGCCACATCAATAGTTTCGTTTCTACCACATTGAACCTAATTCATGGGATCTCCAATCACATAGGTTGGGTATCCACTATTGGTAGCAGAATTATGTGGGCTTAAGCCTCATTCCCCTCGATGATTTGATTATCTCATTTCGGGACAAACCTTTTGTGAGATTATCAGCCAGATTTAATTCTGACTTTACATAATTTAGTGATATCACATTCTTCCTTCTTTGCTTCACGGACTTGTACCTGATTCTCATAAACTTATTCATTTTTGAATTAGAAATATTAGAACCAGTTAAATCAATAACAGATTTATTATCGCAATGCAAAGAAATAGCGGGTAAAGGTTTTGCAATTAGTGGAATTTCAGAAAGTAAATTTTTGAGCCATTCTGCTTCGGTACATGTAGTGTCTAACGCTATAAGTTCGGATTCCATTGTGCTTCTTGAAATCACAGTTTGTTTTATGGAGGCCCATGAAATGGCAGCTCCTCCTAAAATAAAAACATAACCAGTTGTAGATTTTACATCCAATGAATCTGTTACCCAATTTGCATCGGAATACCCTTCAAGAACTTCAGGAAATCCCGTATAAACAAGATGATAATCAAGAGTGCCACGAAGATACTTAAAAATTCTAGTCAGTGCTATCCAATGCTCACTACTAGGATTGCTAGTGTATCTACTTAATTTACCTACCGCGTAGGAAATATCAGGTCTAGTCCGGTTTGCTATATAAAGTAAAGATCCAATCATCTGAGCATATCTATGTTGATCTACGGGTTCTCCTATATTTTTAAAAAGTTTGATACTAGGATCAAAAGGTGTTGCGGCAGGAGTAGAATCAAATAAATTAAATTTATGCAACATTTTTTCTATAGAATGAGAAAGAGATAACGATACACAAGTATCATTTTTAGTTAATTTCATTCCTAGGATAATGTTCGATTCTCCTAAATCTTTCATATCAAATTTGGATGATAAGAAAATTTTGATCTCTTCTATTATTTGTAAAGATGTCCCAAAAATCAGAATATCATCTACATATAAACAAAGTAATGCGATATCAATATTATCTTGTTTTGCATAAATACATTTATCAAATTCATTAAATAAAAATCCAAAAGATGTGATAACAGAATCAAACTTTTGATGCCATTGTTTAGGAGCTTGCTTTAATCCATAAAGTGACTTGACTAATTTACAAACTTTATGCTCTTGATTTTTATCAATGAAACCTTCCGGTTGAGTCATATAAATCTCTTCTTCTAAATCACCATGTAGAAAAGCAGTTTTAACATCCATTTGATGAATACTCATTTTATGGATCGAGGCTAATGCAATCAATACACGGAGAGAGGTAATCCTAGCTACCGGAGCGTATGTGTCAAGATAATCTATTCCTTGTTTCTGAGAATATCCTTTAGCCACCAACCGAGCTTTGTATTTCTCAATAGAGCCATCAGGTTTGAGTTTTTTCTTAAAGATCCATCTACAACCTATTGCTTTATTACCAGGAGGTAAGTCGGTTAAAATCCAAGTGTGATTTCCTAAAATAGATGTCATTTCAACATCTATAGCTTCTTTCCAAAAAGGAGCATCTGAAGAGCTCATGGCTTCGTCAAATGTATTAGGATCTCCTTCAACTAAGAAAGTGTAAAACTCTTCTCCAAAAGATTTCTCGGATCTAATCCTCTTACTTCTCCTAGGTTCTAAATCTTTTATTAAATCAGAATTTGGTAAAGATGAAATATGACTACTAGAAGGTTGAGATATGATCTTTTCTTTGAATGGAAATTTATCTTCAAAATACACCGCATCACGGGCTTCTAAAATAGTGTTATTAGAAATCTCACTAACTTGGGAATTAATAATGAGAAATCTGTTTGCACTACTATCGGAGGCATAACCTATAAAGATAGAATCTATTGTCTTGTGACCAATCTTCTTTCTTTTAGGTTCGGGAATAGAAACTTTAGCTAAACACTCACACACTTTAAGAATTTGAAGGTTCGGTTTTCTAGACTTAAAGAGTTCAAAAGGGGTTTTATCACTATATTTTGAAGGAATTCTATTTAAAACATAACATGAAGTTAGTAGAGCTTCTCCCCATAAATTTTCTGGGGCACCAGACTCTCCTAGCATAACATTGACCATATTCATAAGAGTTCGGTTTTTACGCTCGGCTACTCCATTTGATTGAGGTGAATAAGGAGCGGTAACTTGATGAACAATCCCATATTCTTGGCAGAATTTGGTTAAATCATGAGAAGTATATTCTCCACCTCGATCGGATCTAAGAGTTTTGATGGTGGAACCTATTTGATTTTCTACTTCTGCTTTAAAAATTTTAAAATAGGTAAAAACTTCATCTTTAGTTTTTAATAAGTAAATGTAACAATATTTTGTAAAATCATCTATGAAGGTTACAAAATACTTATTTCCACCTCTAGTAAGTTGACGATTTGAGTCACAAACATCAGAATGAATTAATTGCAATGGTGTAGAAGTTCTATCTACGGTCCTAAAAGGTTTTCTCGTAAATTTAGATTGAACACAAATCTCGCATCTAGAACTAGGCAATATATCTATCTTGGGTAGTAAATCTAATTTTATCATTCTTTTCATTGATTCAGAATTTACATGTCCTAACCTAGCATGCCACACATTGCTAGTTATCGAAATAGAAGAACTAATTTGATTAACTTTAAAATTCATAACATTTAATTTAAATAAACCATCCGAGACATATCCTTTTCCAATAAAAACATTATTGAGAGTCAAAACAATTTTATTTGATTCCAAAATAATTTTGTAACCTTTTTTCACCAACAACGATCCACTAACTAAAATTTTTCGTACATTTGGAACAAACAATACATCATTTAAAATTAAAATTTTCTCAGAAGTCATCCTAAGGTCCACTCGCCCACGTCCATGAATTTGAGCAGTAGATGCGTCTCCTAGAATCACGCTTCCTCCACTGACGTCCTGAAGATGGTTTGACTTGGAGCTTGGATCATGTTGGCTTGTGGCTTCACGGTATTAGGCTTGCTAGTCACCGGTCCCGTCTTCTTATAGAAGCAATTGGTGGACATATGATTTGTACGGCCGCAAACAAAATACCATTTATCTTTTCCAAAATTTGACTTGTGACGACCCGATTTGAAATTGTGGTGGTGTTTTGGGTTTTGGGAACCCGGATGGAAAGACTTCTTGTGATTCTTCCCCTTTGATTTAAGGCGATGATGGGACGACGAGTTTGGATTGGATTCGGTTAAATTCACTTTTGGAGCATGATCCTTGGGAGTTTTGGAATAATTATTTTTATGTTCTTCCTCTATGCGGATGGCATTTTGGACTTGAACATAAGTCAAATTGGCTTGATCATGTCTAAATCTAATATTAAAGGCGGACCAAGAATCGGGCAAGGAATCTATTAGACATGCTACCAAATAATTTTCGGAAAGAATTGAACCATCGGCTCGGATTTTGGCTAACATTTCATCTAATTGATGGAGTTGGGGGTTAATGGGTTTGGAAGAATCTAGTTTAAATTTGTGGAGATTAGAAACGTTGTAGCGTTCTATACCCGCATTATCAAGGTTGTAGCGTGCCTCGAGTGCGTTCCACAAATCTTTTGAAGTGCGGTATTGAAGGAAAACGTCGTTTAAGCTATCCGATAAAGCACTTAGTATACGATTCCTGCAATGATATTCTATATTCACCGGATCTCTATGAGGAATACGCCTAACATATGTTCTTGTGGTGTTGGTACTAGAAATAGTTGGCGATGGAATTGAAGTAGCTATCGTGTTTGTATTTCCATTAGTATTTGTATTTTCGGGTTGTTCTAATGGTGTAGATTCAAAAATAGCGGACAATAATCCAAGAGTATTTAACCAATATTCTACTTGCGCTTACCATCGGCGGAATCCAATTCCGTTAAACTTTTCAGGTTTGGTCCCCGCAGAATCATCGGAATTGCGAGATGTCATAGTAAAGTTGTAATTTAAAATAAAATAAAATAAATCACAACACACAAAAATAAAGACAATTATATTTTCTTTATTCTAAAAACTATTTATTTATTTATTTATTTATTATTCTCGGAATGCCCCACAATATTGATGTGGAAATCAACTTCTTTAGATTGTTAGATATTTTGATTATATTTTCAAAATATATATCTAATTATTTTTCCTTTAGAAATAAAAATAATAAAATTAAATATTTAATAGAATTTCTCGTTATGAAAAATAACTATTTAGAAAAACTATAGAATAAAATGCTATAAAACATAAAGTTAGAAATCGAGCTTGGGTAAGACGTGTGATCACTGCCCCAAAGAAGTTGCACCACCCTCCGGCAGGACTTTCAACCGATGCTCACTTCTCCAAGGTACAACACCCGGCTAGATCCCGAAACTCCGATGTGCGCGGACACCGAAGAAGCACAGAGCACCCGAACTTCCACTGGATGAAGCAAACGTAAAATCGCAATATATATAGTAGTATCGAAAATATGAGAGCATAAAGAAGAAGAAGATGAAAGAGAGATTGTGTGTGTTTGTCTCATATTTTGAGAGCTATTTATAGGCTCAAAATCAATCTCATAATTTATTATAGTATTTAAAACATTTAATTATATTAATTATATAATATAATATTAATAATAATGATACCATTTAACGTTAAAACATTAAATTATATTTAACGTTAATTATATAATATATGAACGTTAGCTATATACAGAAGTTTTATAATTTACAAAATTTATATAAATGTCATTAATAATAATTAGCTATAACGTTAAGAATATATATTATATTAATTATTATTTAATGTTACATATTATACTATTATATATATTTCAGTTATTGTTTTATAAATATTATATTTTATAATAATATTGTCTTTAAACAAAGAACTAATATGATACATTTGAGCTTTTCCCTTTATGAGGAGATTAAAAAATTCTAACAAAGCCCGCCTTCAATATCAAGCGGGCAAAGCCCGCTTGGTTGCGGGCGAAGCCCGCATTGCTGCGGCCGAAGGCCGCCCGAGAGCATCGAGCACGGGCGTAGCCCGTGCGAAGATGCTCGTATATATATATATATATATATATATATATATATATATAGACACACACGAGCATCTTAATACGGGCTACGTCCGTGCTCGATGCTCTCGGGCGGCATTCGATCGCATCATTGCGTGCTTCGCTCGCATAAAGCCCGTGCTGCGCCCATCTTCACTGCTCTCGATTGCACGATCTTTGCCCGTGAACATCACGAATACCTCGCCGCTCGCACCCCAACGCCGTGAAGCCTGCATTGATGCGGCCGAATGCCGCCCGAGAGCATCGAGAACGGGCGTAGCCCGTGCGAAGATGCTCGTATGCCGACCCTAACAGTTATATGTACGTTTGTGGAGACATATATAATATCCACGGTGAACACATTCATATTATATATATTTAATTACTCGTATCATCAATATAACTTCACTACCATCAAAAATATCATTATTAGAACTTTAACAGAAGATCGTATGTTTTGATTATGCCGCGCTCACCGTCTGTCGCGCGCAGCGCCGTACGTCTCCCAACCATGGGAGTGCGGATAGTCAGGGGTATGGTGATGGGTGTGCACATTGCAAAATACCCTATAGTGGCGATACGCATAGCCAAGCGTATGATTATAGGTATGCGCATAGCAAAACACTCCCATCATAAGGGTACTGTGCCCATAGCCAAGCGTAGTACGTTATGGGTGGTGCTCATAGCACTTAAATACCCCATCATGGGGGTGTGCATAGCCAAGCATATGGTTATAGCGCATAACGAAATACTCCATCGTACATGCATGCATGCATGGGTGTGTGCATGCATATAGCTAGTTATGTGCGCATAGAAAAATATCCGGCCATCATGGGGTGCGCATAGCCCCAAGCGCATGATTGTGCATGGGGGCATGTGTGCATAGCAAACTACCCATATCATTGGAGTACGCACATAACCAAGTGTATGGTTATGAGTGTGTGCATATAAATAAGGCTAATATATATCATCAACTTAAACATGCATAATGTGCGTCGTATACATACTTCATGTACGTATTTCATGCATCATGCTCACTAAGTACATGACATGATTCATGTTTAATCATTTGATAAATGATAACTATATCACTCATATCCTTTTAACAAAAGATCTTCTGAAATGTTTACTAACAAATTTTGACAGAAGATCATGTGTTTTGATGACGTTTTTTTAAAAAATCGTCACGAAAGATAAACATGTATGCTGACGTATTTTCATGGAAAGCGTGGCTAATGCTAATTTTTTATATTTGCGACATTTAAAAAAAAAATTGTCGCTAAATGTAAACTAACGATGACGTTTTCAAAAACGTCACAATAAAAATATTACTTTAGTGACGTTTTAAAAATAATCGTCACAGGTGCTAAACATGTATGGTGACATTTTCCCTAAAAAATGTAGCAAATGCTATTTTTTTTGCATTAACGACGTTTATGAAAAAAATCGTCGCTAAATATAAAACTAACAGCGACGCTTTCAAAAACGTCGCAAAAAAAAACGTCGTCGTAGAGACTATATCTTGTAGTGTATCAGTTTCAAGGCACTCTCATTGTCCCCGCGAAGCATAGTAGGTCCGCTGACCTCCTTATCCACATCCTCCACTAGTCTCCTCAGCCAGACACACTCCTGAGCTGCTAAGGACGACGCCTTATACTCGGCCTCCGTGGTAGAAATGGAAATCGAGTCTTGCTTCTTGCTACACCACGAGATAGCAGCAGCTCCACACAAAAACACGTAACCTGATGTCGACTTGCGATCATCAGCGTCACCTCCGTAGTCTGCATCCGTGTACTCAAGCAGCTTGAAGTCAGACTTCTCTCCATAGGACAACCCCATCTCAAGGGTTCCCTTCACATACTTCAGAATCACTTTAGCTGCCTCCAGATGAGGCTTCCGCGGCTCCTGCATATACCAACAAACTCGGCCGACAGCAAAGGCGATGTCCAGCCTCGTGATAGTCAAGTAGATAAGACTCCCCATCAGTGCCGAAAGATCTTCGGATCAGGAAGAATCCTCCCTTCTTCCTTCCGAAGCTTCAGCCCAGCCTCCAGAGGAACGGAACTGCTCTTCCTCTCCTTCATGCCAAATCTCTCGACGATCCTCTCGGCATAAGCCCTTTGGGAAATGTACAGCCCGCCTCTTCTCTTCTCAACTTGGAGGCCAAGGAAATGGTGGAGTTCACCAAGATCCTTCATCTCAAAACATATGGAGAGCTGCTGTCTCAGCGCCGCGACCTCCTCAGGGTTGTTCCCTGTCACGATCATGTCGTCGACGTACAGCAGCACCAACACATGAAGACCACCACTTTTCTTCACGAACATGCTGGAGTCTGAGTCTGAGGCATCATATCCACAGAACTGCAAGTACTCCGCAATCTTCCCATACCAGGCTCTCGACGCCTGTTTCAACCCGTAGAGAGCCTTCTTCAGCTTGCAGACGTGATGTGGCAGTGACTTGATCACGTATCCAGGTGGTTGCACCATGAACATGTCCTTGTCAATTTCTCCGTATAGGAACGCGTTCTTCACTTCAAGCTGCCACAACTTCCAACCTCGGCACGCCGCCAAAGCGATGACCGTCCTCACCGACGTCATCTTCACGACAGGACTAAATATCTCCTCGTAGTCCTCTCCGTAGGTTTGTGAGAAGCCCCGAGTGACAAGCCTCGCCTTGTATCGCTCTAGTTCTCCATCTGCTCTCTTCTTAACCGTGTACACCCATTTGCAGGTGACAGGTTTGATGCCCTCCACCATGGGAACAAGGTTCCATGTTTCATTCTTCTCTAGGGCCTCCATCTCCTCAATCATGGCCGCGTCCCACTCCTTGATGCCAGTTGCATCCTCAAAGCAGGCAGGTTCCCTCTCGTCGAGTGGTCCTGCGAAGAAGCAGGAGACCAAACTCACGAATTTCCCCTCCTTATAGCGAGCAGGCGGGATGATGGTCCGCTTCGAGCTCCTCAAGGCTTGGCCATTATCTACCACTCCGGTAGACTCCTCCGCTTGAGCTCCTCTCTGAACTCCTCTTGAAGCAGTGCTCTCCCTGCTTCTAGAGTTCGAAGCTCCCCCTGAGCCAGAAGGCGATGGGGCACTGGGAGATACCTCCAACTCCACAGTAGAGTCCTCAGTGACTCTCTCTTCTCCCCTGCTAGAATCTCCACTTTCTGGCAGCACCACCGAAGAGACTCCCTGCTACGAGATCAGTTCGTCAAACACTATGTCGCGCGAGATGACGAACTTGTGGGTCTGCGGATCCATGCACTTCCACCCCTTCTTCCGCTCATCATAACGGATGAAGACACACTTCCTCGCTTTCGGCTCCAACTTGGTTCTCTGAGCGTCCGGGACGTGCACGAAGCAGGTAGAACCAAAGACTTTCATGTGACCCATATTTGGCTTCTCCCCGAACATGAGCTGGTGTGGAGACACCATCCTGTTAGGACTCAGAGGTAGCCGGTTGATCACATGAGTAACACACGCCATTCCCTCCGCCCATAAGGCCTTGGGAATGCTCTTGGCATGTAGCCAACTCCTGGTAGTCTCCACCAGATGGCGGATCTTCCTCTCTGCCACCCCATTCTGCCGAGGGGTGTGAGCGCAAGAGAGCTCCCGCTGAATGTCGAACCTCCTGCAGAAAGAAGCAAACTCATTGGAGGTAAACTCCCCTCCATTGTCTCTTCTCATCTTCTTCACTCTGCGGTTCAGCCTCCCTTCCACAAGCTCCTTCCACTCTTGGAACTTCTCGAATACTTCCGACTTCTTTCTCAGAAAGTATACCCATGTATAGCGGGTGTAGTCATCCACCAGAACCATCACGTATTTATTGCCTCCATAAGTAAGGGTGGCGCACGGCCCCATAACATCAGCATGTACGCACTCAAGAGGTACCTTACACCTGGTCTCCGACTTGTCAAATGGAAGTCGATGTGACTTTCCATATTGGCAGCCATCGCACACATGGCTGTCGCCGTAGGAAGAGAGATGAGGCAGACCACTAACTAGGCCCTTTGCCGCCATCATCTTCAGCTTGTCCATCCCTACATGACCCAGCCTCTCATGCCAGATCACTGCGTTGTCGTTAGTCTTCAGCTTGTCCACGTAGGCATTTGCAGACAGAACATACAAATCTTTCACCCTCCTCCCGGTGAGCGTGACGTCAACATCGACAGACGATAGGTTGTTTAGGAACTTCACCTCCTTCGGTCCAAACAACACGTGATATCCAACATCCACTGCGTTGGCAACCGAGAAGAGGTTCTTCTTCATGCCAGTCACGCGATACACACTCTTCAGTGTCACTGGCTTCTCTTTACTCCCAAGGGACACCTTCCCTTCTCGCTCCACGGGATGTACCATATCATCCGCAGTGATGATAACATTCGTTCCTTCATATGCTTCCAAGGAGTTGAACTTCGACATATCTCCAATGAGAAGATGCCCGCAACCGGAATCCACTATCCAGTCGTTCTCGAGGTTGATGGAGGCTAAGACATCGACTGGCGTTGTCGTCATCTCTGCCAAGAAACAATTGTCTCCCCTCTCACCGCCCTGGTGACCTCCACCTCTTCCTCCACCTCTCTGATGGTCTCCACCTCTCTGATGGTCTCCACCTCTCTGGTGATCTCCCTCCTTGTTAGTAACATGACTGGCCTTCAGATTGAACCGGTAGTCCTTTGCCATGTGCCCGTACTTCTTACAGGCAAAGCAAAGGGATCTCCCCATCTCATCGCGCGTAGGGAGGAACTTCCTCCCATATCCCTGAGAGGACGTTGAAGGTCCATCTCCGGAGTTCTTCTTTCTCTTGTCCCAGGATCTCCTCTTTCCTGAGAACAAGGCCTCGCCATCTCCCCCTGAGATGGATACTCCCGCCATCTGCTTCGCCAAGCTCTCCTGAGACGACAGCAGGTTCTCTAGCTCCAATAAGGAGGGCTGAGTAGCCCATCCTTGCACAGAAGTAACAAAGGGGAAATACTCCTTCCTCAAGCCTCAGAGTATGCGTCGCTTCAACTTTGCCTCTGAGATTGGCTCTTCAGGGTCTAAGGCCGAGATCTCCCCACACAGGTTCTTCACCTTCAGGAAGAAGGTGGATATTGCCATCTCGTCTTGAGTCGACCTTGCCAACTCATTCTCCAGGAATTGTATCCGCGCTACATTCTTCTTGTTGAATAGCCCGTCGAGGGCTTTCCATATCTCAGACGCTGACTTGCAACCTATGATGTGGTCGAACAAGTCAGGTGATATGGCTCTCTTCAGAGTGAACTCCGCCTTGGCGTTAGTCTTCCTCCAAGCTCTCACAGTTGCACCATTATCTCCGGTAGCTGCTACTTCCTCTTGCTCCCCACCACCAACGACCTCCCAGAGGTTCTCTCCAAGAAGGTATCTCTCCATACACGACTTCCACTTCTTGTAGTTGGTTTGAGTAAGAAGCTTGATTGGGAAAATTAAATTCCTGCGGAGCCTGGGTTCGGTTAGATTCCGGCGGGCGTTTTCGAGGAGTCCGGCGAGTACTTCTACTTCGAGGAGCTTAATCGTTATCCCACCTGTCGAGGTGATGGAAGTAACGGTCGCTCCCGCTTTTGGAATATTGGGGGAAGCACCGCGGCAACGGGGCCGAAATTCTTTTTTGGTTAATTAATTTTTATAAAAAGGTCTCTCACAGAGTTTTTGAAAATAATTTATCCAACTTATCTTGCGATAAAGGCAAGTGCACCTTATCGTTTATAATACATGATATAATTTCTTAGAAAATGATATCGCGGTCGTATTTATCTGAGGCCTGTTGATTATTTTTACTTTTTAGGACGCGCTATTATCTTATCGCTGAAAAAAAGTGTGATTGCAGTAATTCTAAAAAGCAGAAAAGACGATAATAGCGGGCTTGGTGTGCATTTAGCAAAAACCAAGAAAAACGATGATAATGCAGAAAATCTAAGCTATGAAAGCGGTAAATAATGCAGAAAATCTAGCTATAATCGCGGGCTTGGTGTGCGTTTAGCAAAAACCAAGAAAAGCGATGATAATGCAGAAAATCTAAGCTATGAAAGCGATAAATAATGCGGAAAATCTAAACTATGAAAGTGGTAAATAATGCAGAAAATCTAACTATGAAAGCGGTAACTAATGCAGAAAATCTAGCTATGAAAGCGGTAAATAATGCAGAAAATCTAAGCTATGAAAGCGATAAAACTAATTATGAAAGCAATAAAAGCTATGATATGAAAAGAAGGACAGCTATGCTAAGAAAAGGAGAACACTACCATGAAGAAAACAGTCTATTTTCATTAAGCAAAAGGAAATATTACAATCCTAGAGAGAGAAAGAGTTTAACAAAGAGAGAGAAAATTATAAAAACTAAAACAACACAAAAGTGGATCATAAATCCCAAAAAACATCAGAATTTGTGAACCCTTAAGCCATCAGCCGACCCCCTCTATTTATAGGCAAAAGTGAGCTGCACTTAGCAAAAGAAATAGCAGCTGGCGGTTTGACTGGAGAGGTTGGCAAGTTTGACTTGAGTACTAGTGGGGTGCGGATAGCAGCTGGTTGATTCTAGAAGGAAAGTGCTGGCGGGTTGGAGTGAGCTGGCAGGTGTGGGCCTCGGCGGTTGGTTCGTCTCAGTGGTTCGGGCTGAAACTCAGCGGGCAGAACTGGTCTCAGCGGTTGGGGGATTAAATCCA
Source organism: Dactylorhiza incarnata (assembly GCA_033032865.1). Taxonomy (NCBI): domain Eukaryota; kingdom Viridiplantae; phylum Streptophyta; class Magnoliopsida; order Asparagales; family Orchidaceae; genus Dactylorhiza; species Dactylorhiza incarnata. Next base: position 311,484 of record JAWHQI010000595.1, on the reverse strand, counting down.
ACACAGCGGAGATTTCGTCGAACGCAGTGGAGAGTTCGTCGAACGCAGCGGAAAGGGATTCGTCGAACGCCGCTCGGCGAGAGTTCGTCGAACGCAGCACGGAGTTCGTCGAACGCAGCTCGGGGGAGTGTTCGTCGAACGCAGCGCGGGGTTCGTCGAACGCAGTTCGAGGAGAATTCGTCGAACACAGGGCGCCTTTCGTCGAACGCAGTTTGCCTTTCGTAGAACGCCTGCAGACTTATATATATTATTATTATTTATTATATATACATATATATTTCATTATATTTATAATTGTTATACACACGTAAAGGCCTCGCGCTGCGTCTAAAAGAAGCCCCGCCGAAGAGAGGTTAAAGCGCGCACAAGCCGTCAGAGCACGCAAGCCGCAGGTACGTGCGCCACCGCGCGCACGGGGAGCACACGGTAGCACACAGACAGTACCCCCCGTCGCGGGGGAGCGACTCGCTCGCGCCCCGACCGCACCCCTCCCGGGGTGCGGTCCGGCCGCACCCCCCTTGGGAGGTGCGGCCCCGCCACACTCCCTAAGGGGGTGCGGCCCATCCGCACCCCCCAAGGGGGTGCGGCCTGGCCGCACCCCCCAAGGGGGTACGGCCCGGCCGCACCCCCCAAGGGGGTACGGCCCAGCCGCACCCCCAAGGGGTGCGGCCAAGCCGCACCACCCTTACGGGGGGGGGGGGGGGGGGGGGGGGGGGGGGGGGGGGGGGGGGGGGCCAAGCCGCACCCCCTAGGGGTGCGGCCCCGGTCGCACCCCTTGGGGGGTGTGCTGCGGGGGCCCCCTCGAGCCCCCCTTCGGAAAAAGGCGAGGGGAGGGGGCCGGACCGCATCCCACGGGCGGTGCGGCCGAGCCGCACCCCCGGGGGGGCGGCTTGGCCGCACCCCCCAAGGGGTGCGACCGGGGCCGCACCCCCAAGGGGTGCGGCCAAGCCGCACCACCCTTACGGGGGGGGGGGGCGGCCAAGCCGCACCCCCTAGGGGTGCGGCCAAGCCGCCCCCCCGGGGGTGCGGCTCGGCCGCACCGCCCGTGGGATGCGGTCCGGCCCCCTCCCCTCGCCTTTTTCCGAAGGGGGGCTCGAGGGGGCCCCCGCAGCAATCACGCCATCTCGACGGGTGCGTCGATTCTCAATTCCTTCTTGGGGGCGACCCCCCCCCCCCCCCCCCCCCCCCCATTCCGCCGTCCGCCCGGGGGATCCCCATGGTCCGTGGCACGTGCGGAGCACCTCGGCATTCACACGCGCTCAGAACGCTTCTGAGCGCGCTCAGAAGCTGTCTCACTTTTTTTTCTTTCCAACTGTCTCACTTTTTGTCTTTCCGACTGTCTCACTTTTTTTTTCTTTCCGACTGTCTCACTTTTGTCTTTCCGACTGTCTCACTTTTTGTCTTTCCGACTGTCTCACTTTTTGTCTTTCCAGCTTCTCACTTCTCAGATTTCAGGGACAACCTGTCGCCTTTTTTGCCTCCAACAGAACTGCCCGAACTGCCCGAATTGCCCGAAGGGTAAGGTGGTCATTTATGAAAAAATGGCGATCTGTGTGCCCCAAACCGGAAAATATGATTCGTCCACCGAGCATTTATGGAAACTGCAAACGGCGAAATTACCGGACTGCCCTCGACCAAAGCTATAAAAGGAGCCCCAGGGCTTCATTTGAAAGGACCTTGACCTTTGGACCCGGGAGAGCTCCTTGCAGACTTTTGCGGAATTCTCCTTCGACGCTTGAAGATCTCCTTTGTAGACTTGAAGATTTCCTCCGTCACGAAAGGCGACTCGGCTTTCTCACTTTCGTTCCGGAAAGGCGACTCAGCTTCTCACTGTCACTCCGAAAGGCGACTCAGCTTCTCACTTTCGTTCCGGAAAGGCGACTCGGCTTCTCACTTTCGTTCCGGAAAGGCGACTCGGCTTCTCACTTTCGTTCCGGAAAGGCGACTCAGCTTCTCACTTCGGTCCTCCAGAATTCTCAGAAGGGAAAAATACTTAGTTTTTTCGTGAGGTGGCCTGTCACCCTCGGAGCTCTCTCTCTCTTGTTATAACGAGTAGCGGCCTGTCGCGCTCGAGTTTCTACCTACCAAGTTGTAACCCCCAGAAGTTAGTGAAGTTTGGTCGGCACAGCTCCGGCCGCGTGGTTTTTTACCCTTTCCGGGTTTTCCACGTTAAAAAGTCCCAGTGTACTCAACAAATCTCGAATTGACTGTTTGCGCGCTTAGATCGCTCACGAGCTAAGGTGGTTCAATTGGACAGGTCTACCAAGAGCCCTAAGCGTTCCGCAACAGTTTGGCGCCGTCTATTGGAACATTCCGAAAACTCTTTGAAGGCCAACTGCTATGGCAAGGAGGAGTGCTCGCACTGCTGAAGGATCAATGCCGGAGGGACGCGTCGACCCAGCTCCCCCCACTCGCTTATCGATGCACCACCCGCGGAGCAGGCACCGCCTGCTCCAGCAGCTGGGCTGGAGGTGCGCATGCAGCGGATCGAGGAGCATCAAGTCGAGATGTTGGATCTCGTAAGGAACCTTGGGGCCCCCCAAGTTCCGGTTCAGCCGCCAGCCCTGAACGCGCCACCACCCCCAGTTCTGAATCATGCCCCGAACCAAGAAGCCGCTCAGGAGGACGAGGCTTCAGAGGGATTCTCCAATGCGGCGAGTTTCGCTCACCTTGCCCCGCCAGCTGGAGGCCCAGAAGCCGACCACCGTCGCCATCACCCCAGAAGAGCTGCCCCCGAGCGAGCAACGGAAAGAACTACGCGAGAAGAAATACACGATATGATAGAAGAAGAGTACGCCCAAGCAGGGCGACGCGCCGCGCTCGCTCGCCGTCCCGCGCATCAGAACTCCCCGCTGTCACCTCAAGTCCTAGCCCATCCAATTCCGAACGGCTTCAAGCTTCCCAGCATCGAGACATTCGACGGGACAGACGATCCTTTGGAACATGTCAATCAATTCACCACCGTCATGAGGATTTACAGCGCTCCTGATCAGCTCCTCTGCCAAGTGTTCCCGGCAACCTTGAAGGGACAGGCGGGCACTTGGTTCCATTCCCTGCGGAACGGGGCCATCAACAACTTCACGGAAATGACGCAGCAGTTCGTGGATCAGTTCATCGCTAACCGCCGAATTGTCCGGGATCCCTCACATCTCTCAGGGATCCGCCAGAACGACGGAGAGTCACTCAAGGACTTCTTCCGACGCTTCACTACCGAGGCTCGGCATATCCCAGGGGTTGACCCCGAGCTCTTGCGAGGAGTTTTCTTGGGAGGACTCCGCCCAAGTGGCTTCTACTCGGCTCTCATGAGAGAAACCGTACCAAGTTATCCCGACCTCGTTCATCGGGTTAAAGCACAAATAGCTGCAGATGAGGCCATCGAAGCGCACCGTCGGCAGTTCGAGGGAGGCCAAGGAAGGAAGAGGGGATCAGATCAAGCCCCTCACGAACGAGAAGAACGTCGCGGCGAGGAGCGCCGCGGCAACGATTGTCGGCATGACCCCCGAAGGGATCTAGGACCACAGCCGCCCAGGACCTACACCCCGTTGAACACCACCAGAACGAATGTGCTCTACGCCATTCAGAACAACCCCGAACTTCGCATGCCCCGGATACCCCCGCCAAATCCAAGGGGCGATCAATCCAGGTACTGCGAGTTCCATCGGGGAACCGGGCATACCACCGAGGAGTGCACCAGACTCAAAGACGAAATCGAGCTCCTCATCCGCCAGGGACTCCTGGGAAGATTCCTACAAGGCCAGATTCCCAATCAGCCCCAGCAGCCCAGGGAGGCAAGGGAGCAGCCCCCCCCCCCCCCCCCCCCCCCCCCCCCCCCCCCCCCCCCCCCCCCCGCCCCCCGGGGCGCAGGTGGAGGAAGGCCGATGGTAGGAGAAATCGAAACCATCGCCGGACCCCCCGTCTTAGCATCGCGAGTCCTCTCGATTGCCCAGCCCGTGAGAGGCCACGAAGACAAAAAACTCAAGCAGGATATTACGATAGCTTTCGGAGATGAAGACTTGCAAGGGTTGCGGCTTCCGCACCAGGACCCGCTCGTGATCAGCGCAGGGATCGGGGATCCCTGCTTCAAGGTAAAGAGAATATTGGTCGACAACGGAAGCTCAGTCGATGTCCTGTTCCTCTCCACCTTGCAGAGTATGAAGCTCACAAAGGACCAGCTTAGTCCTGCGGCCGGGCCCGTCTACGGCTTCGACAACAGACCTGTCCCGGTGCAGGGCATGATCATTCTCCCAGTCACATTGGGCGAGTTTCCAAGACAGTCAACGCACAACATCCAGTTCATGGTGGTAGAGTCCACCTCCGCCTATAACGCCATCTTCGGGAGACCGCTCCAGTCAATCTTCGGGGCAATCCCTTCCATTCCGCATCTGGCTATGAAGTTCCCGACTGCCGCAGGCATAGGGGTCGTAAGAGGGGACCAAGAGGCAGCTAGAACCTGCTACCTGAAGCAAGCTCAACCAGTAAGGGCAATCGCCCTCAACATAAATAACTTCGACCTACGAGACGAAGCTACTTTGCAGCGAGGAGCGCCCGTTGAAGGGCTAGTAGAAGTACCACTTTCCTGGCGAGACCCGACTCGGACTGTTCAGGTCGGGTCACTCTTGTCACAAGAGGAGCGAGAAAAGTTCACAACCTTCCTGCAGGAGAACGAGGACATTTTCGCTTGGAGCCCAGAAGACTTGCCCGGGGTAGATCCTGATGTTATCTCTCACTCGTTAAACATCAACCCCGCCTGCAGGCCTGTAATTCAAAAGAAAAGGAACTTTGCCCTCGAGCGTTTAAAGGCAATCGAGGAGGAGGTAGCTAAGCTCCTGGAAGCACGATTCATACGCGAAGCAGAATACCCCACATGGCTCGCCAACGTAGTCATGGTAAAGAAGGCCTCGGGAAAATGGCGAATGTGCGTCGACTACAGAAATCTAAACCAAGCATGCCCAAAAAACAGCTTCCCCCTCCCGAGGATTGACCAACTCGTCGACGCTACAACCGGCCATGAGCTGCTCAGCTTCATGGATGCTTATTCGGGTTACAACCAGATAAGGATGAACCCCGCGGACGAAGAGCATACCGCCTTCCATACCGACAGAGGAGTCTACTGCTACAAGGTGATGCCTTTCGGCCTCAAAAATGCCGGGGCCACCTACCAAAGGCTGATGAACAAAGTCTTCAAGAACCTCATCGGGGTGACGATGGAGGTTTACGTGGACGACATGCTAGTAAAAAGCGTCCACCGTTGCGACCACTTGGAAGACTTGGGAAAGTGCTTCCAGCTTCTCCGCCGCTTCCAGATGCGGCTTAATCCCAGCAAATGTGCGTTTGGTGTGACGGTGGGAAAGTTCTTAGGTTTCATGGTAACCCATCGGGGAATTGAGGCCAACCCCGAGAAGATCAAGGCGTTGGAGGATATGTCGCCACCTCGCTCAATTAAGGAAGTGCAACGCCTAAACGGGAGGATCGCTGTGTTATCCCGATTTCTATCGCGGACGGGAGACAAGTATCTCCCCTTCTTCAAAATCCTCCGGGGAGCGCGCCACTCCGGCTTCCAGTGGACTGACGAATGCCAGGCGGCCTTCGAGCTTCTCAAACAATACTTGGCTTCGCCACCACTGATAACTTCCTAAAAAGAAGTTATCTAGCCTTTTATTTTGGTTATTTATTTTATTTTAAATGGACTAAATGATCTAAATGAATATAAAATATAAATAAATTCATGTTTATTTCAATTATGGATCATTTGATTAAAATCATTTGTTTTCTTATTAGAAACGCTGAAGAAATCGACTCGGAGAAGAAAAGCTGGACTTAAATATTTTGGCCTGCACAATATTGTTATAACATCCAATTTTGGATGTTATAACATTTCTGGACGGATTTCAAATTTAAAATTCCGAATTTGCTCCATTTTCAAATATGGAAGGTTGCGACTCTTGGGCTGGGGCTGCTCATTTTAGGCAGGAAATAACCTCCAGCAAAAGGGAGATACGAAAAGGTAGAGGAAAAAGGAGTTTTGGAGAGGAGGAAAACTAGGGTTTGCGAAAATCCTAGGGAAGAAGAAGACCGGACCGGATCTTCAATGACATATGATTGATCACATCTTTGAGTGAAATTTCCTGCATCATTTCACTCTCTTAAGCATGTCTAGTAAGATCTTTCTTATTTGGTTTCTTCCTTCCATCATGAACTAATCTTTTAGATCTTGTGTGTTGTTAGTACTTTGTTTGTTGTGATGATTGGATTTTAATTTTCTTATGGATGTTTGAAATATTATTTTTATTGAATTTATGATTCTACTCTTGGAAAGTTTGGCTTAAATTCATCTTTAATTTGCTTAGCAAGATTCGAGAGAGGAGTTAGGCTAGATGATTGCTTTATTTTATGCGGCAAGATTCGAGAGAGGAGTCGCGTAAATCTTTAACCAAATTTCCGTTTTTATACTACACTGCGAGATTCGAGAGAGGAGCGGTGAAAATATATCATGAATTTCAATATAACATAAATGTAGAAAGAGATTTCATCTTTTGCTAGCAACTTTGATTTGTGTGTTTTATGTTAATCTCTTCCATCTAAGTTAGAGATAACTAGGTGATTTAGAGTATTGGATTTCAGAGATCGAGAGATGATGACATCCACTTTTAAATCGTTGCAAGATAATTAATCAAGCATTTCATAAAGGTCCATCATAAAAATCATCACCATAAGCAAAGGAAAACAATACACAAGATTATTTCTCAAACTGATATTTTTCCAATTAAGTTTATCAAAGTATTCGTAAGTAATTCTTGTTTAGTTTTGTTGTTATTGTTAATTGTTCATTATTAAAAACTCACTTTGATTATTCCACTTGAATTTAAAGAAAAGGTAGAGCTAGTACTTGCGAGCACTAAATTAACCACTTCTCCGAGGGAACGATCTTTTCTCACTTTATATTACTTGATTCGACACGTGCACTTGCGTTAAAACGTAAATCTATTTTGGGCGTATCAACCACTTCTGTCAAAGCCCACCCCCGGAGAAACTCTGTTCCTGTACCTGGCTGTGTCGCCTACGGCTCTTAGCTCGGTGCTCGCAAAAGATGAAGGAGGAGTGCAGCGACCAATTTACTACCTCAGCAAAGTCCTCACCGACACCGAAACCAGATATCCGGCAGCAGACAAGACAGCCTTGGCTCTTGTTTTCTCAGCAAGAAAGCTTCGACCCTACTTCCAGGCTCATACGGTAAAAGTATTGACACAACTCCCACTACGGGCAATCCTCCAGAAGCCAGAAGTCTCAGGGAGACTTGTAAAGTGGGCCGTAGAGCTCGGCGAATTTGACATCCAATTCCTGCCTCGGCCGGACATCAAGTCGCAAAGTACTCGTCGACTTTGTTGTGGAATACACCATCCCACCAGAAACAACTCTTATCAAAGACACCACTAGCCCCCGTTGGACCCTCTATGTCGACGGTGCCTCTGGAGCTGAAGGAGCCGGAGCAGGATTGCTCCTCGTAAGCCCCGAAGAGATCACCCTAGATTACGGTCTTCGGCTGAAATTCCCTGCAACGAATAACATGGCGGAGTACGAAGCGCTGATTGCCGGCCTCCGACTTGCTATCGACTGCAAAGCTGAGAACCTGACGATTAACACAAACTCCCAACTCGTAGTCTCACAGGTCGAAGGAGACTACGAGGCTAAGAGTGACCAGATGGCGAAGTACCTCGCGTTCACAAAATTACTCCTTCAGAAGATCTCATCGTATCACATTCTACACATCCCCCGAGAGCAGAACTCCAGGGCGGATGCTCTATCAAAGCTCGCCACCTCACCCTCCAGCTACCAGTCTCGGAGGCGCCGAATCGAAGAACTCGTGGTCCCAAGCATTCAAGGGCCATGGGAGATTGCAGCCATTCACCAGGAGGAGTCATCCTGGATGACCCCATTGCGAGCTTACCTCGAATGCGGGCACCTTCCTGAAGACCGCTTAGAAGCACGAAGACTACGGATGCGGGCGGCATCGTTCACTATTATAGACGGGGAACTTTACAAACGGGCATTCTCAGGACCATATCTGAAATGCCTACCAGCAGACGAGGCCGACTACACCCTCAGAGAAGTGCACGAGGGAGTCTGCGGAGAACACCTAGGTGGGAAAGCATTGGCGCGGAAAATACTGCGTCAAGGCTTCTATTGGCCAACAATGAGGAAGGACGCGACCGACTTTTTCCAAAGGTGTAAGAGCTGTCAGCTGCACGCCAACATACCTCATAAACCCCCGGTCTCACTTTCCACGTTGCAAAGTGCGTGGCCATTCGCGCAATGGGGGATCGACCTTCTCGGCCCCCTGCCCCTAGCATCCTGATAGAGAAAATTCATCATCCTGGCCATCGATTATTTCACCAAATGGGTAGAAGCAGAGCCCCTAGCTAAAATCACGGAGGAAAACGTCAAACAATTCATCTGGAAGAATATCGTCTGCCGCTTCGGCATCCCGACTACAATCATTGCCGACAATGGCACTCAATTCACTGGGAAGTCCTTCACCAAAATGTGCGAGGATTTGAAGATCAACCTTCGTCATACGTCCGTGGCACATCCGCAAACCAACGGACAGGTAGAGGTCACAAATCGCACCATCCTCAAAGGACTGAAGACACACCTAGAAGAAGCTGGAGGACAATGGGCAGACGCGCTCCCAAATGTGTTGTGGGCGTACCGCACAACAGAGAGGACTACTACAGGGGAGACACCTTATAACCTCTATTACGGACCGAAGCTATCATCCCCGTCGACGTCGGCGTTCCAAGTACTCGGTTGCTAAACTTCGACCCCAGCAAGAATGACGGACTGCTTCGGGAAAACCTCGACCTGATCCCAGAAGTTCGGGACAACGCTGCCCAACGTGTCGCATCCTACCAAATGCGTGCAGCCCGAATCTACGACAGGAGGGTGAAGCCCAGACCGATCAACGTAGGAGATCTCGTCTTGCGCAGTATCGAGGCAGCCGACAAAGGCCCCCAAGGAGATAAGCTCTCACCGACCTGGGAAGGCCCGTACGTAGTCACGACGGTCGTGAAGCCTGGAACATACAGGCTCAGGACGACAGAAGGGAAGACTTTGCCACGCACCTGGAACGCTCAAAACCTGCGCCGCTTTTACCAGTGATCCAGGGACTTCTACCATATGCTAAGCCGCGAGCTCAGACTCGTGCGAACTTATCTTAAAATTTTTGTACCAAGCCGCGAGCTCAGACTCGTGCACTTATCTTATATTACATATTATGTAAAAGCCGCGAGCTCAGACTCGTGCACTTATCTTATATCACGTATTATATAAAAGCCGCGAGCTCAGACTCGTTGCACCTATCTTATCTTCAGTAAAGCTATGCATCAAATAATTTCTTGCTATAAAACTATGTATGTATATTTTGACATCAACATCTATTTAAGAAAAATCTTTGTAACGGGGCCCTGCCCTGGGGACTTTGCACCGCCGTCGATTGAAGGTTCGCCCTTCTCCTCCGCCGTCGAGTCCCAGCGTCGCAGGGGCCTGCCCCCCTTGCGTTCGCCTCCGGTTTGAATACACCAGCTATTCACCGGCCACTTCGGGGCCCTGCCCCGGGGACTTTGCACCGCCGTCGATTGAAGGTTCGCCCTTCTCCTCCGCCGTCGAGTCCCGGTGTCGTAGGGGTCTGCCCCCCTTACGTTCACCCCCGGTTTGAATACACCCGCTATTCACCGGCAAAGCCGCGAGCACAGACTCGTGCACCAAAGCCGCGAGCACAGACTCGTGCGAAAAAGCCGTGAGCACAGACTCGTGCAAAAAGCCGCAAGCACAGACTTGCGCAAGCTAAATTTCTATTATGCAAAAGCCGCGGGCTCAGAACCGTGCAAGTTCATCTATTATTTTGCAGAAATCACTCAACCGATGCGGATGTTAATGTTAGGCAGCAAGCCAGCGACAAGCTCGGAGAACCAACGCCCTTCGTCGGCCATCCTAAAGCGTCCTCCCACGATCAACGCTTTGACAGCAACCAGGAAAGCAGGACCATCAGAGGGCTATCACGACCCAGCGCAGGGCGAGAAACGCCTGTCCAGGACAAAAAAACAAAGTCAACAACGCTCACCCTTCGATTGCAACTCCTACCCAAAACGGCGCAAAGAGGGCGGTGAATAAAGCCGCCACAGAAAAGTCAAACCTGCGAACTCCTCGCCCTGAAACTCGGACTCCGAAGGTTTGGGGGGCTTATGTTATACACACGTAAAGGCCTCAGGCTGCGTCTACAAGAAGCCCCGCCGAAGAGAGGTCAAAGCGCGCACAATCCGTCAGAGCACGCAAGCCGCAGGTACCTGCGCCACTGCGCGCACGGTAGCACGCAGGCAGCACCCCCCGTCGCGGGGGAGCGACTCGCTCGCGCCCCGACCGCACCCCTCCCGGGGTGCGGTCAGGCCGCACCCCCCTTGGGAGGTGCAGCCCCGCCACACTCCCTAAGGGAGTGCGGCCAAGACGCACCCCCCTTGGGGTTGCGGCCCATCCGCACCCCCCAAGGGGGTGCGGCCCAGCCGCACCCCTCTAGGGGTGCGGCCAAGCCGCACCACCCTTGGAGGGGGGGGGGGGGGGGGGCGGCCAAGCCGCACCGCCCGTGGGATGCGGTCCGGCCCCCTCCCCTCGCCTTTTTCCGAAGGGGGGCTCGAGGGGGCCCCCGCCGCAATCACGCCCTCTCGACGGGTACGTCGGTTCTCAATTCCTTCTTGGGGGCGACCCCCCCCCCCCCCCCCCCCCCCCCCCCCCCGTTCCGCCGTCCGCCCAGGGGATCCACATGGTCCGCGGCACGTGCGGAGCACCTCGGCATTCGCATGCGCTCGAAACGCTTCTGAGCGCGCTCAGAAGCTGTCTCACTTTTTTTTCTTTCCAACTGTCTCACTTTTTGTCTTTCCGACTGTCTCACTTTTTTTTCTTTCCGACTGTCTCACTTTTTGTCTTTCCGACTGTCTCACTTTTTGTCTTTCCAGCTTCTCATTTCTCAGATTTCAGGGACAACCTGTCGCATTTTTCGCCTCCAACAGAACTGCCCGAACTGCCCGAAGGGTAAGGTGGTCATTTATGAAAAATGGCGATCCGTGTGCCCCAAACCGGAAAATATGATTCGTCCACCGAGCATTTATGGAAACTGCAAACGGCGAAATTACCGGACTGCCCTCGGCCAAAGCTATAAAAGGAGCCCCAGAGCTTCATTTGAAAGGACCTTGACCTCTGGACCCGGGAGAGCTCCTTGCAGACTTTTGCGGAATTCTCGTTCGACGCTTGAAGATCTCCTTTGTAGACTTGAAGATTTCCTCCGTCACGAAAGGCGACTCGGCTTTCTCACTTTCATTCCGGAAAGGCGACTCAGCTTCTCACTGTCACTCCGAAAGGCGACTCGGCTTCTCACTTTCGTTCCGGAAAGGCGACTCGGCTTCTCACTTTCGTTCCGGAAAGGCGACTCAGCTTCTCACTTCGGTCCTCCAGAATTTTCAGAAGGGAAAAATACTTAGTTTTTTCGTGAGGTGGCCTGTCACCCTCGGAGCTCTCTCTCTCTCTCTCTCTCTCTCTCTCTCTCTCTCTCTCTCTCTTGTTATAACGAGTAGCGGCCTGTCGCGCTCGAGTTTCTACCTACCAAGTTGTAACCCCCAGAAGTTAGTGAAGTTTGGTCGGCACAGCTCCGGCCGCGTGGTTTTTTACCCTTTACGGGTTTTCCACGTTAAAAAGTCCCAGTGTACTCTGCAAATCTCGAATTGACTGTTTGCGCGCTTAGATCGCTCACGAGCTAAGGTGGTTCAATTGGACCGGTCTACCAAGAGCCTTAAGCGTTCCGCAACAATAATATATACATTATTATTACTATGTTATCATTATACTATACTACTATATTATTATATATATATATTCATAGAATTTTTATATTAATACATATTCAATAACTAACTTAATTATATTCAATAAATATTTGCATATATATATTTAAATAATTTATATATATATATTTACATACTTAAATAGTTCTTTTTTACATATAAATATAAAAATATAAAAATTAGCTAAAACAAATTATTTATTCAATAATTTATATGAAATATGTACAATATTACCCAAAATTATGCTAAAAACTATACTAAAACTATGCATAATTTACTATTCATCACAGCTCAATGTCAAGTCCCCTAGCATACCCTCCTCCGCCATCCATCTTGGTTGCTCAGTCATTGTTCCCACTATCTCTCTGATACCATGTGAAAAATTCGAAGTCGGAAGAACACGTCAACCAACAAGTGAATAAGGACACCAAAAATGAACACAAACTTTCACAATTAAAAACTCTTGGCAGCTAGTTACAAATGGACAGGGTTGAAAACAAGTTGCATCCAACTTGATTCACGACAGCCTATAGTAGAAAAGAACTGGTCACGGACAGTGTCCGCTACTCCTTTGGAGCACACCACACAGGTGATACTCGCCACTCGCTACCGCCGGCGTTAACTCCTAACGCCTAGCGTTAGCTCTCAAGTTGCTACTCGCAAGCTCGCTGCTCACACTCGTCGAAGCTCGCTACTCTTCGCTTCCTCCTCTTCTCGCTACTGCGAGCGCTAGCCACTAGCGCCGGACGCTATCTCCGAAGCTCGCTACTCGCTCTAGGTTGCTAGCCGAACTGACTCCGGGTTCGCTGCTCTCCATGTGGCACTCTGGTATCTCAAACTCGCTCAAAGTTGATGATACTCCCCACTTTCTGAATCTCTACTCGCCACTTTCAGAATGTCATTAGAGGGGGTCTACCCCTCCTATTTATAGGCAAGGGAGGAGGTCTTCTAGAAGCAGAGCTAGAGCTGGCGCTAGTGCTAACGCGGGCGTTAGCTCACTTCAAAACTCTAACAGTAACTTCTGGATTAGCGCATTAATTGTGATTAGTTATAAAGTGGACAGATAGGCGTTACAAAAGTATTACAGCAATATTGATTTTACTGGCACAGGTTTCTGTCGACACTTTGTTGGGGAAATAAGAGCTAAGATCTCACTAACAAGCGCTACAAAAGATAGGGGGCATTGCCGGTGGAAGAATACATTTGCTCACGAGTAGTGAGGTGAGAAGAAGAAAACCGGGAACGGCGAGGCCAGTCTTCGCACAACTTGAAACTTTAGTAGCGTGTGATTGTTTTGATTAAAAGTTGAGTTACACAAGGTTTCATTTAGTTGAGCTCCAATGCCACCGTCTGCAAAAGCTGTGATATGTTGTCCTTAAGCGACATGGAGTTGTGAGGCTTGAATGTTTGCAACGATGAGATGTATGCTTATGTAAAATTAAAGCGTCATGTTTACCTTTATACTTCTTACCCTTTAGTATATTAGCATTCGTTATAAAATGCAAGCATAGTGATATATGTCTGCCCAAATTCCGCTATATAGCTCATTGTCGACGACCAAGATGATATCTTCTTAATTTCCCACACATAGGCGCCGAAGATCTCACCATCTCATCTACGGTGTACTCGCATACCTCCAGAGGAGTACTCGCCAACATTCACGATGTACTCGCCGACCATTTCGGAGGTCTTGCACGCGGACCACTACGCTCTTTGTACTTGGCATTTTTACTGCACCTTGTAAGTGGGCATCCCATAATTTCTGGAGGTTTTCCGCTGGAAGATCCCCCTGAGCCTATAAATAGGCCTTGAATGTTAGCTTTAAAGGCATTGTAAGCCGACCCAAGACCTCCCGTAGTACTTCCACGCCCAAAAATAGAACTTGCGAGTATCTTAGTGGAGAGCTATTTTTGCACATGTAACATTGCTGTAATCCATTTTAACCCATCAATAATATCATGCGCAGTTAAGGTTTGCGGGGTGCGAAATTTGATCTCACCGCACGAGGTACCTTTCTCTCCTTGCTCAGGTACTCGCGACATACCTTACTCACCGACCCACAATCCCTAGTACTAGTAGCATATAGTGCCCCCACCGATGCACGATGTACCATTTCCCAGCTCTCAACATTATATGCCCATTTAAATCAGTCCCTACAATTATCATTCATCCCTTATGTATAATATATTGTAGTAAGACATCCATATATTTCCAGAACTGGTTTTTAAATTTATCTTCAAATCTAGGTTGAGGGCATAATTAAAGTCATAAACAAGCTTAGGTGGGAAATTTTGGATATTGAGAGTAGTCATGAATCATGAAATACTAGGTTTAGGTGTGAATTACACTTAACTTTGGTAGCAGCTAGCATTTCAATTAGGTTGATTTTGTATTTCTGAATGACTAGACTTAGCTTTCTATGATAGTCAACTAAGTTTAATTTATGTTTAAAATTTCTTGCTAATTAGCATGGAATGATTGTTTGATATCTCCAACAAATTTTTTTTAAAAAAAAGAAAAATTTGTTGTTGAATTAGTAACAAATATTTGTGGCAAAAGAAGATATCGGTAGAGAAACAGAAGATAACTCGCTGGAACTGCTAATCATGTCATGCGTCTATGCAGAAGCTCTGATCCTTGAGTAGTCACTGAAGTATTCATAAGACATATAGTAGTCAAAGATCAAATACTTTCTAAGCTCCGTTACCGCACTGTAGGTTGAAGATGGCAAGAACATGCAGAAAAGGCACTAAGAACTTTTTCAGCTTGTATTTTAAGTCTATCGTGTTGGTTCGGACACGCGAACATATTGTATAAAATCCTTAACAATCTCCTCCTATGTCCGGGGTAAACCCGACGACGGTTAGGGTGGTTTGTGTAAGTTCAACTAAATCGTGAAAAGTTCACAACCGTGTCCAACGCCTGCAAAAAACCGATTAAACTCAAGGAAAATTGTATGCACGCATAAAGATAAACAATTAATCTCAGTTGCATCACATAACAGTATAAAGTACGATCATAGCACAAGTCCAATAAAGATTGTGGCTAAAATCAACAAGAGAGTATACAAGTCCAAATAGCAAGTGTATCAAAAGAAAAGTTAAACAAGTGCTCTAAGTAGAGATAAAACAAAGAAAGCAGATAACACTCTAACTATCGTCGGTCTCAGACGTCCAGCAAATCATCCTGCTCTGGATCTCATCCTGTCATTGCTCCTCCATCAACAACAACTCATGTAATTTTCAACATAGAATGTCATTAGAAATGAATTCACACTTTGAAAATGTACATGTTGTTGGAATATTTTTACTATATATATATATTCCTATATTAATATATAAAATGATATTTTTTTTTTCGTTTTTAAAACTTTAACAGGAACAACAGCAGATCTAGATATATGAACAGCAACAATAATAAAATTGCATGAAGGGATGAGAAATAAAAGAGAGATAATATATAGTTTAGAATCGAGCCTGGGTAAGGCGTGTGATCACTGCCCTAAAGAAGTTGCACCACCCTCCGACAGGGCTTTCAACCGATGCTCACTCCTCCAAGGTACAACACCCGGCTAGATCCCGAAACTCCGATGTGCGCGGACACCGAAGAAGCACAGAGCACCCGAACAACCACTTGATGAAGCAAACGTAAAGAAAAAGGAAGCACGTAGAATATCGTGACAGGAACAGAGAGCACAAGAGCGTATGAGAGCATGTGTTCTTTCTGAGAAGAACGTCAATATATAAAGATAGTGAATCGCCGAAAACGGAATCTTGAAAATGGCAACATTAAAACCATAATAAGTATTGACGGTTATAGTTGGAAGGATCATAATCGGGAAGATAAACGTTGAATATTTCCAACGTAAATAATGACGAGAAATATGCGAGAAAAGAGCGGTTAAGAAAACGCGTAAAACGGCAGAACGCGTGAAAGCAATTCGACGTTGCGTCGACATCATATCGACGCTACGTCGAGTTTTATCGACGCAAGTCTTGTCGACGCAGGCCTTATCGACGCAGGCCTTATCGACACAAGCGTTGAGTTCTATCGACGCATGCGTCGAATTTCATTCGACGCCACGCCAACTCTAGCGGCTTGACGACGCTACGTCGAAATCTATTCGACGCAGCTCTGAATTCTAATAGACGCAACTCCGAGTAAAACTCTGAAACTATTTTGAACAAAAAATACAATTCAATTCAATTATTCCCCAAATCCGAAATCCGAAATCCGCAACCGGATCCGGTCCGGTGCGGTGCGTGCGCGCGCGCGCGCGTATGGTTCATAGTTTCTCCTTATGTTCTTTTGAACAAATAAGAAGGTGTGAAAACATATATAAACTCTTTGGCTAGAGAGCTAATAAGCAAGGTGAGACTAAAGGTTCATCCTTTCATTCATGAAAGGTTTCCCTCCAAATATTTGGATTCTCTCCAAGTTTGGTTTTGAGCTTTTCCATCATAATGAGGAGCCCAAACATCAAACACCATTTAGCTCCAATCAAAACATTTAATTTATAATATTTTATAATTAAATTTTCTAACAATCCCCCACAAAAGCGATAAACCAAAAGCGAACTTCATAAATATGATATTACTAATAATAAATAAAATTAAATACAAATTTGCTTCGTCAAGTTGTATCTAATGCAATGGGTATAGATGGAGTGGTTACCTTGAATCTATACTTAGTACTTACTTCCTCTACCGAAGAGTATAATGTGCCAGAGGCTTTGAATTATAAACTTTTGACCGGTAAATTAGATAAGCACACAAAATATTGGTTGTTCTTGGGTTATGGCGGTGGGCGCGTTAATGGTCATGCGCATTCCTTGATTTTTCATGAGAGTTATTTTGGGTTCAGCCCGGATCCCAAAGTTGCGGCCTCACAACAACCCCCACATAGGTGGTGCCTCAAGAGATATTCGTAACCAATATCTCGCAAAGAAATATGCCTTTGGCAACCATTAAGAACATAATTAAGTTCATCCTAACTTGTTACGTAGAACACAACATCATAGGAATGGGGAGAAGGTTTTCTCAACCTTATATTTTGTGCTCCCAACTACGCTACATCAACGGCTTCATTTCTACCACATTGAACCCACTTCATGGGATCTCCAATCACATGGGTTGGGTATCCACCGTTGGCAGCAAATCATGTGGGCTTAAGCCCCATTCCCCTCGATGACAACAATATCTCCCTTCGAGACAATCCCTTGGTAAGATTATCAGCCAGATTCAATTCTGACTTTACATAGTTGAGTGATATCACTTCTTTTCTTCTTTGCTTCACGGACTTGTACCTGATTCTCATGAACTTATTTATTTTGGAATTAGTACTATTAGAAGCAGTTAAATCAATAACACTTTTATTATCACAATGTAAAGAGATAGCAGGCATGAGGTTTTCAATTAAAGGAATTTCACTACGTAAATTTTTAATCCATTCTGCTTCGGCACATGTAGTGTCCGAAGCTATAAGCTCCCGATTCCATGGTGCTTCTAGAAATAACTGTTTGTTTTGTAGAAGCCCAGGAAATGGCAGCACCACCAAGGAGAAATACATAGCCCATCGTTGACTTAACGTCTAACGAATCAGTTACCCAATTGGCATCTGAATATCCTTCTAGTACTCCGGGAAATCCCGTGTACACTAAACTATAATCCATAGTTCCACGAAAATATTTAAATATTCTATTTAGTGCTATCCAATGTTCATCACTTGGATTACTAGTATATCTACTAAGGCGGCTTACGGCATAGGAAATGTCGGGCCTAGTGCGGTTAGCTATGTATAGGAGTGATCCTATCATTTGTGCATACCTATGTTGATCAACAGGTTCATTAGTATTTTTACAAAGTTTTACACTAGTGTCATATGGAGTAGAAGCGGGAATGGAGTCAAATAAGTTGAATTTAATCAACATTTTCTCAATCGAGTGTGAAAGAGATAATGATACGCTAGAATCATTTTTAACTAGTTTCATTCCTAATATAATGTTTGCTTCCCCCAAATCTTTCATATCAAAATTGGATGATAAATTATTTTTGGTTTCATTAATAATTTTAATTGAGTTTCCAAAAATTAAAATGTCATCTACATAGAGACATAACAAGACAATTTCATTTCCGTCTTGTTTGGCATAAATACATTTGTCAAATTCGTTAGATTTGAAACCAAAAGTTAAGACTACAGAGTCAAACTTTTGATGTCATTGTTTAGGTGCTTGTTTTAAACTGTAGAGAGATTTAATTAATTTACAAACTTTGGTTTCTTGGCCTTTGACCACAAAATCTTCGGGTTGAGACATGTAGACTTCTTCATCTAAGTCTCCATGCAAGAAAGCGGTTTTGACATCCATTTGATGAATGATCATCCTATGGATCGAAGCCAAGGCGACTAGAATACGAAGAGAGGTAATTCTAGCTACGGGAGCATATGTGTCTAGATAAACTATTCCTTGTTTTTGGGCATAGCCTTTAGCTACAAGGCGAGCCTTATATTTATCTATGGATCCATCTGGATTTAATTTCTTTCTAAAGATCCATTTACATCCTATGGCTTTTGCACCGGGAGGTAAATCGGTTAGGATCCAAGTTTTATTTTCTAAGATAGAATTAATTTCTAGATTAATTGCTTCTTTCCAAAAAGGATAATCAGATGAGGTCATTGCTTCCTCATATGAATTTGGATCTCCTTCAACTAGGTAAGTGAAGTAGTCCTCCCCATAGGATCTTTCGGTTCTAACTCTTTTACTTCTTCTATGTTCATCATTTTCTAATGGTTCTATAGAAGAAGTGGAAGGTTGGTTTGAGCTAGTTGAAGGTTGAGATGAGTTATTTAGTTTATATGGAAATTTATCTTCAAAATAAGTTGCATCTCTAGCTTCTATAATGGTGTTGTTAGATATTTCACTAATTAGGGAATTAGTGATGAGAAATCTATTAGCACTACTATCGGATGCATATCCTATGAAAATAGAGTCTAATGTTTTTGGTCCTATTTTCTTTCTCTTAGGTTCAGGAATTGCTACCTTAGCTAAACACCCCCACACTCGAAGAATTTGGAGGTTAGGTTTTCTTAATTTGAATAATTCAAATGGTGTCTTATCGTTTTGTTTAGACGGAATCCTATTAAGGATGAAGGAGGAAGTGAGCAACGCTTCTCCACAGAGATTTTCCGGGGCACCGGCTTCGGCTAACATGGCATTGACCATGTTCATCAAGGTCCGATTTTTACGTTCCGCTACACCATTCGATTGAGGAGAATATGGAGCAGTCACTTGATGAATAATCCCATGTTCTTGGCAAAATTGGGTTAGTTCATTCGAAGTGTATTCTCCACCTCGATCGGATCTAAGAATTTTGATAGAGGATCCTAATTGATTTTCTACTTCAGCTTTGAAAATCTTAAAATATGAAAAAACTTCATCTTTAGTTTTCAATAAATATATGTAACAATATTTAGTGAAATCGTCAATAAAAGTTACAAAATATTTATTTCCACCTCTAGTGGGTTGGCGGTTTGAATCACATACATCCGAGTGAATTAACTCTAAAGGTTTTGAAGTTCTATCAACTGATTTAAAAGGCTTTCTAGAAAATTTAGTTTGCACACAAATTTCACATTTAGCACTTGGTGCAATATTGATTTTGGGAATTAAATTTAAGGACATCATTCTTTTCATGCAATCAGAATTCACATGTCCTAATCTAGCATGCCAAAAATCAGGAGAAGAATTTGAAACTGAAGAAGAAGAAATTTGATTAACTTCCAAATCAGCAATATTTAATTTAAATAAACCATCGTAGATATATCCTTTACCAATAAAAACATCATTAAATGTTATTACAACTTTATTTGACTCTAAGACAATCTTGTAATCTTTCTTCACTAGCAAAGATCCGCTAACAAGATTCTTCCTAACTCTCGGCACATAAAGCACATCATGCAAGGCTAGTGTCTTCCTGGATGTCAACCTAAGATCCACTCGCCCACGTCCAAGTATTTGTGCCGAAGAGACATCTCCTAAGATCACGCTTCCTCCACTGATGTCCTGAAAGGTGGCAAAGCAAGAACGATCAAAACAAGTATGAACATTTGCTCCGGAATCAAGCCACCAATCTGATGAACAAGTGAGATGAAGACTTGGAGAATAATCTAACCTGAAGGTAGGTTGATCCGGTGCTTGGATCATGTTGGCCTGAGGCTTGTCTCCACGAGACTTGCCAATCACGGGTTCTGTCTTTTTGTAGAAGCAGTTGGTAGACAGATGGTTTGTGTGGCCGCAGATGAAGCACCATTTCCCTTTACCTGGGTTTTGGTTAGAGGGATCAGGCTTGGGATGATTGGGTTTTTGATGGCGGGAACCTGGACGGAAAGGTTTCTTATGGTTCATTCCTTTGGCTTTGAAGTGATGGTGGGAAGAAGGATTGCCTTGCAATTCGGTGAGGTTCACTTTAGGAGCAAGGTCTTTGGGAGCTTTAGAATTTTTACTCTTATGTTCCTCCTCTATGCGGATTGCATTTTGGATTTGAACATAAGTGAGGTTTGATTGGTCATGCCTTAGTCTAGTGCTAAAGCCGGACCATGAATCAGGAAGGGAATCAATCAGACATGCCACAAGATAATTTTCGGAAAGGATTGAGTCATCGGCTCGGATCTTGGACAACATCTCATCTAGTTGATGGAGTTGAGGATTGATAGGCTTGGAAGCATCAATCTTGAACTTGTGGAGGTTGGAAACATTATAGCGTTCTATACCTGCATTGTCCAGGTTATAGCGCGCTTCAAGAGCATACCATAAATCCTTAGCCGTACGATATTGGAGGAAGACATCGTAAAGGCTATCGGACAAAGCACTAAGAATTCGGTTACGACAGTGATATTCAACATCTACCGGATCTCTATAAGGAAGACGTCTTACGTAGGTTCTAGTGGTGTTTGCAGTTGAAGATGAGGACGATGGTAGAGTCGAAGCAACTGCATTTGCAGCGCTAGGGATTTCAGTTTCTACAGCGGGGGCATCGAAAATGGCAGACAAAAGGCCTAACGTATTAAGCCAATATTCTATCTGAGCTTGCCAACGACGAAAACCATTTCCATTGAATTTCTCGGGTTTGATCCCGGCAGAATCATCAGATCTAGAAGCCATTGCAGATTTCTGGAATTTAAAATATAAATAATAAATTGCTGTACATATGAAAATGAAAGCAGACAAAGACATTTTAACTATTTGATTTTATTTATTCTGTTTATGTGGAATTACAAACTTCTTTAGGTTGTTGGAATATTTTTACTATATATATTCCTATATTAATATATAAAATGATATTTTTTTTTTCGTTTTTAAAACTTTAACAGGAACAACAGCAGATCTAGATATATGAACAACAACAATAATAAAATTGCATGAAGGGATGAGAAATAAAAGAGAGATAATATATAGTTTAGAATCGAGCCTGGGTAAGGCGTGTGATCACTGCCCTAAAGAAGTTGCACCACCCTCCGGCAGGGCTTTCAACCGATGCTCACTCCTCCAAGGTACAACACCCGGCTAGATCCCGAAACTCCGATGTGTGCGGACACCGAAGAAGCACAGAGCACCCGAACAACCACTTGATGAAGCAAACGTAAAGAAAAAGGAAGCACGTAGAATATCGTGACAGGAACAGAGAGCACAAGAGCATATGAGAGCATGTGTTCTTTCTGAGAAGAACGTCAATATATAAAGATAGTGAATCGCCGAAAACGGAATCTTGAAAATGGCAACATTAAAACCACAATAAGTATTGATGATTATAGTTGGAAGGATCATAATCGGGAAGATAAACGTTGAATATTTCCAACGTAAATAATGACGAGAAATATGCGAGAAAAGAGCGGTTAAGAAAACGCGTAAAATGACAGAACGCGTGAAAGCAATTCGACGTTGCGTCGACATCATATCGACGCTACGTCGAGTTGTATCGATGCAAGTCTTGTCGACGCAGGCTTTATCGACGCAAGCGTCGAATTCCATTCGACGCCACGCCAACTCCAGCGGCTTGACGACGCTACGTCGAAATCTATTCGACGCAGCTCTGAATTCTAATCGACGCAACTCCGAGTAAAACTCTGAAACTATTTTGAACAAAAAATACAATTCAATTCAATTATTCCCCAAATCCGAAATCCGAAATCCGAAATCCGGATCCGATCCGGTGCGGTGCGTGCGCGTGCGCGTGCGTGTGGTTCATAGTTTCTCCTTATGTTCTTTTGAACAAATAAGAAGGTGTGAAAACATATATAAACTCATTGGCTAGAGAGCTAATAAGGAAGGTGGGACTAAAAGTTCATCCTTTCATTCATGAAAGGTTTCCCTCCAAATATTTGGATTCCCTCCAAGTTTGGTTTTGAGATTTTCCATCATAATGAGGAGCCCAAACACCAAACACCATTTAGCTCCAATCAAAACATTTAATTTATAATATTTTATAATTAAAATGTCTAACACATGTATCTAGTTCTACAAAAGGAACGTAGTACTTTGTAATTAAGCTTGAAGGAGTACTCAGAGTATTATAGGTTCAACCTCAGAATCTAATATCAGTTTCTAACGAGACGATTTATAGACTTCTGAACACCGCAGCTATATCTGTGTTCCAATATGGAATGTCAGGGTTACTGTGCTTTTAAAGTTAAGTGGAAATAATCAAGTTTGGAAAGAAACCTATTAACTAAAGAAGAGTCAAACCGAGTCAGATTAGGTTATCAAACTTGGAATAACACTCTCTTCCAAGGTAAGAAAAGATGAATCTAGGTAAAGTTATTAACATCAGATTTGGAAAAAAATAACTCACCAAATTCGTACCTAGCAACCAAAATATCAACGGAGCACAACATGCTTGCTTTGACAAAGGAAATTAGGGAGAATCAAAATATCTATGTAGACTAAGGTGATCTAAATCATCTTTAGTCTCATTTCCCCTACTGTTTTGATTAACCGGTCTTTGGCATTCCCTTTGTCAGTGGATTAGCTAGATTATCTTTTGATCGCACATCGACTAAAGAGATGATTTCGTGTTCTTTCAGATAATTTGGCAGAGCGTGTCTCAGTCGTACATGTCTCCTCTTAGTATTATAAAGAGCATTCTTAACGACTTGGGCTGCTGCTTGGTTATCGCAATACAAGCTTAGTGAGTTGACTTGTAACCTAGACAAGGGAATATCTACTATCAGATTCCTGATTCAGTCTGCCTCTTCACCAGCCAAAGCTAGGGCAAACAACTAGGCTTTCATAGAAGACAATGTTATACATGTCTGTCTTTTGGACTTTCATGTGATGACAGCTCCACCCAGAGTGAATATGTATCCACTGGTAGATTTGCTGTTGCCAACTTCTGAATACCACGAGGCATCAGACTATCCATCCACAGTAGGATGGTAACCAGTATAGCACAAGGCGTGATTTTTAGTACCTGACAGGTATCTCATCAGCCTGTCAAGAGCATCCCAATGCTCTTTGCTCAGACTACTGGTAAAGCGACTCAGCATGCTAACATAGAAGGTAATGTCTGGTCGAGTACAGCTTGTGGCGTACATGAGAATACCAATTATTTTGAAATATTTTACTTGATCAATGTTAGTCCTAATATTTGGTGTCAATTTTACATTATGATCGAAGAGTGTCTCTACATGCCTACAATTTTTGTATCCCCAAGTCGAAAGAAGTTGCTCAATATAATGAGCCTTACTAAGAGTAACCCTACCGTTATCAACTCTAACTTTCATGCATAAAAGAGTATCAACGGGACCGAGGTCCTTCATGTCAAATTATTTTACAAGTGTGGATTTGACATCCTTAACTGCAATAAGATCCAAACCCAGAATCAACATGTCATTCACATATAGACATATGATGACTGTTTTGTTTGACATAGAGTGATGATTAAGGCATTTGTGTGAAAGACTAGAGTGAAAGCCAATACTTTTTACCAGTTGGTCAAACTTCATGCGTCACATCTTAGGCGCTTGTTTATGCCCATAGATGCATTTGTCTAATTTGCATACTTTGTCTTTTAGATTTGGATGGACATACTGTAACACCCCCATCCATTGCGAAGCATATAGCAGAAGGTCCGGCCGGGGCCCCACGCCATATACTACAAAACAAACGGGAACGTCACTTAATTGAATATACAACGACACTATACCACGAAGCCTAACTCAGAGCATTCTATGCGGAAGTAAAAGAGAGAGAGACAGAATTATAAACCACAAGACCCGAACTCAGGTATGTCCACTTCTATTAACTTGGAATAAAATGTTTTACAACACAAAAGAGGCACGACGACCTTACAGTTTACCAACATCGGCGCGCAGGCCGGCCATACATGAAAAACAGAAGGAACATCAAAAGGCCTTCAAGGGCCGCAGCAGCGCAGGGGCTTCAACCCGCCATGTTCCCTCTCGGTCCAGCACCTGTACAACAAGCCCACCAGAAACGGTGGCAAAACAGGGCAACGGTCAGCTAAAGCTGACCAAAAATATAACGACCACACCCCTTCGAGGGGGTGGCAGTTCTAACCGTCCCCGCAAAACAGTCTCAGCAGCATATATATATATAAGAGTGCGACTAGCAAAGTCCACAACAGTTCATACATATGCAACATCACAAACGTGGGAATGGCCTCCACGTCTCGTGCACTCAGGCACTCTTTGGTGTACTACGCCTTCCACCACCATCCACTCTAGATGGCTTTGCCCTTCGAGGCTAAAGTCGGCGGCCCGAATACCAGGGCTCCCCCGTGCTTTAATTGTGAACATAACGTAGTCCGAAGACTCTGTCCCATTGCCTCCCTACATGCTGTCCGAGACTTACTAATCAGGTGCTGCAATGGTGCGGTTTCAGGTTCGCTAAATGCCCGTTGTTCACACACTCGTTGTACAACACGAAATGCGGGTATGGCGTCCCCTCAGCCCAGGTATTCTCAATTAGCCGGCTCCACGGGTCGCTAAGTCATCCACCAGGACACCCTTACAGGTCGGGCACACCGACCTCAGGTCCCCTCAACAGGTGGGCACAACAATCAACACCAGAGCTCAGCCTGGGAGCTGTCACCTGGCGACAGTCAATGTCGTCAGCGACAGTGAACAAAACCCTATCTTGGTTTCTAGCTGTGGGTGCTCCCCGGGGCACACCCCCAGGCATTGCTGCACATGCAGTAGCACACCCACTGCCTCAGAACGCCCAAAATCACCAGAACTAAATCTGGGGAGATGTCGCCTGGCGACAGTCACTATCGCCTGGCGACAGTCACTGTCGCCAGCGACAGCTGGACAGAACTCCATTTCAGCTTCTAACTTCGGGTGCTCCCCGGGGCACACCCCCGGGCGTTGCTGCGCATGCAGTAGCACCCTCTAGCCCTACGAAGTAGTATATCAACACAGAGTTTTCCCCCGGCACGCACAATACCAAAAAGCATCACCAATCCGGACGAACCGTCTCGGATGGGCTTCACACAGCGCGCATACGTCCATTCCACGGATGGACTCTACATGTATGCAAGATTTGACGGGGATAACACGAATCAACCCGTCGGAGGCCACAACCTCACCCTTTTGGGTAGGGGCCTCAACGATGCAAGGAATGGACTAGAACATGTCCAAAAGAGGGTAGAAAAGATCGTTACCCTTAAACGCCGCTTCGAGCCCATGGCTTGACTTTCGGCACGGATGGAAAGGAGCGCCTTGCCCTTCTCTACGCGTAGCCACCAACGCCTTCGACTTCGAAATAGTAGAGCTCCTCCAAACCCAAGCCCTAGGGTTTAGAAACCCTATTCATCTTCCCCTCCAAGCTCTCTCTCTCTCTCTCCCTTAATTAAACCCTTAAGGAAATAAGGGAAGAAGAGGGGTTTTCGGCCTTCTATGCTAGCCCCCGAGCCACTCAAGCCAAAACTAGCCCCCAAAGTCAATGTGCAATCAATGGGCACGATTTCGGATGCAAAGTACAACTTTGAGCTGTCGCCCGGCGACAGCGGTAAGGAACCGACAATGACCCGTCAACGCCGCCGCTGCGAGCAGTGCATGACACATGCCATGATGTCGCCAGCGACAGCACTTAACGCCGTCCAACAGCCTCACGACAGAACCTTCTCAACAGAACGCTATCGCCGGGCGACAGCCACTGTCGCCGGCGACAGCTCTGGATTCCAAAATTCTTATTTGGGGTCTTACAACCCTCCCTTCCTTATAAAAATTTCGTCCCGAAATTTGTAAAAACATGTATATACATATATATCCAAAAATGTCTTTACACAAAGGGGAAAAAGAGAGATAAACGTCACCGAAACAGCTCGGGGAACTCCTCCATCATGGTCTGCTCACGCTACCATGAGAGCTCCTCGCGACCGCAGTTGTCCCAACGGACCTTTACCATACGGATCGCCCTGTTCCGCAACTGACGCACCTCAGCATCCTCGATGCTAACGGGCCTGACCGCCGTCTTAAGCCCACTATCCACGGGCACCTGATCCGCCGCGACCACCTGCGTAGGCTCTTGCACTGCCTTCCGTAACACGAAGATGTGGAATACATCGTGTAGCCCGCTCAGTTCCGCCGATAGTGCAAGCCTATAAGCCGCCTCGCCGGCGCGCTCGATGATCTCAAACGGTCCAAGGTATCTTGGACTCAGCTTTTTCAAGCGCCGAATCCTGGATACACCCTTGAACGGCCTGATCTTCAAGTAAACCCAATCGCCAACGGCGAACTGGACGTCGCGGTGCTTCACATTATAGTACTTCGCCTGCCTATCCTGCGCAACCAAAAGCCTCTCCCGGATCATATGCACCGTCGAAGTCGCCTCTTCGACGTCTTTCCTCTTGAAGAGCTTCGTCTCGCCCGTTTCCGCCCAAGCTAAGGGAGTGCGGCACTTCCTGCCATAGAGGGCCTTGAAAGGCGCCATCTGAATACTCGCCTGGTAGCTGTTGATGTACGCG
Source organism: Dactylorhiza incarnata (assembly GCA_033032865.1). Lineage (NCBI taxonomy): Eukaryota > Viridiplantae > Streptophyta > Magnoliopsida > Asparagales > Orchidaceae > Dactylorhiza > Dactylorhiza incarnata. Next base: position 284,618 of record JAWHQI010000595.1, on the reverse strand, counting down.
AACTCAACAAGAAAGAGGTGATCTTCCCACCCCTTGCCAAAATCCAGGACGCACATCCGGAGCATGTCTTCCATCGTCCTATTGGTACGCTCAGTTTAGCCATCCTTCTGCGGATGAAAGACCGTGCTAAACTGCAGCTTCGTACCCAATAGACGGTTGACTAGACTCCAGTCGCTCGAAGTAAAGCGTCCAACTCGATCACTGACGATGCTACAGGGCACACCGTACAATCGCACTACTGTATCGACATACAGGTTCTCCAACTTTTCCACCGAGTCATCCCTCCGGTTGGGGATAAAGTGTGCCACCTTCGCCAGCCGGTCTACGACTACCCAGAAGGCATCGTTCCCGCGCTGCGATCTCGGCAGCCCATGCACGAAATCCAAGGAAATGTCATCAAATTTCCACTCCGGAACAGGCAATGACTGCAAAAAGCCATCGGGCTTCTGACATTCCGCCTTCACTAGCGCACAAGTGTGGCACTTGGCCATGTAGTGAGCGATGTCCCTCTTCATACTCGGACACCAGAAAAGGACCTTCATGTCATTAAACAACTTCGTGCTCCACTGATGAACTGAATACCTGGTACGATGCGCCTCGTACAACAACTCATCGCGCAGCTCACCCACCTTGGGGACGCACAAATGGTCACCTCTCCACAGCAACCCGTCACGCACTTGAAACTGGGCATCCGTCCCCAACAGCAGGTTCCTCCGCGAAGCGCTTCTACCTCGGATCGAGTTCTTCAGCTTCATAACCTCGGACCACGAGATCACGCTGCACCTCAAACCGATTCACGCACGCACCAGCGCTGCTCCTTCTCTCCACACAAGAGATGTCCAGGGCCTCCAGATCATGTATCAAATGCTCAACGTGCATCTGAATCCAGCTTGCCTATACTGGAGCCCTTCGACTAAGCGCATCAGCGACGACATTCCCCTTTCCGGGAGTGTAGTGAAACTCGATGGTGTAGTCCCCGAGGAACTCCATCCACATTCGCTATCGCCTAATCAGAAACTTCTGTGCCAGAAGGTGCTTCAGGCTCTTACGGTCCGTAAAGATGTCGCTCTTCACATTACACACATGAAGCCGCCACAACGCACACACTGCCTTCAATCCCGGCCACCGACTCCAAGTCGTGAACCAGATAGTTTTGTTCGAGCACCTTTCGCTGGTGAGGGCCATATGCCACCACCTTACCCCGCTGCAGCAGAACACAACCAAGGCCACTACCAGACGCATCACTGCAAGTCTTGTAGCCTTTCGTGCCGCAAGGGAAATATAAGATCAGGGCAGTGGTACGCCACTGTTTCAGCTCTTCAAAAGCTTGCGCCCACGCGACGTCCTAAGAACTCCTACATCTTCCGTGTCAGCGTCGCAAGAGGCAGCACGATCCGTGATAAGTTCTCCACGAAGCGCCTGTAACAGCCGGCCAGCCCGAGAAAGCTATGGACCTCCGCTATAGAAGAAAGAACAGGCCACTCCCTGATGGCCGCAACCTTCACCGGATCTACCACCACACCCGAACCACTAACCACATGGCCTAAGAACACCACGGAAGGAAGCCAGAACTCGCACTTCGAGAACTTGGCATACAGCTGGTTCCTCCTCAGAACCTCCAAGACTACTCGCAGGTGATCACCGTGCTCCTCCTCGGACTGAGAGTAGGCCAGTATGTCATCAAGGAAGACGACCACAAACCGGTCGAGGTACTCTCAGAAAGTCCGGTGCATCAAGTCCATAAACACCGAAGGCGCATTAGACAGCCCAAACGGCATCACGGTGAACTCATACTGCCCGTACCTCGTACTGAAGGCAGTCTTCGGGATGTCGCACTCCCTGATCCGCACCTGATAATAGCCGGACTTCAAGTCCAACTTCGAGTATACTGTCGAGCCAACGAGCTGGTCGAACAAATCGTCTATCCTCGGAAGAGGATACTTGTTCTTCTCGGTCAGCTTGTTCAGCTCCCGATAATCGATGCAAAGCCGCAGGCTACCGTCCTTCTTTTTGACAAAGAGGACCGGTGCACTCCAAGGTGAGGAACTCGGACGCACGTAGCCCTGCTCAAGCAGCTCCTGCAGCTTCAACTCCGCCAACTCTTTCGAAGCCATACGATACGGCGAGCGGTCACAGGCTTAGCGCCTGACACCAACTCAATCGTGAAATCTATCTCCCGCTGCGGTGGAGCATCGGGGAGATCTCTCGGGAAAACCCGGCAAACTCCCACACTACCGGAACGTCAGCTAGGCTAGGCTTTGGCTCTGAAGCCTCAACTAGGGAAAAGAGCAGCTCTGCCCCTCTACCGCACCGCCTTGGACACCAAGAGAGCAGACATCAACATCGTGCTCATTCCATGCATGCCCGCAAAACCGTCTTGCGGTCGGTATTCCGCCCCTGCCTAACTTCCTAAGACGTATTTGCACGAAGGTTCTCGGACTCCAACCGCACGTGCTATCACAACGTCACGACGTTAGACTCTGCGTGGGGTTTGAACATGTTGAAACCAGCAACTTGATGAACAAGTCTCGGTCTCTGTGGAGTTCGGGGTCCCAAAAATGGGGTGGTCTCACACCTACTTCTCCCGAACCAGCTCTCTAGGCAAGAGCACTTGGATTTGGAAACAGACCCTAGGCTACAGCGAGGAGGTCCCACCTCACACCCGGAAGACCTGAGAGATCTTCCCCTCCCTAGCCAATGCTGAGCCAGAGACACCAAAGGAGAGCTCGACAAGTCAAGAGCTCTCAAGGGAGAAGAAGATCCGGAATGTGGAATCCCTCTCTTTGGTGCCCATTAGGGTCTATTTATAGGATTTTTGAAGTTGGGCGGCAAATAGCCGAAAACTGGTTTGCCAATTTACCAAAATACCCCTAAATTGGGCTGCGGATAGCCTAATCCCGCTGTTCTGAAGCGCTAAACGCAGGTCACCGGGCTGCGAATAGCCAAAACTGGACTGCGAATAACAAACCGGACGAGGGGACCTCCCCTGGGCGAGAGGGGGGGTCGAGACCCCCGACCCCCCTCCCCTCTCCGCCCCACCTCCTGGGCGAGAGAGGGGGGGCCGAGACTCCCGACCCTCCTCCCCTCTCCGCCCCACCTCCTGGGCGAGAGGGGGGGGGGGGGGGGGGGGGGGGGGGGTCGAGACTCCCGACCTCCCTCCCCTCTCCGCCCCACCTCCTGGGCGAGAGGGGGGGGGGTCGAAACCCCCGACCCCCCTCCCCTCTCCGCCCCACCTCCTGGGCGAGAGGGGGGGTCGAGACTCCCGACCTCTTGGGCGAGAGGGGGGGGTCGAGACTCCCGACCTCCCTCCCCTCTCCGCCCCACCTCCTGGGCGAGAGGGGGGGGGGGGGGGGGTCGAGACCCTCGACCCCCCTCCCCTCTCCGCCCCACCTCCTGGGCGAGAGGGGGGGGGGGGGGGGGGGGGGGTCGAGACCCCCGACCCCCCTCCCCTCTCCGCCCCACCTCCTGGGCGAGAGGGGGGGGGGGGGGGGGGGGGGGGTCGAGACCCCTGACCCCCTCCCCTCTCCGCCCCACCTCCTGGGCGAGAGGGGGGGTCGAGACTCCCGACCTCCCTCCCCTCTCCGCCCCACCTCCTGGGCGAGAGGGGGGGGGGGGGTCGAGACCCCCGACCCCCCTCCCCTCTCCGCCCCACCTCCTGGGCGAGAGGGGGGGGGGGTCGAGACTCCCGACCTCCCTCCCCTCTCCGCCCCACCTCCTGGGCGAGAGGGGGGGGGGGGGGGGGGGGGGGGGTCGAGACCCCCGACCCCCCTCCCCTCTCCGCCCCACCTCCTGGGCGAGAGGGGGGGGGGGGGGTCGAGACCCCCGACCCCCCTCCCCTCTCCGCCCCACCTCCTGGGCGAGAGGGGGGGGGGTCGAGACTCCCGACCTCCCTCCCCTCTCCGCCCCACCTCCTGGGCGAGAGGGGGGGGGGGGGTCGAGACCCCCGACCCCCCTCCCCTCTCCGCCCCACCTCCTGGGCGAGAGGGGCGGGTCGAGACCCCCGACCCCCCTCCCCTCTCCGCCCCACCTCCTGGGCGAGAGGGGGGGGGGGGGGGTCGAGACCCCCGACCCCCCTCCCCTCTCTGCCCCACCTCCTGGGCGAGAGGGGGGGTCGAGACCCCCGACCCCCCTCCCCTCTCCGCCCCACCTCCTGGGCGAGAGGGGGGGTCGAGACCCCCGACCTCCCTCCCCTCTCCTTCTGCGCGGTTTGATGTTACCAAGCTGGCTCCTCCCGGATCCTCAGGAGTGCTCGGCGAATATAGGGTTGTACACAATCCCCGCTCTTTTCGAGCGTGGCTCACGCTCGGAAAGAAATGTCCAACCTTATATATTCGACGAGTGTCGCTGGGAACCTGATTATCGGTGCTTTCTTGGAAAAATATATTGCCTTCCCAAGAGGTCCTCCGACCTTGCCGGCTAACGAGAGCCCGGTTAGCGAGTCTGCTCGGGACTAAGTGCTTCTAGGAGCGAGCTCCACTAGTGGTCGACGTTGGGTCGACACACTCGAAGGAGCGAGCTCTACTAGTGAGAGCCACCCAGCTAGTGAGAGCCTGGAGTGGGGGGGGGGACATCTTGACGTTGAACTTACCCATCCGAGGATCATTCGACCCACCCAACTAGTGAGAGCCTGGTGTGAGGAGGACATCTCGATGGTAAGCTCTCTCCTTCCGAGGATCATTCGACCCACCCAGCTAGTGAGAGCCTGGAATGAGGAGGACATCTCGATGGCAAGATCTCTCCTTCCGAGGATCATTCGACCCACCCAGCTAGTGAGAGCCTGGAGTGAGGAGGACATCTCGGCATTGACCTTATCCATCCGAGGATCATTCGACCCACCCAGCTAATGAGAGCCTGGAGTGAGGAGGACATCTCGATGGCAAGATCTCTCCTTCCGAGGATCATTCGACCCACCCAGCTAGTGAGAGCCTGGAGTGAGGAGGACATCTCGGCATTGACCTTACCCATCCGAGGATCATTCGACCCACCCAGCTAATGAGAGCCTGGAATGAGGAGGACATCTCGATGGCAAGATCTCTCCTTCCGAGGATCATTCGACCCACCCAGCTAGTGAGAGCCTGGAGTGAGGAGGACATCTCGGCATTGACCTTATCCATCCGAGGATCATTCGACCCACCCAGCTAATGAGAGCCTGGAGTGAGGAGGACATCTCGATGGAAAGATCTCTCCTTCCGAGGATCATTCGACCCACCCAGCTAGTGAGAGCCGGGAGTGAGGAGGACATCTCGGCATTGACCTTACCCAACCGAGGATCATTCGACCCACCCAGCTAATGAGAGCCTGGAGTGAGGAGGACATCTCGATGGCAAGATCTCTCCTTCCGAGGATCATTCGACCCACCCAGCTAGTGAGAGCCTGGAGTGAGGAGGACATCTCGGCATTGACCTTACCCAACCGAGGATCATTCGACCCACCCAGCTAATGAGAGCCTGGAGTGAGGAGGACATCTCGATGGCAAGATCTCTCCTTCCGAGGATCATTCGACCCACCCAGCTAGTGAGAGACTGGAGTGAGGAGGACATCTCGGCATTGACCTTACCCATCCGAGGAACATTCGACCCACCCAGCTAATGAGAGCCTGGAGTGGGGAGGACATCTCGGCATTAGACTTACTAAACATTTAAACAAAATAACTTCATCCATCTAATGGGGGGATTCCCTTTGTCAAAACCTCCTGGCTCAACCAGCGAGGGGTAGAACTTGCTACAAAGGAAAATAACAAAAAACAAAAACACAACACACCTCCTCATGGCACTCGCCTCTCAGGCTGCTTGAGCAAGATGGTCATTCCTCTGCTTCTCCTGCCCCTCCCATCCTGCTCATGCTCTCCATGGTCTTCTCCATCTCCTCCGCCCCCGCTTGCCAAGAGATGCTGTTGACGGCTGTGACGTAGCATTGCCTCGCCATCCTGGGGTCTCCGCGGATCCTGACTTGGATTCCTCCAGCGTTGAACTTGAGACACTGGTGGAAGGAGGATGGTACGCATCGGAAGGCGCTGATGAGGGGTCTTCCGAAGATGGCATTGTAACTGCTAGGAGCGTCAACTATGACGAACCGACAGTTCCTTGACCCTCCCCCCATCGTCACCTGGAGCCCGACTCCACCCTCTACCTCTTTCCTTTCTCCGGAGAACCCAAACAAGGGTCCATCCGAGGCCTGCACCCTCCTTGCCTCCACCTTCAACTCATCAAAGGCTTTCTTGAAAATAACATTGACAGAGCTCCCGTTGTCAACGAGGATCCGAGAGACAGTGTAACCTTCGATGGCTGTCTCAATGACTAGCGCATCACAGAATGGATCCTCATGATCTGGCATGTCCTTGCTTGAGAAAGTGATTTTCTCCTGGGGAGGCGGGTCCTGTGACGTTGAAGCGACGCTGCGTCGATGTACGGAGTGGAGGCTTGCCTTACGAGTGGCCTCGATCCCGACCCCCCCGTGGATTACCGCGACCCGACCTTTGGCTCCTACGTCGGTTCGGTCCTCGCAGATGTCATCATCCTCTACTGCTCCAGGTGGAACTTCTTCAATCCTCACCGGCGGCTGCTGTTGTGCCTGACCTCTCGCCTCTCTCACCTCCAAGAACTCTGGGCAGGTAGCAGTTGCATGCCCCTCCGCTTGGTGGTAGTCGCAGTACAGCACCGCCCTTCCCCCCCCCCCCCTTCTCCTACGGGCTGGGATGTCTCTTGCTTCAACTACTCCTCCTCCTCTTCGAACCGCCATAGCTTGAGCTGGTGGGGGTAGGAGCTGCCTTGGGGCCTGCCTCCAAGGAGGAGGGTTGGGCCTCCCTTGGCCTCCGTAGAAGTTTTCCCCTCCTTGGGCGAGACCCCTCCCTTGCTCCTGACCCCCCTGGGGTCCCTGGTACCCTTGACCCCTCTGCTCTTCCCTCCTCCTTCCTTCCTGCTGCCTGAGGCCACCTTGCTCTCTTGGCTCGACCTCTACCAACTTCGCCAACTTCTTTGCCAGCCCCGGGTTTGCCGCCTCGGTGGCTATCTCCTTTGCAGCTTTTTCCATCAGGTCCTCAAAGGACAGGGGAGGCTTCCTAGTTAGGCGCATTTTGAAGAGGCTCTCTCGTAGCCCTACGGTGAAAGCCATCTGGAGGGCATACCCTGGCACCTCCTGGATGTTCTGGATCTCCTCCTGGAATCTGTCCATGTACTGGGCCAACGTCTCCTCATGCCTCTGCTTGACCAGGAAAATGGACTCAGCATTCTTCTTCCTCTTCTTGGATGTGGAGAAGCGTAGCTGGAAGCTTCGGCTCAAGTCATCAAAGCTGTAAATGGAGCCAACCGGGAGCTGGTGGAACCAGTCCCTAGCTTTGTCCCTCAGGGTGGTGGCGAAGAGGCGGCACTTGAATGCATCCGTCATGGGCCTGATGGAGACGGTATCCTCGAACCACTGCAGGTGCTGGATGGGATCATCCTTCCCGGTATAGAAGGTCATGTTGGGCTCCTTGAAGCCCTCCGGGATGGGAGCCGAGATGATCAGCTCGCTAAAGGGTGACCCCCCACTTGCTGGCTTTGCGAGCTCCACTTGCGCGACCCCTGCTCCGAGCGAGACCCCGCTTACCGGGCTCGGGAAGAGCACTCGCCCGGCGAGGTCCCGCTCACCACTCGCCGCTAATGGTTCCTTGCCTGGCCGACCCCCTGGGGCGACCTCTCCTGACCCCCCTGGGCGGGCACTCCTTGCGACCCAGAAGGTGGTGTCTGGGGGGAGGGAGCTGAGCTGTCACCTCTCCTGGCGATGCCCTGGAGCAGCTCCATGACTCCCTGGATGGCTGTCATGAACTCTCCCCTCCCCACAAACTCACTTGGGATGTGAGACCCCTCATCGTCTCCTCCTCCGAGGTCTCCTGCCATGAGATTTGGTTCAAGAACTTCTGTGCTGACCACTCTCCACGCTCACCGCACCATAAATGTTGAAACCAGCAACTTGATGAACAAGTCTCGGTCTCTGTGGAGTTCGGGGTCCCAAAAATGGGGTGGTCTCACACCTACTTCTCCCGAACCAGCTCTCTAGGCAAGAGCACTTGGATTTGGAAACAGACCCTAGGCTACAGCGAGGAGGTCCCACCTCACACCCGGAAGACCTGAGAGATCTTCCCCTCCCTAGCCAATGCTGAGCCAGAGACACCAAAGGAGAGCTCGACAAGTCAAGAGCTCTCAAGGGAGAAGAAGATCCGGAATGTGGAATCCCTCTCTTTGGTGCCCATTAGGGTCTATTTATAGGATTTTTGAAGTTGGGCGGCAAATAGCCGAAAACTGGTTTGCCAATTTACCAAAATACCCCTAAATTGGGCTGCGGATAGCCTAATCCCGCTGTTCTGAAGCGCTAAACGCAGGTCACCGGGCTGCGAATAGCCAAAACTGGACTGCGAATAACAAACCGGACGAGGGGACCTCCCCTGGGCGAGAGGGGGGGTCGAGACCCCCGACCCCCCTCCCCTCTCCGCCCCACCTCCTGGGCGAGAGAGGGGGGGCCGAGACTCCCGACCCTCCTCCCCTCTCCGCCCCACCTCCTGGGCGAGAGGGGGGGGGGGGGGGGGGGGGGGGGTTGAGACTCCCGACCTCCCTCCCCTCTCCGCCCCACCTCCTGGGGGGGGGGGGGGGGGGGGGGGGGGGGGGGGGGTCGAGACCCCCGACCCCCCTCCCCTCTCCGCCCCACCTCCTGGGCGAGAGGGGGGGGGGGGGGGGGGTCGAGACTCCCGACCTCCTGGGCGAGAGGGGGGGTCGAGACTCCCGACCTCCCTCCCCTCTCCGCCCCACCTCCTGGGCGAGAGGGGGGGGGGGGGTCGAGACCCTCGACCCCCCTCCCCTCTCCGCCCCACCTCCTGGGCGAGAGGGGGGGGGGGGGTCGAGACCCCCGACCCCCCTCCCCTCTCCGCCCCACCTCCTGGGCGAGAGGGGGGGGGGGGGGGGGGGGGGGGTCGAGACCCCCGACCCCCCTCCCCTCTCCGCCCCACCTCCTGGGCGAGAGGGGGGGGGGGTCGAGACTCCCGACCTCCCTCCCCTCTCCGCCCCACCTCCTGGGCGAGAGGGGGGGGGGGGGGGGGGGGGGGGGCTTTGAGACCCCCGACCCCCCTCCCCTCTCCGCCCCACCTCCTGGGCGAGAGGGGGGGGGGGGGGTCGAGACTCCCGACCTCCCTCCCCTCTCCGCCCCACCTCGTGGGCGAGAGGGGGGGGGGGGGTCGAGACCCCCGACCCCCCTCCCCTCTCCGCCCCACCTCCTGGGCGAGGGGGGAGTCGAGACCCCCGACCCCCCTCCCCTCTCCGCCCCACCTCCTGGGCGAGAGGGGGGGGGGGGGGGGTCGAGACCCCCGACCCCCCTCCCCTCTCCGCCCCACCTCCTGGGCGAGAGGGGGGGGGGGGGTCGAGACTCCCGACCTCCCTCCCCTCTCCGCCCCACCTCCTGGGCAAGAGGGGGGGGGGGGTCGAGACCCCCGACCCCCCTCCCCTCTCCGCCCCACCTCCTGGGCGAGAGGGGGGGGGGGGTCGAGACCCCCGACCCCCCTCCCCTCTCCGCCCCACCTCCTGGGCGAGAGGGGGGGGGGGGGGGTCGAGACCCCCGACCCCCCTCCCCTCTCCGCCCCACCTCCTGGGCGAGAGGGGGGGTCGAGACCCCCGACCCCCCTCCCCTCTCCGCCCCACCTCCTGGGCGAGAGGGGGGGTCGAGACCCCCGACCTCCCTCCCCTCCCCTTCTGCGCGGTTTGATGTTACCAAGCTGGCTCCTCCCGGATCCTCAGGAGTGCTCGGCGAATATAGGGTTGTACAAAACACGTAAGTGTTTCACCTCTGCATAATTCTATACTTTCTTGCACCACCTTAGTGCCCAACGCATTAAAGCACATATTAAAAGCTAGCTACGCATTAACAGAAAAGTGGGGCCACAAAGGCACCCAACAGCATGGTTAAGCTTTAACAACATCTTATTACCACCAAAGTGTGCAAAAAGAGCAGTACAACTATAAACAAGCATACATTGCCATCATAGTTTTACCCAAAGATATTGGCTACCCAGCTTTCCCCTCGTCTATATTAGACTTACAATACACTCGCGGGCGCTATGGCCTAACCCGCCACAGCTGTACAACCCCCATATCCATCGAGTGAGGCCCAGCGTGAAGGGCCGCCGAGACGTGTCAACTAGACCCAAGGGGTTTTTAGACCTTTGGGTATCGCCCAGCGATACCCCCATAGCTCTCACCCAGAAGGAGAGCAAGAGGCAGAGAGGAGGGAGGGGGGTCTCGCCCCTCCCTCTCTCTCCCAGCAGGAAGGGCGGAGAGAGGGGAGGGGGGGGGGGGGTCTCGCCCCTCCCTCTCTCGCCCAGCAGGAAGGGCGGAGAGAGGGGAGGGGGGTCTCGCCCCTCCCTCTCTCGCCCAGCAGGAAGGGCGGAGAGAGGGGAGGGGGGGTCTCGCCCCTCCCTCTCTCGCCCAGCAGGAAGGGCGGAGAGGAGGGAGGGGGGGTCTCGCCCCTCCCTCTCTCGCCCAGCAGGAGAGGCGGAGAGAGGGGGGGGGGGGTCTCGCCCCTCCCTCTCTCGCCCAGCAGGAAAGGGCAGAGAGAGGGGAAGGGGGGGGGGGTCTCGCCCCTCCCCCTCTCGCCCAGGGGAGGCCCCCCTCGTCCAGTTTGCTATTCGCAGTCCAGTTTTGGCTATTCGCAGTCCAGTGGTGTGCATTTAGCGCTTCAGAGCAGCGGGATTCGGTTATCCGCAGCCCAATTCCGAGGGTATTTTGGTAATCTGGCAGATCAGTTTTTGGATATTTGCAGCCCAACTTGGAAAACCTATAAATAGACCCTAAGGGGCACCAAAGGAGAGAGGCTTCGAGATTTCCAAATTTTGGATCTTCTTCTTCCCTTAGAGCTCTCCTTTGGTGCTTCTGGTTCAGCATTGGCTAGGGAGGGGAAGATCTCTCAGGTCTTCCGGGTGTGAGGTGGGACCTCCTCGCTGTAGCCTAGGGTCCGTTTCCAAGTCCATGTGCTCTTGCCTAGAGAGTTGGCTCGAGAGAAGTAGGTGTGAGACCACCCCTTTTTTGGGACCCCAACTCCACGGAGACCGAGTAGTCGATTTCAACATTTTTTGTGCGGTGAGCGTGGAGAGTGTTCAGCACAGAAGTTCTTGAACCAAATCTCATGGCAGGAGACCTCGGAGGAGGAGACGATGAGGGGTCTCATATCCCAAGTGAGGTGGTAGGAAGGGGAGAGTTCATGACGACCATCAAGGGAATCATGGAGCTGCTCCAAGGCATCACCAAGGGAGGTGACTGCTCAGCTCCCTCCCCCCAGACACCACCTTCTGGGTCGCAAGGAGTGCTCGCCCAGGGGGGGTCAGGAGAGGTTGCCCCAGGGGGTCGGCCAGGCAAGGAACCAGTGAATGAGAGTGGCGAGCGGGACCTCGCCGGGCGAGTGCTTTTTCCTAGCCCGGTGAGTGGGGTCTCGCTCGGAGCCGGAGTCGTGCAAGTGGAGCTCGCGAAGCCGGCGAGTGGGGGGTCACCCTTTAGCGAGCTGATCATCTCGGCTCCCATCCCGGAAGGCTTCAAGGAGCCCAACATGACTTTCTATACCGGGAAGGATGATCCCGTCCAGCACCTGCAGTGGTTCGAGGATACCGTTTCCATCAGGCCCATGATGGACGCGTTCAAGTGTCGTCTCTTCGCCACCACCCTGAAGGACAAAGCTAGGGACTGGTTCCACCAGCTCCCGGTTGGCTCCATTTACAGCTTCGAGGACTTGGGCCGAAGCTTCCAGCTACGCTTCTCCACATCCAAGAAGAGGAAGAAGAATGCTGAGTCCATTTTACTGGTCAAGCAGAGGCACGAGGAGACGTTGGCCCAGTACATGGACAGATTTCAGGAAGAGACCCTGAACATCCAGGAGGTGTCAGGGTATGCCCTCCAGATGGCTTTCACCGTAGGGCTATGAGAGAGCCTTTTCAAAATGCGCCTAACTAGGAAGCCTCCCTTGTCCTTTGAGGACCTGATGGAAAAAGCTGCAAAGGAGGTAGCCACCGAGGCGGCAAACCCGGGGCTGGCAAAGAAGTTGGCAAAGTTGGTAGAGGCCGAGCTAAGAGAGCAAGGTGGCCCGAGGCAGCAGGAAGGAAGGAGGAGGGAAGAGCAGAGGGGTCAAGGGTACCAGGGACCCCAGGGGGGTCAGGAGCAAGGGAGGCCCAACCCTCCTCTTTGGAGACAGGCCCCTAGGCAGCTCCTACCCCCACCAGCTCAAGCTATGGCGATTCGAAGAGGAGGAGGAGGAGGAGTTGAAGCAAGAGACATCCCAGCCCGTAGGAGAAGGGGGGGGGGGGGGGAAGGGCAGTGCCATACTGCGACTACCACAAAGCAGAGGGGCATGCAACAACTACCTGCCCAGAGTTCTTGGAGGTGAGAGAGGCGAGAGGTCAGACACAACAGCAGCCGCCGGTGTGGATTGAAGAAGTTCCACCTGGAGCAGTAGTGGATGATGACATCTGCGAGGACCGAACTGACGTAAGAGCCAAAGGACGGATCGCGGTAATCCATGGGGGGGGGGGGGGGGGGGGGTAGGGGTCGAGGCCACTCGTAAAGCAAGCCTCCACTCTGTATTTCGACGCAGCGTCGCTTCGACGTCGCAGGACCCACCTCCCGAGGAGAAAATCACTTTCTCAAGCAAGGACATGCCAGATCACGAGGATCCATTCTGTGATGCGCTAGTCATTCAGACAGCCATCGAAGGTTACACTGTCTCTTGGATCCTCGTTGACAATAGAAGCTCTATCAATGTCATTTTCAAGAAGGCATTTGATGAGTTGAAGGTGGAGGCAAGGAGGGTGCTGGCCTCAGATGGGCCCGTGTTTGGATTCTCCGGAGAAAGGAAAGAGGTAGAGGGTGGAGTTGGACTCCAAGTGACGATGGGGGGAGGTTCAAGGAACTGTCGGTTCGTCATAGTTGACGCTCCTAGCAGTTATAATGTCATCTTCGGAAGACCCCTCATCAGCGCCTTCCGATGCGTACCATCATCCTTCCACCAGTGCCTCAAGTTCAACACTGGAGGAATCCAAGTCAGGATCCGCGGAGACCCCAGGATGGCGAGGCACTGCTACGTCACAGTCGTCAACAGCATCTCTTGGCAAGCATGGGCGGAGGAGATGGAGAAGATCATGGACAGCATGAGCAGGATGAGAGTGGCAGGAGAAGCAGAGGAATGATCATCTCACGCAAGCAGCCTGAGAGGCGAGTGCCATGGGGGGGTATGTTGTGTTTATTTTTTGTTGTTTTCCTTTGTAGCAAGTTTTACCCCTCGCTGGTTGGGCCAGGAGGTTTTGGCAAGGGAAATCCCCCATTAGATGGATGAAGTTATGTTGCTTAAATGTTTAGTAAGTTGCCGCCGAGATGTCCTCCTCACTTCAGGCTCTCACTAGCTGGGTGGGTCGAACGATCCTCGGAAGGAAGGGCTTGCCATCGAGATGTCCTCCTCACTCCAGGCTCTCACTAGCTGGGTGGGTCGAATGATCCTCGGAAGGAAGAGCTTGCCATCGAGATGTCCTCCTCACTCCAGGCTCTCACTAGCTGGGTGGGTCGAATGATCCTCGGATGGGTAAGTTCAACATCGAGATGTCCTCCTCACTCCAGGCTCTCACTAGCTGGGTGGGTCGAATGATCCTCGGAAGGAAGAGCTTGCCATCGAGATGTCCTCCTCACTCCAGGCTCTCACTAGCTGGGTGGGTCGAATGATCCTCGGAAGGAAGAGCTTGCCATCGAGATGTCCTCCTCACTCCAGGCTCTCACTAGCTGGGTGGGTCGAATGATCCTCAGATGGGTAAGTTCAACATCGATATGTCCTCCTCACTCCAGGCTCTCACTAGCTGGGTGGGTCGAATGATCCTCGGAAGGAAGAGCTTGCCATCGAGATGTCCTCCTCACTCCAGGCTCTCACTAGCTGGGTGGGCCGAATGATCCTCGGATGGGTAAGTTCAACGCCGAGATGTCCTCCTCACTCCAGGCTCTCACTAGCTGGGTGGGTCGAATGATCCTCGGAAGGAAGAGCTTGCCATCGAGATGACCTCCTCACTCCAGGCTCTCACTAGCTGGGTGGGTCGAATGATCCTCGGATGGGTAAGTTCAACGCCGAGATGTCCTCCTCACTCCAGGCTCTCACTAGCTGGCTGGGTCGAATGATCCTCGGAAGGAAGAGCTTGCCATCGAGATGTCCTCCTCACTCCAGGCTCTCACTAGCTGGGTGGGTCGAATGATCCTCGGATGGGTAAGTTCAACGTCGAGATGTCATCCTCACTCCATGCTCTCACTAGCTGGGTGGGTCGAATGATCCTCGGAAGGAAGAGCTTGTCATCGAGATGTCCTCCTCACTCCAGGCTCTCACTAGCTGGGTGGGTCGAATGATCCTCAGATGGGTAAGTTCAACATCGTGATGTCCTCCTCACTCCAGGCTCTCACTAGCTGGGTGGGTCGAATGATCCTCGGATGGGTAAGTTCAACATCGAGATGTCCTCCTCACTCCAGGATCTCACTAGCTGGGTGGGTCGAATGATCCTCGGAAGGAAGAGCTTGCCATCGAGATGTCCTCCTCACTCCAGGCTCTCACTAGCTGGGTGGGTCGAATGATCCTCGGATGGGTAAGTTCAACGCCGAGATGTCCTCCTCACTCCAGGCTCTCACTAGATGGGTGGGTCGAATGATCCTCGGAAGGAAGAGCTTGCCATCGAGATGTCCTCCTCAATACAGGCTCTCACTAGCTGGGTGGGTCGAATGATCCTCGGATGGGTAAGTTCAACGCCGAGATGTCCTCCTCACTCCAGGCTCTCACTAGCTGGGTGGGTCGAATGATCCTCGGAAGGAAGAGCTTGCCATCGAGATGTCCTCCTCACTCCAGGCTCTCACTAGCTGGGTGGGTCGAATGATCCTCGGATGGGTAAGTTCAACGCCGAGATGTCCTCCTCACTCCAGGCTCTCACTAGCTGGGTGGGTCGAATGATCCTCGGAAGGAAGAGTTTGCCATCGAGATGTCCTCCTCACTCCAGGCTCTCACTAGCTGGGTGGGTCGAATGATCCTCGGATGGGTAAGTTCAACGCCGAGATGTCCTCCTCACTCCAGGCTCTCACTAGCTGGGTGGGTCGAATGATCCTCGGAAGGAAGAGCTTGCCATCGAGATATCCTCCTCACTTCAGGCTCTCACTAGCTGGGTGCGTCGAATGATCCTCGGATGGGTAAGTTCAACGCCGAGATGTCCTCCTCACTCCAGGCTCTCACTAGCTGGGTGGGTCGAATGATCCTCGGAAGGAAGGGCTTGCCATCGAGATGTCCTCCTCACTCCAGGCTCTCACTAGCTGGGTGGGTCGAATGATCCTCGGATGGGTAGGTTCAACGCTGAGATGTCCTCCTCACTCCAGGCTCTCACTAGCTGGGTGGGTCGAATGATCCTCGGAAGGAAGAGCTTGCCATCAAGATGTCCTCCTCACTCCAGGCTCTCACTAGCTGGGTGGGTCGAATGATCCTCGGATGGGTAAGTTCAACGCCGAGATGTCCTCCTCACTCCAGGCTCTCACTAGCTGGGTGGGTCGAATGATCCTCGGATGGGTAAGTTCAACGCTGAGATGTCCTCCTCACTCCAGGCTCTCACTAGCTGGATGGGTCAAACGTGCCTCGGGGGCGAGGTCCTGCCCCCCTCGATGGATATTTGGGCTTGGACTTTTCTTTCCGAGGTTGTGCCAACCTCGCAAAGAGCGGGGATTGTGTACAACCCCCATATCCATCGAGTGAGGCCCAACGTGGAGGGCCGCCGAGACGTGTCAACTAGACCCAAGGGGTTTTAGACCTTTGGGTATCGCCCATCGATACCCCCGTAGCTCTCACCCAGAAGGAGAGCAAGAGGCGGAGAGGAGGGAGGGGGTCTCGCCCCTCCCTCTCTCGCCCAGCAGGAAGGGCGGAGAGAGGGGAGGGGGGTCTCGCCCCTCCCTCTCTCGCCCAGCAGGAAGGGCGGAGAGAGGGGAGGGGGGTCTCGCCCCTCCCTCTCTCGCCCAGCAGAAAGGGCGGAGAGGAGGGAGGGGGGGTCTCGCCCCTACCTCTCTCGCCCAGCAGGAGAGGCGGAGAGAGGGGAGGGGGGGTCTCGCCCCTCCCTCTCTCACCCAGCAGGAAAGGGCAGAGAGAGGGGAGGGGGGGGGTCTCGCCCCTCCCCCTCTCGCCCAGGGGAGGCCCCCTCATCCAGTTTGCTATTCGCAGTCCAGTTTTGGCTATTCGCAGTCCAGTGGTGTGCGTTTAGCGCTTCAGAGCAGCGGGATTCGGTTATCCGCAGCCCAATTCCGAGGGTATTTTGGTAATCTGGCAGATCAGTTTTTGGCTATTTGCAGCCCAACTTGGAAAACCTATAAATAGACCCTAAGGGGCACCAAAGGAGAGAAGCTTCGAGATTTCCAAATTTCGGATCTTCTTCTTCCCTTGGAGCTCTCCTTTGGTGCTTCTGGTTCAGCATTGGCTAGGGAGGGGAAGATCTCTCAGCTCTTCCGGCTGTGAGGTGGGACCTCCTCGCTGTAGCCTAGGGTCCGTTTCCAAGTCCAAGTGCTCTTGCCTAGAGAGTTGGCTCGAGAGAAGTAGGTGTGAGACCACCCCTTTTTTGGGACCCCGAACTCCATGGAGACCGAGTAGTCAGTTTCAACAACAGCAATAATAAACAGGGAGCTCACGGCTAGTCATCGCACCCGAAGCTCGCGGAGGAGTTGGCTCCTCTACTTTCCTCTGCTTCCGGCCACTGCGACAAACTCGAGCTATATGCCCCGCCTTACCACAAGTAAAGCATAACAGGGGAGCTCGTCCCACAAGCTTAGCCTTCTTTCTCCTGCTCTTTCGCGATCCCTTTTTGGGCTGATGACATTCTAGCTTTTCAGCGTTCACGGCTTGTTTTCTTTGGATATGCTGGAGGTCTCGCTCTAACTCCCTCGCAGAGGTCACCAACGCATGAAAGCCCAATAGCTTTGGGCTCAGAAGCAACAACCGTAAGTCATCTCGCAAGCCCCAGTAGAACCTATCTACCTTGGTCTTTTCGTCCTCCTCCGATGATGATCCCACAAAGCGAGTTAACTTAATAAACTCACATAAGTACAAGTCTACCGAGCGCTCACCTTGCCCTACACACAAGTGGGACCACTGATTGAAGTCTCTTGTCATTGCGTTTGGCTCAACGACTGCTGCTCGCCTCGTGACCACCACGGGAGAAGGAAGGTATTCAGGTCTTCCTGACTGAGCATTGAGCACGCCTACGACCACTTCAGCAATCATACGGATCGTCTGCACCAGGGAAGGAGGTGTGGACACCTCAGCAGATCCACTGCTTCGAATCATCTCACGAGGACGCGACGGTCCCGCAGCATTTTGAGTATCCTACACAAGTGCATCGCACAGTTAGGCGACAAGCATGGTCGCAAACTAACCACAAAAGGAACACTCAAGTTCCAAAATCATGCATTAATTGTTGGTTTGTTGTTACATTTCATTCATAAGTGGACATTTTTGGGTTTATTTTACGTCTCAGCGGTAGTGCACACACGTGCTCACCACCCCTTAAAAGAATTCGTCCACGAATTCCTTAGAAGGATACGGAACCTTAGAAGCTGATACCAATTTGTAACACCCCCATCCATTGCGAAGCATATAGCAGAAGGTCCGGCCGGGGCCCCACGCCATATACTACAAAACAAACGGGAACGTCACTTAATTGAATATACAACGACACTATACCACGAAGCCTAACTCAGAGCATTCTATGCGGAAGTAAAAGAGAGAGAGACAGAATTATAAACCACAAGACCCGAACTCGGGTATGTCCACTTCTATTAACTTGGAATAAAATGTTTTACAACACAAAAGAGGCACGACGGCCTTACAGTTTACCAACATCGGCGCGCAGGCCGGCCATACATGAAAAACAGAAGGAACATCAAAAGGCCTTCAAGGGCCGCAGCAGCGCAGCAGCTTCAGTCCGCCATGTTCCCGCTCGGTCCAGCACCTGTACAACAAGCCCACCAGAAACGGTGGCAAAACAGGGCAACGGCCAGCTAAAGCTTACCAAAAATATAACGACCCCACCCCTTCGAGGGGGTGGCAGTTCTAACCGTCCCTGCAAAACAGTCTCAGCAGCATATATATAAGAGTGCGACATCACAAACGTGGGAATGGCCTCCACGTCTCGTGCACTCAGGCACTCTTTGGTGTACTACGCCTTCCACCACCATCCACTCTAGATAGCTTTGCCCTTCGAGGCTAAAGTCGGCGGCCCGAATACCAGGGCTCCCCCGTGCTTTAATTGTGAACATAACGTAGTCCGAAGACTCTGTCCCATTGCCTCCCGACATGCTGTCCGAGACTTACTAATCAGGTGCTGCAATGGTGCGGTTTCAGGTTCGCCAAATGCCCGTTGTTCACACACTCGTTGTACAACACAAAATGCGGGTATGGCGTCCCCTCAGCCCAGGTATTCTCAATTAGCCGGCTCTACGGGCCGCTAAGTCATCCACCAGGACACCCTTACAGGTCGGGCACACTGACCTCAGGTCCCCTCAACAGGTGGGCACAACAATCAACACCAGAACTCAGCCTGGGAGTTGTCGCCTGACGACAGTCAATGTCGCCAGCGATAGTGAACAAAACCCTATCTTGGTTTCTAGCTGTGGGTGCTCCCCGGGGCACACCCCCAGGCATTGCTGCACATGCAGTAGCACACCCACTGCCTCAGAACGCCCAAAATCACCAGAACTAAATCTGGGGAGCTGTCGCCTGGCGACAGTCACTGTCGCCAGCGACAGCTGGACAGAACTCCATTTCAGCTTCTAGCTTCGGGTGCTCCCCAGGGCACACCCCCGGGCATTGCTGCGCATGCAGTAGCACTCTCTAGCCCTACAAAGCAGTATATCAACACGGAGTTTTCCCCCGGCACGCACAATACCAAAAAGCATCACCAATCCGGACGAACCGTCTCGGATGGGCTTCACACAGCGCGCCTACGTCTATTCCACGGATGGACTCTACATGTATGCAAGATTTGACGGGGATAACACGAATCGACCCGTCGGAGGCCACGACCTCACCCTTTTGGGTAGGGGCCTCAACGATGCAAGGAATGGACTAGAACATGTCCAAAAGAGGGTAGAAAAGATCGTTACCCTTAAACGCCGCTTTGATCCCATGGCTTGACTTTCGGCACGGATGGAAAGGAGTGCCTTGCCCTTCTCTACGCGTAGCCACCAACGCCTTCGACTTCGGAGTAGTAGAGCTCCTCCAAACCCAAGCCCTGGGGTTTAGAAACCCTATTCATCTTCCCCTCCAAGCTCTCTCTCTCTGCCTTAATTAAACCCTTAAGGAAATAAGGGAAGAAGAGGGGTTTTCGGCCTTCTATGCTAGCCCCCGAGCCACTCAAGCCAAAACTAGCCCCCAAAGTCAATGTGCAATCAATGGGCACGATTTCAGATGCAAAGTACAACTTTGAGTTGTCGCCCGGCGACAGCGGTAAGGAACCGACATTGACCCGTCAACGCCGCCGCTGCGAGAAGTGCATGACACATGCCATGATGTTGCCAGCAACAGCACTTAACGCAGTCCGACAGCCTCACGACAGAACCTTCTCAACAGAACGCTATCGTTGGGCGACAGCCACTGTCGCCGGCGACAGCTCTGGATTCCAAAATTCTGATTTGGGGTCTTACACATACCCTTCAGGTTATGACATGTAGATCTCTTCATCAAGCTCTCCATTCAGAAAGGCTGTCTTCACATCCATCTGATGAACTATAAAATTCTTGATTGAGGCAAAGGCAAGAAGAATCCTAATAGTGGATAGGTTACACACAGGTGACTTGACGTCAAAGTAATCAATTCCCCCTTTTTCTTATAGCCTTTAGCGACTAGATGTGCTTTATATCTAGCTATAGATCCATCACTGTGCAATTTCTTCTTCAGCACCCACTTGCATCCAAGGACTTTGGCTCTTTTAGGAAGGTACACAAGATGTCAGGTGTTATTTCGTAGCAGTGAGTCCATTTCATCATCTATGGAATCTGCCCACATTAACGAATCTATAGATTGTATTGCTTCCTGGTAGGAGAATGAATCATCCTCTAAGTGGTAAGTGACAAAATTTTCACCAAAATTCTTAGGAAATCTATCTCTTGTAGATACTCTAACTGGGATAAGACTATCCCCTACAGGTTGGGAAGCAGTGCCAGAGGGGCCAGCTTCAGGTGCAACAGGAGATTCAGAAAGCATCTCATTAGACCCGGAGACGGTTAAACCATGATCTTTGATAAATTTATTTTCAAAGAAAATAGCATCCCTAAATTCTATCACTGTATTGGTGGACAGATCTAGAAACCTATCTGTTGCACTATCTTCTGCACTACCTAGATATACACAAGTTGTTGTTCTAGGGCCCACCTTATGTCTCTTAACGTCTTGTATTCTAACATACGCAATACAACCCCAAGTCTTTAGAGAGTCAAATCTACAAGGATGACCATGCCACATCGCATACGGAGTGGAAGTGAGCTTAGCATGAGGCAATCTATTTAGAATGTCATTGGCAGTTCGAACTGCTTCTCCTCTAAAAGAATTAGGCATGCCAGCAGTAAGGAGCAGAGAGTTCAACATTTTTGTTAATGTTCTATTCTTTCGTTCAGCAATACCATTAGACTGGGGTGAGTAAGGAGTAGTGGTTTCCAGGATTATACCCGCAGAGTCACAAAAGTCTTGAAACCCTGTTGTAGTATACTTTCCTTCTCGATCACTTCGAAAATGCTTAATTTTTAGGTTTAACTGATTTTCTACCCGAGATTTAAAGAGCTTGAAAATCTCGAAAACTTCATCTTTCGATTTCAATAAATAAACATGACAATATCTAGAATAATCGTCGATGAACGTGATGAGATACTTCTTTCCCCCTCTAGTGGCATGACTCTTAAAATCACAGAGGTCTGAATGCATCAAATCAAGAAGTTGTGTGCTTCTAGAAACGAATTTGAATGGTTTTCTAGTGATCTTGGTTTGTGCACATACCTCGCACTTATCAAATCGAATAGAAAGATCTAAGGGGATGTTATGACTCTTAGCAAGATCTCGCATTTTCCTGTAGTTCACTTGTTCTAGCCTGCTATGTAACAATTTAGTATCTATTAAGGTTGAACTCACTTGGTTTATGCTATCATTATTAAGGCTAAGACTATACATTATGTTGATCAAGTACGCACAACCAAAATAATGGGAATTAACTGTTAAGGTTATTCTATCGCTAGAGGTTGTGAAAGACATTCATGCTTTATTTAACAAACTCATAGAAATTAAGTTTTTAATTAAACTAGGAACTACTCTAACATGCTGTAAAGTTAAAGTTTTACCTGAAGAGAGGATCAGTTGTGTTGTCCCTGTAACGACCCGCAGACCGCCACAATTAAAAGTACTATCATCACCTGTTCTCATTAATCCATAAGCGCATCAAAAAGGAATAGAAAGCATTTCTAACTTTTATACACAATGAGTATGCGCATATACTGATATAAGCCACAAAATACACTATTACATTTTTTTAAACAAGTCCCAAATTAATTATACATGGCTATATTTAAACATGAGTTTCTATAACGATAACAAGTAAAAGTTAAGCACAAAAACTTCTAAAGAAAAGAGCTGTTCTTCGCATCTTTAGCGGTGACTGGCCTGCGACTTCCCTGTACCTAAAAATTTAGCATTTGAAACCGTTAGTCTTTCATAAAAGACTAAGCGAGGCGCTATTTCTTTAACCTGCTATACAATCAAGCATGCATAATATAATATTTATATAAACAGGTAAGAGTAGTACTAAGCAATGTGTAATATTCTAGCAATTGTATAACATGTACAATAATCTTAAGCATGTGCAGGTATAAAAGTAAGAGAGCATTTCATACAATTATCTTTCATAAATTCTATTCATTAGGTAATATTAGGGGCGAGTGAATCCATTTCATTTTGCATATACATGCTTCATTCATGTTTCATGCATTGGGCCCACCCCGAAGGGTCTTCATGTTCCAAAACTAGTTTGGACTTTAACATATTCATATATATTCCTTCGTGTGCTAGCAGTTCATTCGCCCGTAATAAGACCTCGTGTCGACACGTTTACATACCGTGATTTATTTTATTTTATAATCCCCTCAGAATTTTCATTCGCCTGTTTGCCTTATACAAGGCCATACATTCTAGCAAGAATTAGTTTCAATGATTTATAAGCATGCTTCATATCATCACATACCATAAACATATTTTTCCCTTTTTACATAAAAGTGCGTATAGCAGAAAATAGTTGAAAACTATGCATAGATTAAACAAATAGGTCTCACAGCTTCTTTTTCCATCCCTTTGTGCAATAGATGAATATAAATTGTGCTAAAATTATTTCTGATATGTCATAGGTGTTATATGTTCATTTACACATGATTTTTTTTATCAAACTTCTAAGGTATATCATACAGGTTCTGGGTGATTTAGTGACACATTGGCTCTGGGATAGCTCATGAGGTCATACAGGTTGTGGGTGTTTAATAGTTTCTTTTCACTTTATTTTGTTTTGATATTATGTTTTTATTTGTGTTGTACTTCTACCTGTAGGTTGATGCATCAAAATGCATGAATTTAGTGTGAGCATACGACTTCATCCTACTTCAAATGCACTGTAGTTTAGTTTGAGAATTTAGTTTGATTTGTTGGTAAACATGCATTCTATGTTTCAACTGGCAAAATATGTGAATAAATATGATTTTTAGTTGTGAAATATGTAAAGACGTATGATTTTTAGTGATATTGTCATATTTAAAATCGAAAAATCATAGCTCACCAACTCTGACCAAGCAAATGCGGATGATATTGCTAACGGGTTAGCAGATCAAATGCCAAAGATAGTTTTTTAGCCTCGGGGTGGAATCGTGGCAAATACTATAAACTTAGTTTTTTAGCCACGGGAAAAGTTCGTGGTAAATAGTTAATCAAATTATAAAAACTGCAGCAAAATAATAATAAAAGTAAACTATTAGCCACGGCAAAATGCCGTGGCTAATAGTTATCATATGTAAATGCTTTAGCCACGGGTCGAAGTCGTGGTGAATGAGGATGGTACTGGACTTTTAGCCACAGTGGAACTTTCGTGACTAATAGCCGATAAAACCGGGCTTTTAGCCACGGCTTAACACCATGGCTAAAGGTCGTGGTTAAAGGTTATTAGCCACGGAGCGGGCGTGGCAAATACTATTTGCCACGCTCGCATTGCCCACGTCCGTTTACCGTGGGCAGGTCGTGGCTAAAAGTCTTTTGCCACGGCTTAGGACTTTTAGCCACGACAATTTGCCCTGGCTGAAAGTCTGTTTTTTGGTAGTGACATTTTGAAAACTTGACGTATAATTGATGTTCTTTTAATCGCTGCAGAGTTAAACGTAGATGTTGTGCGTGCTCTTCCTCAGATGTCGAATAGATGAGTATATCATCGATGAACACAATAATAAATTTGTCCAAATATTCCGTAAACACACGATTCATCAAATCCATAAACGCCGCTGGGGCATTTGTTAAACCGAAAGGCATTACTATGAACTCATAATGTCCATACCTTGTACTGAACGCAGTTTTAAAAATATCTTCTGCTTTAATTTGGAGTTGGTGATACCCCGATCGTAAGTCCATCTTCGAGAATACTTTCGCATGAACAAGCTGGTCAAATAAATCATCTATGCGTGGTAGTGGATACTTATTCTTTACCGTTAATTTGTTCAATTCACGATAATCCACGCACAGTCGCATCGTCCCATCTTTCTTCTTAACAAATAACACCGGCGCTCCCCACGGTGATGTACTTGGACGAATAAAGTTTTTATTCATTAACTCCTGTAATTGATACTTTAATTCTGCCAGTTCTTTCGGAGCCATACGATACGGCATCTTTGCGACCGGTCTTGCTCCTTCCTCTAACTGAATTTCAAATTCGACTTCTCGCTCTGGAGGGAGTCCCGGCAGTTCTTCCGAAAACAGCTCCTGGAATTCACATACGACTGGCACCGTCGTAATGTCCTTCTTTTTTCCAGTAGTGCTCTTAATCAGTATCAACATAGCGTTGCATCCTTTTCTAATTTTCTTAGAAGCCTTCATTGCTGAGATTAGCAGTTTCGATACCTCGTTTAACCCTCAGAATACAATAGTCTGCTGATTAGGACACGTCACTATGACTTCCTTTCGTTTGCAGTGAATAATTGCTTCATGCTGGACTAACCAGTCCATACCCAATATAAGATCAAACTCGGTTAGTGGTAAAACCACTGCATCTACCGTAAAGTGTTGAGCGTTCAATTCAAAAGAAACTACCGCTCGTTGTTGTGAGGGAACTACTTGATTATTTGGCAGGGTCACATGTAGAATATCTTGAATAATATAGGGTTTCACCGATATAGTATGTAATATCACAGTTGATATAAACGAATGGCTGGCACCGGTATCAAATAAAACTCGTATTAAATGGTCATGTGAACAAATCATACCAGTCACAACAGTATCATCTGTTGTGGCCTCCTGCTGGCTGAGATTGAAAACACGAGGTTGAACGCGACGTTCTTCCTCTGCAAGGCCCACTGGAACTGATGTAGAAGCGAGAGATTCCGTCTCCTTTGCCACACCCATCTGATAAACTTTCGGACCTGGAGGACCTGGAAATCTTTTCGCACTGCTTTCCCCTTCTTTTCGCTTTGGACACTCCCACTGACGATGCCCAGGCTGACGACAAACATAGCACACATCACTGCCCACCAAACACTGTCCTTTGTGGGCTTTTCCGCATTTTCCACACTTCTGTTCCTGCCCCTGAGACGGCCTCTGTGGCTGCATTACACTACTACTCTCTGCTGGGCGGGACCGCTTCCCATAATCACCAGATTTCCATGAGGTACTTGGCTTAGCTGAGGACTCCTTGCTTGATGTCCACTGAGATCTCTTTTTCCCAGATTCCCTTCTTCTCTGAACCTTTTCCGCATCGATCTCCATCAAACGCGCTTTCTGCACTAAGGCTCCATATTCCTGGATCTCCAAAGGAATCAAAATAGAGCGAATATTATCCCGTAAGCCATCCTGAAATCTTCTACACCTTTCTTTCTCATTTGGCACGAATGCTTCTGCATAGAATGCTAAGTTGGCGAACTCCGTCTCATACTCAAGCACTGATCGCGAACCCTGTACCAGTCGTAAGAACTTGTCTTGGAGTAACTTCTTCTCAGACTCTGGTACGAACCACCCTGTAAATTCTCGTACAAACGTAGTTCAAGAAACACTTACTTGTCCTCGGCCTGCCAACCGTCCTCGGACATTTAACCACCATCGCTTTGCCTCCCCTTCCAGGAGGAACGTAGCCAAACCCACCTTTCGCTCGTCAGGACAAAGCATTACTTCGAAGATCGTCTCAACACGAGAGATCCAGTCTTCTGTCTCTAACGGAGACAAACCACCTCGGAAAGTTGGCGGCTTCAGCTCCAGGAATTGCTTCAGATCTATATCCAGATGTCTTTGCTGTATTGGCACAACAGTCTCTGCGGAAGGTCCAGCTGGAGGGACTTCTCGTGCCATCTTAATTGCTTCAGCCAACAAACGAGCAATATCAGTCAACTGAGGCTGCGCCTGCTGTGGTTGCTCCACTGATAAATGTTCCTGCTACGACTGTTCTTGAGGCGCAGACTCATTACTTCCAGGCATCACGTCCTGGACATTCCTTCGCGGATCCTTAACACCAAAACACGAACCAATTAATTGTCATAATGACGATTATAGACTTTTTTTGGCATATACACATACTCATTGTGGCCAGGCTTATTGAAAACCTAGCTTTGATACCACTAAATTGTAATGACCCGCAGACCGCCACAATTAAAAGTACTATCATCACCTGTTCTCATTAATCCATAAGCGCATCAAAAAGGAATAGAAAGCATTTCTAACTTTTATACACAATGAGTATGCGCATATACTGATATAAGCCACAAAATACACTATTACATTTTTTTAAACAAGTCCCAAATTAATTATACATGGCTATATTTAAACATGAGTTTCTATAACGATAACAAGTAAAAGCTAAGCACAAAAACTTCTAAAGAAAAGAGCTGTTCTTCGCATCTTTAGCGGTGACTGGCCTGCGACTTCCCTGTACCTAAAAATTTAGCATTTGAAACCGTTAGTCTTTCATAAGAGACTAAGCGAGGCGCTATTTCTTTAACCTGCTATACAATCAAGCATGCATAATATAATATTTATATAAACAGGTAAGAGCAGTATTAAGCAATGTGTAATATTCTAGCAATTGTATAACATGTACAATAATCTTAAGCATGTGCAGGTACAAAAGTAAGGGAGCATTTCATACAATTATCTTTCATAAATTCTATTCATTAGGTAATATTAGGGGCGAGTGAATCCATTTCATTTTGCATATACATGGTTCATTCATGTTTCATGCATTGGGCCCACCCCGAAGGGTCTTCATGTTCCAAAACTAGTTTGGACTTTAACATATTCATATATATTCATTCGTGTGCTAGCAGTTCATTCGCCCGTAATAAGACCTCGTGTCGACACGTTTACATACAGTGATTTATTTTATTTTATAATCCCCTCAGAATTTTCATTCGCCTGTTCGTCTTATACAAGGCCATACATTCTAGCAAGAATTAGTTTCAATGATTTATAAGCATGCGTCATATCATCACATACCATAAACATATTTTTCCCTTTTTACATAAAAGTGCGTATAGCAGAAAATAGTTGAAAACTATGCATAGATTAAACAAATAGGTCTCACAGCTTCTTTTTTCATCCCTTTGTCACGACTCAAGTCACCGTCACCTCTATCGTTGGATGTCATCCTTCCTGATATCTGTTAAGAGGTCATATCATTAAGAACATTCTTATCAGGGTTACATCACAGTTAGAGCGTTAACTTAGACTTCTAGAGTGACCTCAACATTTCAAGACTTGATCAAAGAAAGGCACTAGATGAAGGAGAGTGAACATAGAGTGTCATTAAAATAGCAGATACTGGATAGCTAACAACACTTGGATTGCAGCACAAAGAAAAACAGCCATATAAACATCCAAATAACTCTCCCCATACCCCCTCTGGTTCCAACAGGAGGAATTAGAAACACCTATAACAGCCGGTTAAGGGAATGAAGCAACTAACTGGAAGTATAACAGCACTAAGGAATGCATAAATTCAGCCAACAGCAACAATACCAATGCTGACTCAAGGTAACATAACAGCCTAATCACATTTCTCCAAGGCAACATAACAGCAACAATACTCAAATTAAAACCATGTACATAAAAATGTACAGAACCGACAGAGGTGCATATGCCATCAGGATGAATAAACAATTAACATGAATTGCAGCAGCAAAACAACCATGAGTTGGAAATGGAAAAGCAGCCGACCAAATTAAACATCCCCCCCCCTGTTATACCACAGAAATACAGCAACCTTGACAAGGAACATAAAGAAGATGAAGAGCAGCTATAATAGCACAATAAGGAGGTATAGCATAGCCGGCCAACACTTAATAGAGGAGCAGTACACTCACCACTTAACCGACATCCAGAAATCAAACCCTAACCTTCTCGTAAAAGCTCCCCAAAATAAGAAAAAGAAATACATCCTAACAGGTTTACCTCCCAAATCGCAGCCCGGTCCTAGATCTCAATTGAACTCCAAGTATTCTGCCAGTTATTGAGAAGAGGAGGAAGGGCAGAAAATGAGAAAGATAGAGCAAGAGAGCCGAAGAACCAGAAAAGAACTGCACTGCCCTAGCTGTGACGGGAATGAGAAGGGTTATAGTTGCCCGATAAATCCTCCACCTCCTTAAAACCAATTTAATATAATATCAAACCTCTTGCTAACAGCAAACCAAGAGCTGGAATGGCTATCAGCACATACCAATTCAGCACATCCTCATAGCGGATACCAAATGATAGGAAGTCACCCTTTAGGCCAGGCCATAGAACAAGTCCCGACTAAAAGTCCCAATATCATATTCAATTGCTTCCTTATTCACACATTATTTTGTTTCACTGTTTTACGCTTCATCATAGGGGATTTTAGTAAGTACATAATTCCAAATGTCAAATATCATCAATGGGGCTTTTCGCTATCACATAAATATATTTGTGAAATATCATCATAGGGGCTAATTTTATTTGTTTACGTAACACATAAAGGAGCATTAACGTAAAATGAAATGACTTAAAACCATGAAAAACAATAGACATGAATATAAAACTTACGAGAAATTATTGTGCGTCACAGTCCCAGCATGCTTGGCTTCAGTCTCTCCTCCATTGCAGTTTTCTACTTTGTCTCGGACCTCAGTAACATCATTGAGAAGAGCTATGTTATTTGTCGCATGACAGGTTGCACCAGTGTCCAGCCACCACTGTGAAGACGCACTGCGGTGACTGCTCCCAATCATAGCCACGAAAGACATAGGATCGGAGATACCGACCAGCATATTCGTTGCATTCTGTGGGGCTTCCTCCTTCTTCTTCTTCGTCCTTTGCATTCAGTGGCCCAGTGACCCTACTTGCTACAGTTATGACACTTGCATCTTTTCCTTTTGAGAGAGTACTTTTTGTCTTGTAGCTGTGCAGAGGCTTCGCTTTTGGGAGCTGCGGGCTTCCGAGGAGGCTTACTGGGTCGAGAAACGAAGTTGGCAACATGTGAGGGTTGATCAGCTTGCTCCTGGCTTTTACCAGCAGCGTTTTGATCTTCGATGTGGATGAACCTTTTGAGTTCATCCAATGCGACCCTCTCCTTTAGTCTGTACATTTCAGTCTTGAAGGTATTCCATTCAGGCGGCAGTTTTCTCAGGATCAGACTCACAAATAGGTTATCAGACATATCAAACTGTTCGCCTTCCAGCTTGAGACGTGGGTTTTATAGATCAATCAGTTGGGAGGTTACTGATGAGTTTGCATTAAATTTAAAGTTAAAGAATTTTTCGCCGAGGAGAGACTTCGACAGTGTAAGATCCCTCTCCCGCACCAGGAGAGATCTCGGATCTTATGCCCAGAACCGCCTCCTTACGGTGACACTAGCCCACAAGTTAGCCGTCTCCGCAATACGCCGATCCTGCCGGCAAGAACGATCAACCAGGCCAACATGAGATAAGAAGAAAACTAGGTAAACAAGTCCAAAATCACACACATCTGTATATATAACCAAATGTATACAAGTCCATCAATGAGTACAATAAATGAAAGAGAGTAAGGGCTTATGCCCGATACATATCCAATGAAATGACAATATAAAACTCTCTCTCTCTCTCAAATCTCTATGCAGAAGCTAAGTAACAAATCGTCAACCACCTATCTCGTAGTGGAAGTAACGCGCGGTATCTGCACCTCCGGTCCTGCCACGTACCTCTTCTGGCTGGCCGTGCTGGTGTTCCATCCTCTCGGGCTCCTACGGTCACAACCGACCATTAGTCATAAAGACTAATCCAATTATGTCCCCACCTCCCCCCGCGACTCCTAGGTACCGAGCGGGGGGAAAGAATCGGAGGACAACAAATATAATAATAACAACAAGCATGTGACAAGGGGATCTACACTAGCAAGTATATATAAAATGGTAGATCTATACTAGTAGTATAAATAAGTAAGCAGTAATGAAGCAGTATAAGAAGTAAGTACAACAGTGTGGCGCAAGGAAAGTAACGAGTATAAGTAAGCTATCATCGCATGAGTATCTTAACGTATATGAATGCCCATACAAACTTATAAGTTAAGATTTCTAGAAAAATAACTTATCATATAAAAGAGTCCATACTAATTTATATGATAAGGGTCTACACTTTGATATTCTAAAGTTTATGTATGTTATGATATGCATGCTATGATATGATTCATACAAGTGCAACTCACCCACACGACTCTGTGATCACAAACATTTCGTTCCCAATTTTTGGAGTTAGCTACACTCTTTGGTACCACCGTTGTGGCTACGGCAGCTGTGGAGCGGGTGCCTCCACTTCCTAGGCTAGTATACACACTACCCGGCCTAGACCCTTCGTACGCCTTTGTACACATCCTAGGTGCACTCTAGAGTCTTGTGTACTCTTTGCTGGAATCCACCAGTCTTTAAGGTCGGGTGAGCGTCTTTGGGGATTGTCCTCCAGACCGCAGTGTAAATAACCTACTGACCCCTCAAACCCTCACACACGCCTAAGTCAACGTACTTCTGTCGCTGTGAAGGCTGGCCCAGTACCGAAGACCCGCCACTAATTTGTTTCTATGCATATTCAAGCTATCACAATCCGAGCCTCCAGCTCGGAGGACCATCCTGTCCTGATATACAACCTCCCGAGCCTCCAGCTCACAGGACTAACCTATCCTGATATACTATTTCTCATCCTCTAATACGGGATGGAGTTTACCATATCTCTTGTATATTTAGTTAAACTACTTTTGTCTAAATATTGTTATACTTAGGAGTTTATGGTGAATCCTGGACTTCCCGAGGTCTACCCGGCGAAGGGCTCGCAGTGGTACTAGGGAATACGATGGGCTGAAGCCCAAATCCCCCTTTCCAAGACAATTACTTTTATTGGTGGTTACCCATTTCTAAAGATCACTCTCTGTATTACTCTTTATTATTTAGATGCTTTATGAATTGTTTCCAACTCTACCTTTAAGTAAACGTTCTCTTGAACGATGCTCAACACTTAAGATCTCATATACTCTAAGTGGTGTAGGTCTTAAATTATTCTCAAATGTCTCTAATCATACCCTAGTGATACATCATGAACACTTCACCCTGCTGAATGATTATTATGATCTTTATAAGGTAATAAGTGCCCCTTTATGTATTGTGCGACATGAGTCTGAATTATTCTCCAAATTTTAGTACGAATGTTCTCCAAATATTTCATAACTTCTAGGGGATGATATAAATAGTATATTACTGCTATGTTCCAAGCTTTACAGATTTTCTAATTGATCTTACTGATCTAATCATCAATATCAAATTTTTTCTATTCACAGACCAAAGTGAGATTTAACTAGTTTTGAGCTTTATGATGCAATCCTTAACTATATCATGTTCAATTGAGCTCCAATTCATACCATAGGTTCATAATGGATAAATTAAGAAGTGTCCAGAGTTTTGTTACAATTCAAATTGATTTGACCTCCTTTAAAGATTCATTAATCATTTGATATATTCCAGATTACAAAGGAAGTGTCATGTCAGTAATTTCAAACTTGCTAATAAATGACAAAATAACTTGATTTCCAAAGTTCCACTATTTTCTAGAGAATTTACAATCATAATTTCCACATAAAATAAAAAGGCGTGAAAATGTAACTTTACACAGCAAGTGCTAATTTATGTCTTCCAAAAAATCTGAGAAAATTACCATAATATTGTAATGACCTAAAAACATCCTACTTAGCATTTCAGAATTTTCCAGGAACATTAACCCATAAATATTTCATGAATTCAAAAGTGTGACAAACTGAATATTATGAATTTTCCCATGTGCAAGACATCCAAAAATTCTACCAAAATTTCCAGAGATTTATAATTAGATTCCAAATGATTTTCCAGAGTTTCAAAAATTCTACACTCTTTTTCCTTAATAAAATTTAAGTTATTCAGAATTGTGACACATGATAATTTTGATTGTTACTAAGGAAAATAATCTCTGGATATTTCAAGTGATTCCTCAGAGTTTCAAAATTTTCCAAAGGGTTTTAACCATAAACATTTCATTAATACATAAAGGTGACATATTTCAAATTAATCAAATAGTTAGGATTTTTGATCCCAAAAATCCTAATTCCCTCTGAGGTGATGTATTACATCATAACAAAGGTGTGACAAAAATATCAGAGGCTAATACCAAGCCATATGTGTCAAATACACAAATCCCCCATTTTGGCTATTGGCACCCCATGCCACAAACCATGCAAAGACATGCAAGTGGATTAACCCAACATGCAGTGGTCCAATTGTACTCAAATTTTAACTAGGGTCTAATAATGACCTAACGGGCATGTCACCCAAATTTTGGGTTATTTTGAGTTGTTAAACTCCTTCAATTCCATTAATTTGATAAATCATATAATGAACAAAACTATAGAGAAATGTTCTCCAAAAATTTTGATTTTTGGGCACAGGTTAGTACTAGGGCACATGCATGCATGGCCCAAATTTCAGCTCCTTTGGACTTACCATTTACAAGATATACACAATCTAATTTCCGACTTTCACTATGACCCGTCTCACTAAAATTGATTCTAAGGGTGCTACAATGCTCCAAATGAGCTGAATCAAGTTCCTAATTAAAGTAGACGCATAGATCTACAAAAGTTTTCTCTGGCTACTTTTCATGAAATGGCCTCTAAGGGCCTCAAAAGAATTAATCTATGTACTAAAATAGTGTGACAGATTAATACACATGAAAATAACATGAGGATTTAATCTGCACGAATCTTGAAGCAGAATCGGACGGTTCCTGCTCATCTTCTTCCTCTGCCCAGCGGTGGAGATTCCACCGACCTGGGCTGCCTTCCAAGGCTATTTCTCGGTGGCTGAGCCACCTCCCTGGCCGGCCACCACCACCACCACCTCCATTGAGGTGGTGGTTATCGCCTGGCGGCGGCTTGGCCGTCGGAGGGGCTGTTTCCGGCTATGTTGAGCTGGATACCTCTCCTAAATGATCTAAGAGACTAGCACATAGGGAGAGGAGGAGAAACCGAATCTGTAATGGGCTTGGGGTTGAGCTATTCCTCTTGATGCCATGACCGAATCTCGATTTTGAGCTCCTTGCCGTTTCCTCTATTCTCCATCAAGTTCAGCAATCTCAGGCTTGATTCCAACTCCCTTCCACCTTCTGAAGCTATTGGGAATATGGATTTTGGCTGAGGAGGGCTTAATGTGGTGTTGCCATTAGGGGGAGCTCGACCACCACCTTGGATGGTCCTCCTAGCTGTCAAGTGGCACCCCTTTCAGCCCAAATTCAAAGTTGTTTATTGAGCATACGTGCTCCGAATCGACTTCTGTCAGTTGCATTAGACTCGTATGGTCGATACGTGTGCAACAGAATTCGTTTTGTTCCAATTCGAGGACATTTGGTGAAATTGCCCGCTTTGAGTACCATAGTGCGTCACGACGACACAGTTTTAGAATATAGAGCATACGTGCTCCGAATCAACTTCCGTCAGTTGCGTTAAACTCGTATAGTTGATACAAGTGCAACGAAATTCGTTTCGTTCCAATCCGATGTCATTTGGTGAAAGTGATCGTTTTGAGTATCGTAGCGCGTCACGACGACGCAGTTTTAGAATATAGAGCATACGTGCTCCGAATCAACTTCCATCAGTTGCGTTAGATTCATATGGTCGATATGAGTGCAACAGAACTCGTCTCGTTCAAATCAGATGGGATTTGAGAAAGTTAGTCGAAATGAGTTATTTTGAGTATGCCTGTAATGGTTCGGTTCGGTTTGGTTTTTCAGTAAAACCATAAACCGAACCACCCCTACGTGATTCCAAAATTTGGAACCGAACCGAACCGCCAAAACATTGAAACCGAAGCAAACCAAACTGAATAGTTCGGCTCGGTTCGGTTTTGGTGGTTTAAATAATGTGATACAAGCTGAAAACATGAATTAAATAATGTGATGCAAGTGATGTGTAAACAGTGAACACAATTCCTAATTTCCTATCACCTAACCATTTCAGGACTCGAAAATCAAATCTTTTAATTAACCAATAATATATAAGAAAGTAAACAACTTAGATGTATTGTTATTCAAGCTGAAAACATGAATGGAAAATGAAATATTCATCAACATTGTTTGTTTGGAGAAAGATCTAGATTAGAGAAGTATTCATAGGACAAAAATCACTCTATCAAGTGCCACAAGAAACAAGATCTGTGTTGGACGGACTTGCCTGTGAAATGAGTCCAGAAGATAATATGATCAATGAAAGCTGATTATAGAGAAGAGAAAGAGGGCTCACCTGCGACGAGTGCGGCGGTCGGCGCCCGGCGGGATGAGGAGCGGTGTCTCGGCATCGGCGGGATGAGGAGCGGCGACTCGGCGTCCGCGTGATGATGAGAAATCAACATTGTGGAGCAATTCAGAAAACCTAGCTCCATCCGTCCAGGAGAGTTCCGCACTTCGAGAATATAAAATATAAACACACTACAGTTTAATGAAATATAAAAATATAATATGATATGTAATCAATAGTTTAATGAAATATAAATACACTACGGTTCACTATAAGTCTTATGCAAAGATTAAATATAAAAATTTAATATGAGATGTAATTAATAGTTTAATGAAATGTAATTAATAAATTAAATATTTTTATACACTACGGTCCGGTTCGACTTGGTTCAGTTTGCCACATAAAACCATGAACCGAACCGGACCGTATGATTTTTCTAAAATCAAAACCGTGACCGAACCACGGCCTATTGAAATCGAACCAAACCGTGTGGTTTGGTTTGGTTCAGTTCGGTTTGGCGGTTCGGTTGGTTTTTGCTTACAGGCCTAATTTTGAGCAACGTGCCAACATAGAAAATGTTCCCCACTCTGAGGGGCACCTACTGTAATTTTTGGGATTTTTAGGAGAAGTATTGTTATTTTCAAATTCCCTTACAAGTTTTAGGCTGTTAGAACTTAGGAAAATTCCAAGGCTCTGCGTTCGAAGAAATTGTTTCAATCTGCGTTCGACGAACGTATTTCAATCTGTGTTCGACGAACTCTAGCCTGAGTTCAACGAATGCGTGCTTCAGTTCGACGAATTGTTCCAATCTGCGTTCGACGAACGTATTTCAATCTGCGTTCGACGAACTCTAGCCTGAGTTCGACGAACGCGTGCTTCAGTTCGACGAAATTGTTTCAATTTGCGTTTGACGAACGTATTTCAATCTGCGTTCGACGAACTCTATCCTGAGTTCGACGAACGCATGCTTCAGTTCGACGAACTGTTCCAATCTGCATTCGACGAACGTATTTCAATCTGTGTTCGACGAACTCTAGCCTGAGTTCGACGAACGCGTGCTTCAGTTCGACGAAATTGTTTCAATCTGCGTTCGACGAACGTGTTTCAATATGCATTCGACGAACTCTATCCTGAGTTCGACGAACGCGTGCTTGAGTTCGATAAACGGTGTTCTTCAATTCGACGAAAGTCTTGTTTTTATCCGACGAAATAATTTCGCAGTTCGACGAACTCCATCCTGAGTTCGACGAACAACGTACTTCAATTTGCGTTCGGCGAACTAAATCCTTAGTTCGACGAACAGCGTGCTTCAATCTTCGTTCGACGAACCCCATACTAAGTTCGATGAACGGCGTGCTTCAGTTCGACGAATGGGCGGGAGATCGACGAACTATCTCCTGGTTGCCTCCGATCGATGAACTGCAAAGGGGCGGAAGAAAACCAGGGGAGGAAAAACCAGGGGCGGAAAAATAAGGGGCGGAAAAATCCATGGCCAGAAAAACCATGGGCGGAAAACCGTGGGCGGGAGAAGAAGCTCACTGGGGGCTCGTGGAAGCTCTTATTGGTCATCCATGGCTATAAATCGAGCCGGTTTGGTACTCGTTACAGTCCCGGGAGCTTGATCTTCTCCTCCTCCGTCAATGGTGACAGGTGCGAATGAGTGACAGCACCTATATGTGGATGAATCCACGGAGCAGGCTACGTCAGGTATAAGTTTGTTCAGTCGCATCTCTTTTTGCTGTGCCCTATCTCAGGGTATATATATAATGACAATAAATCCTTAATGGTTAGGATTTTATGCGGCAGAGATATGTAGATTATTTATAGGTCTTGAAATTGTGATTTATGTGATAAAACTACGTCTTCCGCTAAGTGCTATAAAGTGCACTCTTTGATGACGTCTTCCGCTAAGTATTATAATATGCACTCTTTGATGATGTCTTCCGCTAGAATACTGCTTCCCTACTTTGTTGGTGTGTAGTGACTTTCGCTTAACACCACCCCTAGGCATCACAACGGAGTGTTCAAGGAAGGGAGTTGGAGAAGCTAGTACCTCCACCCTTCGGGACGCTTCGGCGTCATGCTAAAAGGGTCGTGTGCGATAAGTTCCCCCGGTCGGACCGTCGATTTGGGAGGGGGGTCTTATAAATGGACTAGAGCGTAACCGATCTTTCGACCAATAGTGTTCACAGAAACAACTCTTTCTCCACCTGTCGTTATTATGTGGTTCGGGACGAACCACTGCAGCGGAAGCGGTGGTGGACCTTAAAGTTAAAAGTTGACAACAAATTTGGCATATATTTGTGGATTGACACTTAAATGTCATTTACCACATCTGATCTCAAACGATGATTTACATTGTCCCCATAAAACACTTCCGTTAAACCCTACAAACGTCCACTTCAAATTTTGAACCTCGGGTTTAAGCCTCTTTGTTTTATTGGGGTTAAATTTTTATTTTCAAAATTTCATTCGAGGTAAACTAATCAAATGGAATTTTGTGTGCAATGTAAGGATTCTATTACTAATTTCAATCCCAGGTTTAAGCCTCTTTGTTTTATTGGGATTAAAATTCTCATTTTTCAAAATTTTATTTGAGGTAAGCTAATCAAATGAAATTTTGTGTGTAGATGAAGAATTACTCTAACGATTGCAAATATGAAGTATGCTTTGACTTGATATAACGTTTATCAATTTGACGATCTGTTTAAAATAAAGTCGTGCAATCGTAGAAGAGCTATGATGAAATGTTAGCCTTTTCAATAACGGCAATATTTCAGGAAATAATTACTAAGGCAATTTGCTGGATGGAAGTAAAATGGTGGCAAATTTAGAAAAGTTTGTATGCACCCCATCCCAGAAGTACATTATTAGCATTCATGGCCTCGTTAAAAAGGGTAAGCCATCGCGGACCCGAATATGCTGGTTGCCTGTTTTATTCATTGCTTTTATTGTAAATTGCTTGCGGTGGGAAAAGTGGCGGGTCGGTCATGCCCGTAGACCGTACGTACCGGTGCGGGAAGGTTGACGACTCTAGGCAACAGGGAGATGTGCACCCCGGGAGCTCGGTTGTATCATATATTCCCCGTTGGGTCCCTCCGCTGGTTGGCCAAATTCAGTTATTGTCGGACGTCTCCTACGTCCGAGAGTACACGGGGTTGTACGTTAGGGCATGGGTAGTGCGGTACATCCACACCCAGAAGTGGCCGGACCGGACACTGTCACCGAAGACCACATCGGTGAGGCCCGCGGGGTTCACTACCCTGCTGGAAGAAAAGCGGTCAAAATATGGCAACATAAGGAGCAAATAATTGTATGTGATTATCGTGGCGGGTCCGTCATGCTCAAGGACCGTTCGTACATGAATGGGAAGGTTGATGACTCACGAGGCACTAGGGAGTGTGTGAACCCCGGGAGGTTATTTATTATTTCCCCGGGAGGTCCCTCGGCTGGATAGCCGAATCTCGAAATCGCCGGATGTCGCTCACATCCAAGAGTACACTGAGTTGTATGTTGGGGCCTGGGTAGTGCGGTACGTCCACACCCAGAAGTGGCAGGACCGGCCACTGTCACCGACGGCCACATCGGTGAGGCCCGCGGGGGTCGCTACCCTGCTGGAAGAAAAGCGGTCAGACTATATCGATGTAGGGATATGTGATTGAGTCGTGAGTACTCATTATGCATGACTTGCATATGCATCATTTGCATCAAAATATACATATCTGCATATACCATCAACATATAACCTTTATATGGGAGTTGGTTATATGTTCATGGATTTTTCACTGCTTACTTGCAATTTTTACATGTACCATCAACATATAATCTTCGTATGGGAGTTGGTTATATGTTCATGAATTTTGCACTGCTTACTTGCAATTTTTGCATATACCATTAACATATAACCTGCGTATGGGAGTTGGTTATATGTTTTCATGGATTTACCATGCTTACTTACATTTCTGTTTATCTGTTCCACTAACATATAACCTTCGTATGAGAGTTGGTTATATGTTCATAGATTTACACTGCTTACTTACATTTCTGTTTATCTGTTCCACTAACATATAACCTTCGTATGAGAGTTGGTTATATGTTCATGGATTTACACTGCTTACTTACATTTCTGTTTATCTGTCCCACTAACACATAACCTCCGTAAGGGAGTTAGTTATAGGTTAATGGGCTTTTACTATGTGCCTCTAGGACACAACTCATAAGTTTTGCATTTCAGATATACAAACCTTGGAGGTATTCGACTATGCTAGAATTACTTACTCGATATAATTATCTAAGATGGTAATTCATTCAGCGAACAATTTGGCGCACGAAATGTTCCCTCGAACAATATATATCAGAATTACGGCAGAATGGACATAGCTACGGTAAAACTACCGTTGTTCCACTTAAGCTGCTTATTATGTTGCACGATAGAAGCAATCGATACAACTCATTTAGGTAAAACCAAACCTGTAGACCATTAAATTTTGAGATCATTCGACACCTATAGTGGTCTATAGTAGGTACCGTTTTGAATCTCCATGACCCACTCGTATTTTCGGGGACGAAAATCTTCTTTGTTTTATTGGTTTGCAACATCCCAACTTTGAAAAAGGGGTCTAGCCGGTTCAGTTGAACCCTTGTAGGAACCTAGGTCGGGTCATAGGGCAACCACGACCCGACCTTCACAACATAGTGGTGGTCATTTAGAGAAATGACTATTTTGGGTAGCATCGTGTTTCGCCACAACGTCAAAGTTGATTATTGAGCATACGTGCTCCGAATCGACTTCTGTCAATTGCATTAGACTCGTATGGTCGATACGAGTGCAACGGAATTCTTTTCGTTCCAATCCGAGGACATTTGGTGAAATTGGCCGCTTTGAGTACCATAGCGCGTCACGACGACGCAGTTTTAGAATATAGAGCATACGTGCTCTGAATCGACTTCCGTCAGTTGCGTTAAACTCGTATAGTTGATACAAGTGCAACGGAATTCGTTTCGTTCCAATCCGAGGTCATTTGGTGAAAGTGACCGTTTTGAGTATCGTAGCGCGTCACGACGACGCAGTTTTATAATGTAAAGCATATGTGCTCCGAATCAACTTCCATCAGTTGCGTTAGACTCGTATGGTCGATACGAGTGCAACAGAACTCGTCTCGTTCAAATCCGATGGGATTTGAGAAAGTTAGTCGAAATGAGTTATTTTGAGCTACGTGCCAACATAGAAAATATTCCCCGCTCTGAGGGGCACCTACTGTAATTTTTTGGATTTTTAGGAGAAGTATTGCTATTTTCAAATTCCCTTACAAGCTTTAGGCTATTAGAACTTAGGAAAATTCCAAGGCTCTGCGTTCGACGAAATTGTTCCAATCTGCGTTCGACGAACGTATTACAATCTGCGTTCGACGAACTCTATCCCGAGTTCGACGAACGTGTGCTTCAGTTCGACGAATTGTTCCAATCTGCGTTCGACGAACGTATTTCAATCTGCGTTCGACGAACTCTAGCCTGAGTTCGACGAAAG
This sequence comes from Dactylorhiza incarnata, assembly GCA_033032865.1. Lineage (NCBI taxonomy): Eukaryota > Viridiplantae > Streptophyta > Magnoliopsida > Asparagales > Orchidaceae > Dactylorhiza > Dactylorhiza incarnata. Next base: position 245,035 of record JAWHQI010000595.1, on the reverse strand, counting down.
CGTGCTTCAGTTCGACGAAATTGTTTCAATCTGCGTTTGACGAACGTATTTCCATATGCGTTCGACGAACTCTATCCTGAGTTCGACGAACGCATGCTTCAGTTCGACGAACTGTTCCAATCTGCGTTCGACGAATGTATTTCAATCTGCGTTTGACGAACTCTAGCCTGAGTTCGACGAACGCGTGCTTTAGTTCGATGAAATTGTTTCAATCTGCGTTCGATGAACGTGTTTCAATCTGCGTTCGACGAACTCTATCCTGAGTTCGACGAACGCGTGCTTGAGTTCGATAAACGATGTTCTTCAGTTCGACGAAAGTCTTGTTTTTGTCCGATGAAATAATTTCGCAGTTCGACGAGCTCCATCATGAGTTCGACGAACAACGTACTTCAATTTGCGTTCGGTGAACTAAATCCTGAGTTCGACGAACAGCGTGCTTCAATCTTCGTTCGACGAACCCCATTCTAAGTTAGACGAATGGTGTGCTTCAGTTCGACGAATGGGCGGTAGATCGACGAACTATCTCCTGGTTGCCTCCGATTGACGAACTGCGAAGAGGTGGAAGAAAACCAGGGGCGGAAAAACCATGGGCGGAAAAACCATGGGCGAAAAAACCAGGGGCGGAAAAACAAGGGGCGGAAAAAACCATGGGCAGAAAAACCATGGGCGAAAAACCGTGGGCGGGAGAAGAAGCTCACCGGGGGCTCGTGGAAGCTCTTATTGGTCATCCATGGCTATAAATCGATCGAGCCGGTTTGGTACTCGTTACAGGCCCGGGAGCTTGATCTTCTCCTCCTCCGGCAATGGTGACAGGTGCGGATGAGTGGCAGCACCTATGTGTGGATGAAGCCACGGAGCAGGCTACGTCAGGTATAAGTTTGTTAAGCCGCATCTCCTTTTGTTGTGCCCTATCTCAGGGTAAATATATAATGACAATAAATCCTTGATGGTAGGATTTTATGCGGCAGAGATATGTAGATTATTTACAGGTCTTGAAATTGTGGTTTCTGTGATAAATCTACGTCTTCTGCTAAGTGTTATAAAGTGCACTCTTTGATGACATCTTCCGCTAAGTATTATAATATGCACTCTATGATGATCTCTTCCGCTAGAATACTGCTTCCCTACGTTGTTTGTGTGTAGTGACTTTCGCTTAACACCACCCCTAGTCGTGACAACGGAGTGTTCAAGGAAGGGGTTTGGAGAAGCTAGTACCTCCACCCTTCGGGATCGCTTCGGCGTCGTGCTAAAAGGTTGGTGTGCGATAAGATCCCCGGGTCGGACCGTCGATTTGGGAGGGGGGGTCTTACACCTTAAGCCTAAAATCGACCATGGTTGACTTTGATGTTGACTTGGTCAATTGGGTGGGTTGACTGGTCCAAAATGTTGACCTTGGGTCCCTTTGCACCACCCAATGTTAATTGGGTCATGGTGATGCCCTAATTGGGTCAATTTTGCCAATATGTGTGGTTTTTGATCAAAATTGGGGGAAAGTTGACTTTGGTCAAATTGGACCAATTGTTGACCACTTGATGGGGCTTTTGGGTGCATTGGGTCCCCTATGATGTTGTGAGACTAAGGGTGAAGTCAATTTCATATTTTGGGGGTCAATTGGACCTATTGGTGAAGGTTTGACCTATGTTGACCTTAAGGGTGCTTTGGTCAATTTGGGCCAATTGGTGACCCTATGATGTGGATTTTGAGCCCATTGCATCCCAATTAGGGTTTGGAATACATTGGTGGGGCCAATTTGATCATATGAAGTATAATTGTCCCAATTTGAGATGAATTGGCCTATGTTAACCTATTTTGACCTAGAGTTGACTTGATCAAATTGGCCAAAATTGGTGACCCTATGATGGGGCTTTTGGGTCACTTGAGTTTATCTTAGGGTTAGGAACCTATTTGTAAGCGCAATTTAAGTTGGTGAGTCCAATTTAAAGTAAATTGGCCAAGGTTGACCTGTGCACTTTTGGGGTGCCTATAGCAATTTCCTAAGTTCAAGTTGTCATAGGGTCATCGCATGACCTCTACTCACCACTCCTACCCTAACCCAAGGGGTCTAGAAGGAATGAGGATGTTACATACATTCCCTCTTCTTTCTGGAATTGTGCGTTCAGGCGATCCCATATTTCTTTCGCAGTCTTATAAGCACTGTAGGTCATAGCGAAGCGAGGGTTCATGGAATTCAGGAGATAGTCCCTGCAAAAATTTTCGTCCTTGCTCCACTGGTACTCACCCACGTCCTCACGCATTGTAGCGAAATCGCTGAGGACGGTATAGAAAATTTCGCGCTCTTTCATGCCCAATTGGGCATGGATTTTCCAAACATGGAAATCCGTAGCGTCGAATGACTGCAATTTGACGATGTCGTAGGAGCTATGCTTCGACATGTTTTCACGCAGAAAAATAAAATCAGTGTTAAATCACCTGATCCGTGCGGAGACGATCGAGAACCCTCTGATCCATTCCAGAAATCAGTAGGTTACTCCTCCTCTCCGACTGAATGCAGTCGCCGAAGACACAAAAAAAAATTGATAAGCAATCTCCACAGAAGCACAAAAGTTCTATGCGGTGGTGACCACAATCTTGATTCCAATCCACTACAGATCACTCCACGATCGAAGATTTCCAAACAAATCGAGATCACTATTGTAAAGGAGGCTTCTCACACACGACAGACTTGCACCAGCTAGATCAGAGGGACTGGATCTGCACCTACTTCTCCGGAGGCGGACGGATCTGCTCAACAGCAGTCGGATCTGCTCAACGGCGACCGGATCTGCGACTGTTGCAGGAGAAATGAACACTCGACAGATCCAGCGACAGAGACCACTGGCAGTAACATTGATGTTGTAGATCGGGCGGCTTCAGAGATCGACGATGAGATCCAAACGATCGGACCTTTCTCCCTTGCGATTAGATGGCAACAAACGAGTCGGCGAATCGTCCAACTGATCCATCGATCGTCGAACACAAGGCAACGACGTGAAAAGTCCAGTGATCTAGGGTCGGACCTTCCAGGAGCGGCATGATCTCAGTAGAGATCTCACAAATCAGATGCATCGGAAGCAAGAAGAACGAGAAAAATGAAAGAGAAAGCTCGCGGTCGAGAGCAGTGGCGGAAGAACAATTCGCGAGCGACAGAACCGAGAACGCTCGGGAGCGAACCCTAATCGGGCTATCTTGAGAATGTTAGAATTAGGGTTTGCTCAAGATATTCTACTGCACCCAACAAGTTTGGAATGAGATTAAATAGTATCTCCAGCTTAGGGACCGAGCCCTAGGTCGACACGCAACCCATTAAGCCTATCGTGTCGATTCGGACACGCGAACATATTGTATAAAATACTTAACATAATTAACCAACATAAAATGTATTATATATACATATATACAAATATATTAATATAGATGTAGGTTGACGCCACTGGCTTCTTTATTCTTCCATGCCGCTTCTTTCTTCTTCTTATTATGCAGGATTTGATAAGGAGTCTTCAACAGATCATCAGTGAACGATCAACTCTTGATCAATGAAAACATTTTATTATACTCCGCCGCCGCGAACCCGCAGCTCTTCTTGCTCGGTGATCTCCCTGATGCTGCCACGGAAGACCATGCAGCTTGCTCCTCTCTCTTGTTGGACGCAAGTAACATTATTGATCAGGTTCAGCTCAATAATGTGATTGCTGGCGGAGTTCTCTCCGGCTTGCACGCGCTCCAAAGCGTGTCCGTCCTTGAAATTAATAATAATTTTAAAAAATTTAATTTAATTTAAAACCTAATTAATTAAAAGTTGGTCGAAGAGGCAAATCCACCAAATCAAGAACAGCCGGACTACTGTCTTGGATGCCAGAAAAGCTCCGACGACAACGACAAATGCGAAACCAGACAGCATTCATGGATGTTTGTTGAAGGAGCATTCATGGATGTTTGTTGAAGGAGGCAGGCAGCATTTTGGGAAAGAAGATGGTTGGTGATCGTGTACCTGCAGAAAGTTGATGTTAACCGGAGGCTTGAATTTTAATAATAAGCGCTTCCATCCCTTTCATCTACTTTTGTGCCATGACGTGTTGAACTAAATCCTCCAATAAGAGTAAGTTAATTGTGTCATTCTGCTACGATGGTTAATCAACTAAGGTTACTTTTTCCCGCGGCTTAATTAACCCTTGTAGTAGAATGACACAACTTACGTCATGACACAAAAGTAGATGGAAGAGATCGAAGCGCTTATTATTAAAATCCTATCCTCCAGTTAACATCATCTTCCTGCATGTACTCGATCACCATCCATGCATCTTCTTTCCCAAAATATTGCCTGCCTCCCTCAACCAGCATCCATGGATGCTGTCTGGTTTCGCATTTGTCGTTGTCGTCGGAGCTTTTCTGGCATCCAAGCCAGCAGTCTGACTGTTCTTGATTCGGTGGATTTGCCTCTCTCTGTGTGTTCTGCAGGGAGAGGATGCAATCTCAGAAACCCTACCAGCTGTAAGTTCGATCGTTCGATCGGCTTTTAATTAATTAGGTTTCAAATTAAATTTAGTTTTTAAAAATTATTATTATTTTCAAGGATGGGCCCGTACAAGTAGGAGAGAACAACGACAGCAATCACAACATTGAGCTGAACCTGATCAATAATGTTACTTGCGTCAAACAAGCTAGAGGTAGGAGCAATCTGCAGGGTCATCCGTGGCGGCGGGAGGGAGATCACCGAGCAAGAAGAGCTGCCGGTTGGCTGCGTCGGAGTATAAGAAAAAGTTTCATTGATCAACGGTTGATCGTTCACCGATGATCTGTGAATAAGAAGAAGGAAGAAGCGGCATTGAAGAAGAAAAACAATTAGCTCGATCGAATAAGCAAGCTAGCGGTGTTAATATGGTGTTAATATGTACGTTTACAAAAACACGATCAGAAGGCCAGGCTCTTGACAGCTGGCATATGTATGTTTAAAAGCGTATCTATAAATACATGAACCTTGTATATATATATGACAAAATTAGATATCAATATAATAAAAAACAGAGTGTTTGCTGATTCTCTTGACTTGCCCCCATCTTGTCTCACATTTCTTCTACCTGCACATTCAGCATGAGTAAAGATCTGTGCGCGTTAACATAATCGAAAGTAATGCAAGAGAAAGATTGCCTCCAAACTCATATCATATGAAATTGAGAAGGGAGGTAGAAGAAAATAGGGGCTAAGTAAGAAGTACTTTGAGCGTTTCAACCGACATTGAGAAATATGATAGCAAGAGAAAGATTACCTCCAAACTCATACCATGTGAAATTGAGAATGGAGAAAATGTTTTGCTTGTTTTCCAATGAGCATCAACATGCATTTATATAGAATACTAAAGGGAGAGAATTGAAGACCTTCCTCATCTAGGTAATTAGCACTTAATTAATGTCATATATTACAATATATACTGCGCGCCTTAATTATGCAATGAATTATTATTCTATTACACACTGAATATAATAATAATTGCTATAATATTATATATGTTAAATAATTCATATATTCATTCATACATATGCTCCTAATTAGTAGACTCCCCCTGATGGTGTGTTCACATGTTTCAGATATATTTGGGAAGTCCTTAGAGAGAACAAATTAAGAGAGAAATTTATTTTTGACGTAATTATGCATATACTTCAAATCTAAATAATTATTTTTATTTAAATATTTAGATTGATTTCTCTCCGCATTAATTCTACAAATATTTCAAATTTATCTAATGCACCGTTCAAGTTCATAGTATATTATATAATTCATAATTCGTCGAGATCAGAATTGCCTAGAGAAGACACTTCAGGAAACCTCCTCGGAGACGGCTATTCGCAGACCTCCTCGGAGACGGCTATTCGCAGATCTTCTCAGGGAGCTCGTCACAAGAGAGTTTGTCCAGGAGAGCTCGTCACAAGAGAGCTCGTCCAAGGAGACACTACAAGATAACTCGTCGTTGACCCCTCGCGTGTTGCTAGTCTAAAACCTTGAATTCGTGGGTCGATCTATGTTCATGTCTCTATGTTGGTCGTTGACCCCTCGAGTGTTGAATACTTCAAAATGTCGAATGCGTGAGTCGATCTAAGTTCAGGCCTCCGAGCTGGCCATTAACCCCTCAAGTGATGTTACTTTGAAGTCTCGATTGCGCGAGTCAATCTAAGTCCAGGCCTTCGGGCTAACCTTTGACCCATCGAGCATCGCCGCCCTAAGCCTTGATTGTGTGAGTACGTCGATCTAAGTCTAGAAAATGACCTGAGAGGTGTCGACTCTTCTCCACTTCCTTTAGTTGGGATCCTCTCCTGGGAGGTGTGCACTCTTCTCCACCTCCTCCAGTTGAGCTCGCTCATTTAGCGAATGACATAGAAGGTGTCGACTCTTCTCCACCTATATTTGAGCTCTTCTCTTGGGAGGTGTCGACTCTTCTCCACCTCCTCCAATTGAGCTCTACTCTTGGGAGGTGTTGACTTTCTCCACCTCCTTCTATTGAGCTACTCTCCTTGGAGGTGTCGACTCTTCTCCACCTCCTCAGCTGAGCTCCTCTCCTGGGAGGTGTCGATTATTCTCCACCTCCTCCAGTTGAGCTCGCTCATCTAGCGCATGACTTGGGATATGTCGGCTCTTCTTCACCTCCAGTTGAGCTCTTCTCTTGGGAGGTTTAGACACTTCTCCACCTCGTCCAGTTGAGCTCGCTCGTCTTTCCACCTCATCCAGTTGAGCTCTACTCATGGGAGGTGTCGACTCTTCTCCACCTTTTCTAGTGTTGGTCGCTCCTCTAGCGAATGCCCTGGGAGATACTGACTCTTCTCCTCCTCTCCTAGTTGAGCTTGCTCCTTAAGCGAATGGTCTGTGAGGTGTCGACTCTTCTCCATCTCCCTCGATTGAGCTCGTTCCTCTAGCGAATGGTCTGGGAGGTGTCGACTCTTCTCCACCTAGTCCAGTTGAGCTCCACTCATGAGAGGTGCTGACTCTTCTACGGCCACCTCTCTTGGTTGAGCTCACTCCTCTAGTGAATGAACTGAGAGGTGTCGACTCTTCTCCACCTCTCCCGGTTGAGCTCGATCCTCCAGCGAATGTCCATAGAGGTGTTGACTCTTCTCCACCTCATTCAATTGAGCTCCACTCTTGGGAGGTGGTGACTGGCTTTGGAGGAAAAGTTCATATACACTTAGGGGTAAGAGGTGTGATCACCTCCACACTGCAACCTGAGATCTTGTTTGTCGGTAATTCCAAGACCCTTCAGCTCTATCTAGACTTATTCGGCTTGAGTCGAGCGCTACACAAGAGTAGCTTTCGGTCACCTTTGATCCGAACATTTGAAACCAAAATTTTCCTCATTCCAACGCATATATTATAAAATAAATTACTCCGCATAGTAGCACATGAAGTGGCTGCAAACTATTGTTTGGCCAAATATTTGATGCTACTCATAAGAGTTGAATGACTGCACTTTTGATAATGTTGGTTAAATTTGAATTTGAATTTCATTTAAATTTCATTTGCCAGGTAATTTTAATCGGTTTACGTCACATCACAAATTCACAATTAGTGTCATTGTTCATTATTAGTAACTTGCCATTTTTATAAAAAGTAAATACTTTATTGTTCAGATTGCAATCAGAAGAAACATTGTGATCGTTTGGGCAAAATTCCGCAACTGTGCACATATGAAATTAAGTCATTTTCTACAAAGAATGGCTCCGATATTTCGGCCAGGCCAGTGAATTTTTTTACATACGTCCAATACATTATGAGTATTGTGGATTTGACATATATTTTTTTGCACAAAAATTAATTTATTTTACAAAATAATTAATAGAATATAAATTCATGCAGTCTATTGTAATTGTAAATTACTTTACAATTGTAATTTTGCATAAAAAATTGGTCAGCGCATCATCCTCATGGTATGTCGGACATATAAGAAAATATACCCCAAGCGAGGTCTGCGCGACCAGTGATGGCCGTCATAATCAACAAAACATCTATTTAATAAAGATGGCCAACAAAACATCTATTTAAAGGGCACAAAAATTGGTACAGTGATGGACATTTGACAGCAGCCCATACAAACACCCATACAAAACCATACTCTCTTTAACTCCATTACTTATGATAGCATTCTTTTAAAATATCCAGCTGACTTCACGGTTTTTCATTTTGCAGGACTCTTGATTTTACAAGTAGCAGGTCCCAAAGCGGCATGGTTCCTGGGCGGTATGGGCAGATGAAGGCTCATTTTCAACACCCTCCTATAAGCCAAAACTTGCATCAAAAAAAATATTTTCTTAGTTATTCTCAGATTTTGTTGTCGGTGGAAGGGGGATGCTGCCGTGTAGGCGACGTGGGACAAAACTCATACGACTCACCGGGGATAATTTGTTTTTTTTTTTCGGCCCCTCTCGTCATGATCTCACTGAACTCTGCTCTCCAAAAACACCATCATAGCTAGACGAATATTCAACCAACACACAACCTCACTAGGTAGACAATGTGAGACTAATCTCATGCGGGTCATCGGGGATAATCCGTTTATTCTGGTCCCTCTTATCGTAGTTTTGCTGAAATTTGATTTCCTCAAGTCTTTCCGCGAGATCGACCAACGAACTCAACCTGGCTCTGATATTTTGAGTGGAGTGGCACTTTGGTAAATTAAGTGTACATGGGGAATACATATTAGTGAGGTGACAGCCATGAGGGGTCACATCAACCCATCACACACTTTCCCCTCTCCAGTCTCCACACTCTTCTCCCTCTCTCTCTCCCTCCCCCTTCCCATCAAGCAAAAGAGACGAAAAGCAAATCAACTCCTTCTCAACGGAAGTCGGAAGGTATACCTTTCTCTCTCAGCCACTTCCGTCAGCCTCCGGCCGCTACCGTCGTTAGGCAATTTGTTTGGGCCGCCCTGACTGCCCGAGAGGAATGCTCGTTATTTTTGAGAAATTGGTGATCCCCGGACTGCCCGAGAGGAATGCTCATCATTTTTGGGAAATTGATGATCCAGATAACCGGAACTGAGGAGCGTCATTAGTCAACTTCAGATTCAGTCATGCGCAATTACCCGTGCGCCTCTTCAAAATACTATAAAAATGCTCATGGACCTTCATTAATTTAAAGACAAGCAATCAGAGAGACAAGAGAGAGCTCTGAATTTTCCGGCGATGGCGTGAGACTTGCATCATTCCTTCACTCTGAATCCTCTCAGCTCTCTCTCAAGTCTGCACACGCTCAACACTCAAGCGGATGCTCTCGCAGCAGCTCTGTGGACTTAGCTTCGGCAAGCAACATAGAGGACCAGAAGATCACTCAAGCGGACGCTCTCGCAACAGCTCTGTGAACTTAGCTTCAGTAAGCGCCAGAGACTTTGCAACATCACCACAAGCTTTTGTGGCATAGGCATTGCAGCCATTAGCAATCTCATCACTCGCAGCACTTATCTACTTCCTACCGCTTGTGCTGTCCCTGGCCATCATTCATAAAAAAAAGATCTAACTTAGTATGAGTTTGTGGAGGATCGTGGGTTTATGTTCTCCTTTCAATGTCAATGTTGTTTTCTTAATTTGAATATTATGGATTTTCTACCCAAAACATTATGCATTATGACTTTAAATTTTCATTTGTGTATGAATTCACTTTGCTTCGTGTCTTTGAGATCATAATGAAAATGTATTCGTCACAACAACAACATTGTATTTGTAATGTAATAACTACTTGTGTTTCTTGGGATTAGGAAAAACAACTAAATATTTTGTTCGATAATATGGTGTACATTGTCGACTTTACATTCACCGAGCAACTGAATGAAGCTAGCTCTTTGTGTTAATATGAAATGAACAAAAGGTGGAAGAGAAGCACAAGGGTATTAGAGAAAAGAGTTTTTACCTTTTTTATTAATTATAGTGACTAGTCACCATTACATCGATATTTATAGGAGTACTTGTATAACTTGTAATTCATCGAGATCAGAAATGCCTAAGAAGACGACTATTCGCAGAACTCGTCAGTTGAGTACTGGACATCCTCAAGGAGGCAAACATGTCGAGCATGGGCGAGCATGGACGAGCATGGGCGAGCATGGGCGAGCATGGGCGAGCATGAGCGAGCATGGGTGAGCATGTCGAGCATGGGTGAGTGCCAACTTTGAAACATGTTATGCAATCGGATCGAGTACCGCGGTAGCGCAACGGAATTTAAATCGAGCACAAGCAATAACGCAAAATAAAGTAAATACAGAACGAGATTTCAAGCACACACAGACGACAAAACAAATTACGTGATTCGGAGAGAAGCTCCTACGTCCACGGGGAGAGCGCGCCAGAAGAGATCCACTGATAAACTGAGGAGTTACAGAGAGGTTACACAGAGACCGAATCACGGTCGTCGGAATAGAGCCCGACCAGATGTCGCTCCAACTGGGGCCGACAGGATGTGCCGCCGCTAGCTCGTCCAAATGTCGATCCCGCCTGGACCGACCGGAGTTGCCGCCGCTAGCACGACCGGATGCCAATCCCGCCTGGACCGACCGGAGTTGGCGCCGCTAGCACGATTGGATGCCGATCCCGCCTGGATCGACCAGAGTTGCCGCCGCTAGCACGACCGGATGCCGATCCCGCCTGGACCGACCAGAGTTGCCGCCGCTAGCACGACCGGATGTCGATCCCGCCTGGACCGACCGGAGTTGCCGCTGCTAGCAGGACCGGATGCCGATCCAGCCTGGACCGACCAGAGTTGTTGCCGCTAGCACGACCGGATGCCTATCCCGCTTGGATCGACCGGAGTTGCCGCCGCTAGCACGACCAGATGCCGATCCCGCCTGGACCGACCGGAGTTGTCGCTGCTAGCACGATTGGATGCTGATCCCGCCTGGACCGACCGGAGTTGGCGCCGCTAGCACGATTGGATGCCGATCCCGCCTGGATCGACCGGAGTTGCCGCCGCTAGCACGACCGGATGCCGATCCCGCCTGGACCGACCAGAGTTGTCGTCGCTAGCATGACCCACAGAAGCCTCCTGCACCGCCTCCTCCCTGTTTCTCACGAATGTATCAGATTTCTCCCCTTTTCGGCTATAACCGGCTCCTATATATATATGATGAGAATGCATCTCCACCATTAGGAAATAAACTCCTAAATAAGAGATAGCCAAATTTAGGCTTGACCAAAATAGGATAGGCATCCTTGAGAAATATTATCCACATGATGATATTCTAAAATAGGATTCTCCCTATTTTAGGAATCACATAGGCACACGGATCGGTGAGGTGACACGATCTCAACAATCTCCACTTTGACGCCTCACACGATAAACTCCACCTGCAGCTTGGATCTCCTCCCCTCGGCGAACTACCCCCTCTCCCTAGGGTCAGCATGATCAACATGTATCAAGATGAGCCAAGTCAGGATCGTTCTTGAACTTGACTCCTCTCACTGATTTCTTCTGCATGCTTACTACGTTATCCTCCGTAGATATCTCCCGCAACTCCATGTCTACACCTTCAGCGAACTCCCTCAACTCTTGGTGGCGCACACCGACGTGCTTTTTTTTTTGCACGATAGACCGGGTCTTTTGCAGAACGGCTCGCACTCGGACTTTCACTATGCAGCTCCACCGCCTTCTGAGTCGTCCTGAGTTCCTTGGTGGGATCTTTGAGCCAGATGGCTCCCCTTGCGGTGTCTGGGCACTTCTGAGATAACACTCTGCCCTTCTTCTCTACGGCTGCGGAGATTTTACCTTCGCCAAGGCCTTTCCTCTGCGCGCACTCCCTCACCACGAAACTTGTCATGTTCCTCCACTGGTCCTTCCTAGCTTTCTACTGGGAGCGGTCTCTGCTCTTTATAGCCTTTTCATAGGAACCAGGATCTGAGGATATTGCTTGGAAAGCATATGCTACAGAGTCCTGTAGTCTAAGAGGCAGTCGGACCTCTCTCCTAGACTTGTTGTCGTACCTTGAGATCTCGAATTTTGCCGCCATTGCTTTGCTCGCAGAGCTACTGGCAATCTGAATAATGTTCACGGATAAGATCTGAGAAGATAGGGAGCGGACCGATGTCGTCACCTACCGTTGACCCAAATCTAAAACTGGAACGTCCAGATGATCACCCCCGCGGAACCTACCTCTGATACCAGTTGTTATGCAATCAGATCGAGTACCGCGGTAGCGCAACGGAATTTAAATCGAGCACAAGCAATAACGCAAAATAAAGTAAATACAGAACGAGATTTCAAGCAAACACAGACGACAAAACAAATTATGTGGTTCAGAGAGAAGCTCCTACGTCCACGGGGAGAGCACGCCAGAAGAAATCCACTGATAAACTGAGGAGTTACAGAGAGGTTACACAGAGACCGAATCACGGTCGTTGGAATAGAGCCCGACCAGATGTCGCTCCAATTGGAGCCGACAGGATGTGCCGCCGCTAGCTCGGCCAGATGTCGATCCCGCCTGGACCGACCAGAGTTGCCGCCGCTAGCACGACCGGATGCTGATCCCGTCTGGACCGACCGGAGTTGGCGCCGCTAGCACGACCGGATGCCGATCCCGCCTGGATTGACCGGAGTTGCCGCCGCTTGCACGACCGGATGCCGATCCCGCCTGGACCGACCGGAGTTGCCGCCGCTAGCATGACCAGATGCCGATCCCGCCTGGACCGACCAGAGTTGTTGCCGCTAGCACGACCGGATGCCGATCCCGCCTGGATCGACCGGAGTTGCCGCCGCTAGCACGACCAGATGTTGATCCCGCCTGGACCGACCAGAGTTGGCGCTCCTAGCACGACTGGAAGCCGATCCCGCCTGAACCGACCGGAGTTGTAGCCGCTAGCACGACCGGATGTCGATCCCGCCTGGACCGACCGGAGTTATCGCCGCTAGCACGACCAGATGTTGATCCCGCCTGGATCGACCGGAGTTGTCGTCGCTAGCACAACCCACAGAAGCCTCCTGCACCGCCTCCTCCCTGTTTCTCACGAATGTATCAGATTTCTCCTCTTTTCGGCTATAACCGGCTTCTATATATATATGATGAGAATGCATCTCCACCATTAGGAAATAAACTCCTAAATAAGAGATAGCCAAATTTAGGCTTGACCAAAATAGGATAAGCATCCTTGAAAAATATTATCCACATAATGATATTCTAAAATAGGATTCTCCATATTTTAGGAATCACATAGGCACACGGATCGGTGAGGTGGCACGATCTCAACAGAAACATAACATGAGTTATGTCGCGTACGGGAAAGGGGAGGCTGACCCGCGTCGTTGTTGTTAATTGGCGCGACGATCTGAGCAACGGGAAAGAGTTGAACTGTACCCGCTCTATGTCGTTCGGTTAAATAGATTTAAAGCATGTGACAATTGTCGTTTGCATATGGGAGAGTCATGGCTATATGCCCGACTAGTAATGCTCAAGCGTAACCATCCAGTCTAGGACTGAGAATGGTGGTGAGGCTCATGGAGTTCACCGTTTGGGTGCTAAATGCACCGGAGAATGCTTGCGATGGCAAAAGGTGGGACCCTGGGAAATCCGATACGCCAATAAGGTGCACTGAGTGCACGAGACGTAGCCGTCGTGCAAACATTTGTGCTGAATGATGCATAAATTGCACTTTCTTATATTATGTGATCATGATATCTGCTTGCAGAGAAAGAGCACAGCCACGCCGAGAAAGGGGTGTGATCGTTATAATTTGATGAGCTATGCTGACCGTTGCTTTGTTTGCCACCGTTTGATGGAATGTTCTTATGCATGAGCAGGTGAGCCGAGCTGAAAATAGCTGGCTGAAGCACTTTTGCTGAGCCGGCCCTTGAAGGCTCAGGTGTTGTGTTTAGTATTTTTCATGTGTTGCCGGTCTGCGTGCCGAAGTATGAAAATTACTTTATTTGCTATACGTTGGTGATGTAAGGCCTTAAGGTCAAAACTCTTTTGGTCTATTACTTTCATTCCTGGTTTATTTATTAGTGGACATTCCTCGCTGGGTGATTATTTTTATAACACTTTAAAGCTTCCGCTAGAATGCATCTCTGTGTTAGGGTGCGTTTAGAATTAAAGAAATGTGGTCTCATTTAGTAACACATTCGTCTGTCTATTTAATATGGCATGGGGCCCCGGCTGGACCTTCTGTTATATTATTCGAGATGGATGAGGGTGTAATAATTTGGTATCAGATTCTGGACTCGTTTCCTTCTCTGAATTCGCGGTCGAATTCTTTTAAGGGATAGTGAACACTTATGTGTGCGTCGTTATAACAAGAAAGAGCCCATGAATGTTCACTTATGAATGAAAATACACTTGTTTGAGGAACCTACGCGCTCCTATGATTGTTGTTTGTAATGCTATTTAATAGCTTAATTACGTGTTTCACGATTATAGATGACTAGAAGTGGTGCGGGGCAGTCTGAACTCCAGCGCTCGGTGGAGAGTGTTGCACCAGCCGAGGTCTACACCGTCTCCTTCTGCTGAAACGGTTCGTCTTATTGCGGAAGCCATTTTTGCAATGTTCAATGCGCAACTAGGATAACAGAGACAGCCTCCTTCTCCCGCAGTGGCCCCGATGCCGGTTGGTGTAGTTGAGCCATTGGCGGCAGAGCAAGTGCTTATAGAGCCCTTAATGGCAAAGCGAGCAACGGAAAAACAACTAAAGCATGTGATGGGTTTCAACCCTCTAGTCCTTGCGGGTATGGGAACCCCAACGCAAGTCGAGGATTGGCTCTCTCGGATTAAGAGAACCATGATAGCAAAGGAGACCGAAGAGTGGCAGAAAGTCACCATAGCCACTTTCCTATTGGATGGAGAGGCGAGGCTATGGTGGGACGAGTTGGAGTCGCACAAATTCACAGGAAGACAGCTTACTGATATCTCGATGGAAGAGTTCTCGAGGGTGTTTCTTGCTAGGTATCTCCCATCTACACAGAGTATTGCGTTGGAGAATCAATTCCAGAGGCTGACTCAGGGTGAGAGTTGTGTTGATGACTACTCGCATGAGTTCACAAGATTGGGGCGGTATGCGGGCTCTACATTTGTGGACGAAGAGCGGAAGACCAATCGGTTCTATGAAGGTCTGCGCGATGATCTGAGGTTGCTTCTCTCGGGTCCGATGACGCAGGGTTTCCTTACCTTGGTCAATACTGCGCAATCACTTGAGCAGGATTTGAAGAAGGTCCATAGTAAGAAGGACCTCTCAGTGAAAAAGCAAGAGTTCAAAGTGCTGAGCTCTTCGAAGTCCGGGTCCCTCAGCAGATGGAGCAAGAAGGCTAGGCCTTCTGGACCAGCTCCTTCTACTGTTTCTGGAGCTACTACAGGACAAGGTTCACTTACGTGCTACAATTGCGGAAAAGTGGGACACTATGCTCGAGACTGTTGTTGTCGTCTTACGAAGATAGATGAGAAGGCGGGTGCGTCGTATGATAAGAAAGGGAAAGTAGCGGAGTCGTCTGCATCTCACTATACGCCAACGCAACCCAGAGTGTACACTCTTGGCAAGCAGGAGACCATTAAACAAAGTGATGTGGTGACATGTAAGAGCTTTATACAGCTTGTGTAGTTTATCTGCTTTATACCTTGCGTACATTTGTTTGATTTTTGTTATATATTAGGCTTTGTCCTAATTCTTAACTATCCGGCGAGAGCGCTATTTGATACAGGAGCGTCTCATTCGTTTCTATCTGAGGACTTTATTCTGCGAATCAGAGTGCCTTCTTTCATGACAAAAGATAGATTGGATGTGTTGCTGCCCAATAGATACATGATGCGCGCGAATAGGTATTGTTGTGTGAAGGTGCAGATAGGAAATCAAGAGTTTGACTTGGAAGCATTGATAACCAATTTCAGAGTTTGATGTGATCTTTGGCATGAACTGGCTTTCGGAGCAGCGTGCGTGCATTGATTACAATTTGAAGGAAGTCAAGATGGGGCAAAATATTGAGCATGAGACTACCTTATCTGGTATGAAGGGGTCGATCATGATACTGATGTCTGTCCTTCAGGTAATCAAGGCGGTTCAAAAAGGTGATACGCCCGTAACCGGTGTATAATTTAACCGCAAGTGCACGTGCCGTATCAAGTAATAAAGTGAGAGTTAAGATCGTTTCCACGGAGAGGTGGGTGATTCAGTGCTTGCAAATACTAGTTATTCTTTTTCTTTAAATCCAAGTGAGTCTTTATAAAGGTTGTGATATGTAAAGATAACTATAGAAGAAATCTAATTAGAATAAACTACGAATGCTTGGAGAAAAACTTTTATTAAAATCACGAATTGGAGAAATAATCTCGTGTCATGATTTCCCAAATCTAGTGCGATGACAATATGAAAGTGTCTTTGTGAAACGAATGAAGTGAAAATCCTTGCAACGATTTTATGAAAAGAAATCCGTATCTCTCGATAACGGAAGTCCCTAATTCTTTTATCCTCCAGACGGTGAGATAGAGAACCGCTTAAAGAACGAAAACCTAAGTTGCTAACATCAAGGAAAGATCATCGTCTCCCTTCAAATGCCATAACGAAATCACGATATACTTGCGCAACTCCTCTCTCGAATTATGAAGCGCGGTAAAAATATAAAAATCTCGGTGAAATATTCATGCAACTCCTCTCTCGAATTATGAAGCATGAAAGTAAAATCTTCATAAACTTGTTACGTAGCTCCTCTCTCGAATTATGAAACGCAACAAAAAGATGAAGAACCGAGATTCACATAATAAGGATCATGAAATCGATAAAAGAGATTCACTACAAAATTACCAAGAATAGTCTTAAGAATTTATCATCACACAAGATTATGTACTTTCACAACACAAGATCTAGAGAAGTTAGCCCATGATAATAGGAGAAAACCACATAATAAGGTAGATCTTACAGCACATGATGATCAAAGTTCAGTAAATGCAGAAATTTGAACTCCGCACGCTTCCGAAGCCGCCCTTCTTCAAGATCCGGAAAAACAGCCCTAGTTCTTCTTCTCCAAGATGAGTTCTCTAAAGTTCTTCTTTTTTCTCACTAGTCTCCCTTTCCTCTGGTCTGAAAACTCCACTTAAACCTCTCCCAAAACCGAGCATAACCGCCTCCCTTAAAGGTGTCTTTTCATTTTCGAAAAGGCACTAATTTAAAATTTTACGTTTTTAAATTCGCCCAGAAAAAGGTTGCAACCTCTTTTTCTGACTCCTGATACTTTTTTCCAGGTCAATATTTTTCAGCAATTTTTCTTCCTCCAATGGATTCCTTTGGAAAATCTAGCAAAAAATACATTGCAAAAGGACCAAATGAGCCATACAATCATGAATATAAATTTACTTTCATTTTAATGTTATTTAAACACCATTTAAACATTTTTAGCAAATGATAAGTCAAAAATAGGGCCTAGATAACTTCATTTAGAGAAGTTATCACACACTCATACTTAAACCTTTGCTAGTCCCTAGCAAAGACAATTTCAATCATTAAATAGAGTGAGGTAATATACATCAAAAGTTAAAAATGTCCAAGATCCTTTTTCTCAAGAAAATCTAAGAGAAAACATAGCCAAGAGTACCGATAAAACTACTTTAGGATAAGTCAATCACTAAAAATTCAAAACATTCAAGAATTCATTAACTTGATGGAAGAAAATTCTCAATTAAAAATTTCTAGTGTGGTGTGTGCAATCCTTTAAAATAAATTACTTCCCTCCAACTTTCCTTTGAACTTCTTATAATGATTAAGAAAGGGGAAGCATAGGCCGAGTCTTCGACTTAACCTCCACAAGATTTAGTAGTTATGAATAAAAAGACAACATGAAGTTTGGTGTTGAGGATGACATTTGTACAACCCCGTATTCGCCGAGTGGGCCCCCGGACCTGAAAGGAGGGACCAAGGGACAAGAGTCGAGCCCCGCGGACCATTCGCCCAAATCAAGGGAAGGGGGGACCACAGGGCGAATGTGGTCCCTCCCTCAGAGCACTCGCGAGTGGCACCTTCGCGGACCACCCGCCCAGAGCTCAGGAGCGTTCGACGTGTGCGGGGGAGCGCCCGACGAGCGTGAGCAGGTTGAGCCTCTCGCGTGCGGGCACTCGCCCGGCCGAACGGGGCGAGAGAGGAGTCTGGCGAGTGGTGCTCTCACAGACCACTCGCCCCCAACGGCTTTTAGGAGGAAATGACCTAGATACCCCTGGTGGGCTACCAATAGCCCTTCAAAACAGCGGAGTTAGGCTGTTAGCAGACCAATTTGGGGTGCGGTTAATAAAACCAAAAGGCGGGTTCATGCTATTTGCAGACTAGTCTAGAGAATCTATAAATAGACCCTTAAGGGCACTTTAGAGGAGGACCCAATTTTGAGAGAATCCTCTCCTCCACGCAGGTTTTGGTTGGCTGCTAGTGCCCTCCAAGGTGCCCGACTGAGCTTTGGTTTGGGAGGGGAAGCTCTCTAAGATCTTCCGGGTGTGTGGCGGGACCTCCTCGCTACGGCCTTGGGTCTGTTCTAGTTTTCTCATCCAACGTCAGGAGAGTTTGGTGAGAGAGAAGTAAGCGTCGGCTACACCCCCCAGTGGGTCCGAACTCATGGAGACTGGTTGCCGGTTTCAACAGCATTGGTTTGGTTAGAATACGTGTGGATGATGGAATGTGTCTCCCTAGATGAAAAAATCTTAGTATCTCTCCAAACTATGAAGGGAATTTGGGTCCGTAGTTGGGATCATTCTAAGTAGGTGTACACACACTTAGGCCACATATCACTACAACTCTTTTCTTTTATTTGAGTCAAAAATTAGAATCATAGTTGGGATCATTCCAGATATGAATGCACATACCTAGGCCGCATATCACTATGACTCATACATTTTTCTTTTTCTTTTTGATAGAGTCTATTGTTGGGATCATTCTAAGTAGGTGTACACACACTTAGGCCACATATCACCACGACTCTCACATTTTTTTAAACAACCAATCATAATTGAAGAGCATACTAAGAAATATCAAATAGAAGCCTAGGAAATTTACGCATAGAAATTCATAGTTCAAACTCAAAAGGGTATATGGTGATAGAATTGAAGAAATATGATGTGAAATGATCAAAGAGACGTACTAATCATCATAACTATTTATCATCAATGCTTTGGTTTACATCTCTAACTCTGTTATCACTCCCCTTTCATTATTATTTTTAGAAGTCCATACAGATCTATTTTTAGGAAGAAAGCTATTTTAAAGAATAATGTGGAAAAATGAAATCTTTAAAAGAGATTTGACCCATCTTGCTAACATTAAATTAAAATGGTGTGAACCCTTAGGAGTGACTATCCTCATAAGTTGTATTTATCATGTACTCTAGAATAGGATAATAAAAAAAAATTAGGATCGTTAAATAAAATAAGATAAATAAAATCAACCTCACTCAATTGGTAGGGATCAACTACCCCCACCCCCATACCTATGACCTTTGCTAGTCCCTAGCAAAGCGACGTTTTTTTTATTACTCATGAAATTAGAATTTGAGAGCTTGAAATGGACACAATAATTCTACGGAATGCAGAAGATTTGAAATTTAAATACTCCCCTGAAAGCCGAAGGACGGAAGTAAGGACCAAAATTGTTTTGTTGATGTATCCAGTGAGCACCATCCTGAGATGGCTCATCCGAAATCTGTCCCAAATATTGCAATCTGCAAACCCATGTGTTCTAAAAAAAAATTGAGTGCGAGTTGTGGTTGCACCATGTCATAAGCCCCAATATCATCAATGAACCAACATCCATCATTAAAATAGGAAGAAATGAAAAGAGACTACATCAGGAAATATCTAGTAGATTCATAAAGTCCAGCATTTCACCAAAAGTTCAATCAAGATGTTTCACAGATTTTTGAAAAAATAGAATACAGGACATTATGATATGAGCAATCAATGAAACATCATGTATGAAAGATTAATATCATAAAGCGTCGTGCTTTCAACCAACAGCACCAGTCAGAAAATATGAATAATAGATGTAGCATTCAGCATTAAAAAGAGTGGAGCAACAAACCAAAATATAGTAGCAGCAAGCCATGTCATAATAGCATGCACATCCTCCCAGATATCCTAATAAGATGTTCGCATCTAAATGTAAACGATAACAAAATAAGTGATCATAGTACAGTGCCACTAATCATCATCAGCTTCTTCCTCGTCTGCATCATCTGCCTCTTCGTCATTGTTTGAGTCGGATTCAATGTACTCGGTTGGGTCCAGGTTGTTTCCTTCTTCATCTAAGAGATTCCCCTCATCGTCGAACTGTGACTGAAACTCATAGACAGTGGATTCTGCAGGTATCTTCGCTTTCCGTAATAGAAGATCCACCTTTTTCTCCATGTGATCCAGGCGGGATTTGGAATATAAATGTTGACACCTTTGATATGCCTTTATGAACTCAACACTATCCATCACATCCTCCAAAGTCGCATCCTTGCCCGATGGAATATTCACCTTCCTTGGTTTACTCCTCTCTCCCGCCTTTGCCTTTCCACCATCAAACTCATCGGCCACCTTAATGTTGACTTTTATCACATGTTCTGTGATATGCTTCGTAACCGGTGTGATCAAATCCCCCTCTCCCGGTAGTACTCCATACCTCCGACAAAGGTCCGTAATCAAGGTTGGAAACCAAAGTGATTTTGATGTATCAACTTGAGCTCGCATCTTAATGTGCTTACTGATTACCTCGCCCACATTAAACTTAATCCGTTTCAGTATGTAATATATTAGAACAAGGCGATTATATGTGACATTGTTAAGATGGCGAGTCGGCATTAGACTAGCATTAATAAAAAGGAGCCAGACCTTGGCTTCCCGCCTTAATGAAGTCGACTTTAGCGCCTTCATGGGAGCCCTTGACCCCTTTTGCTCAAGAGAATTGCAAACTACGGACACTAGTTCAGTCGGATCAATATTAACGTCTAACCGAGTGTAATGTCTCTCATTGTCCAACTCAAAGAAATCATTTATAGCTCCTGCAGATATGTCAATGTGTTTTCCCCGGACCTTAACCTTCTCCTCCTCAATGCTTAAGGCATTCGCGTAAAACTCGAAAACCCATGGCAGAATAGCTTCAGATCGCGGATGGCAGAGCGTCTCCCACTGGAATTCCCGGATTCGTATGGCATACTCACGACTCCATGCACGAACTTCCATTTTGAAACCTCTCTCACATATGAGAGAGGAAGACTTGAGAGTTTCGAATCTCACCAAAGCATCGTTGTTCACAAATTTCATATCCTGTCTTGCCCCCTCTTTCAGTTTCCCTTTCCCTTTCCGTTTCGAAGACATCACTGGTACAGAAATGGGTAAAACCCAAAACTCTGAATACCCAAAATCGCAAATGCTGACAGGACTGGAAAACTCTGAAAAACTTGATACGCCCGTAACCGGTGTATAATTTAACCGCAAGTGCACGTGCCGTGTCAAGTAATAAAGTGAGAGTTAAGATCGTTTCCACTGAGAGGTGGGTGATTCAGTGCTTGCAAATATTAGTTATTTTCTTTCTTTAAATCTAAGTGAGTCTTTATAAAGGTTGTGATATGTAAAGATAACTATAGAAGAAATCTAATTAGAATAAACTACGAATGCTTGGAGAAAAAATTTTATTAAAATCACGAATTGGAGAAATAATCTCGTGTCATGATTTCCCAAATCTAGTGCGATGACAATGTGAAAGTGTCTTTGTGAAACGAATGAAGTGAAAATCCTTGCAACGATTTTATGAAAAGAAATCTGTATCTCTCGATAACGGAAGTCCCTAATTCTTTTATCCCCTAGACCGTGAGATAGAGAACCGCTTAAAGAACGAAAACCTAAGTTGCTAACATCAAGGAAAGATCATCGTCTCCCTTCAAATGCCATAACGAAATCACGATATACTTGCGCAACTCCTCTCTCGAATTATGAAGCGCAGTAAAAATATAAAAATCTCGGTGAAATATTCATGCAACTCCTCTCTCGAATTATGAAGCATGAAAGTAAAATCTTCATAAACTCGTTACATAGCTCCTCTCTCGAAGTATGAAACGCAACAAAAAGATGAAGAACCGAGATTCACATAATAAGGATCATGAAATCGATAAAAGAAATTCACTACAAAATCACCAAGAATAGTCTTAAGAATTTATCATCACACAAGATTAGGTACTTTCACAACACAAGATCTAGAGAAGTTAGCCCATGATAATGGGAGAAAACCACATAATAAGGTAGATCTTACAGCACATGATGATCAAAGTTCAGTAAATGCAGAAATTTGAACTCCGCACGCTTCCGAAGCCGCCCTTCTTCAAGATCCGGAAAAACAGCCCTAGTTCTTCTTCTCCAAGATGAGTTCTCTAAAGTTCTTCTTTTTCCTCACTAGTCTCCCTTTCCTCTGGTCTGAAAACTCCACTTAAATCTCTCCCAAAACCGAGCATAACCGCCTCCCTTAAAGCTGTCTTTTCATTTTCGAAAAGGCACTAATTTAAAAATTTACGTTTTTAAATTCGCCCAGAAAAAGGTTGCAACCTCTTTTTCTGACTCCTGATACTTTTTTCCAGGTCAATATTTTTCAGCAATTTTTCTTCCTCCAATGGTTTCCTTTGGAAAATCTAGCAAAAAATACATTGCAAAAGTATCAAATGAGCCATACAATCATGAATATAAATTTACTTTCATTTTAATGTTATTTAAACACCATTTAAACATTTTTAGCAAATGATAAGTCAAAAATAGGGCCTAGATAACTTCATTTAGAGAAGTTATCAAAAGGCGCGGGAGTTATTCTTCACGCTAGTGGAGGCTTCAAATCCCAAACCCGGTTTGAGTAGCACCCATGTAGTATCAGAGTTTGCGGACGCGTTCCCTGAAGATCTCCCTGGAGCTCCACCTCAGCAAGAGATCAATTTCACTATTGAGGTAGTGTCAGGTGTCAAGCATGTGTCACGCTCTCCGTATCATTTAGTGACAATGGAGATGACAGAACTGAAATTACAATTACAGTAATTGTTAGATCAAGGTTATGTGTGCCTGAGTTCGTCACCTTGGAGCGCACCAGTCCTTTTTGTGAAGAAAAAAGATTTAAGATTGCGGTTGTGTATAGACTACCGAGATCTGAATAAGCTGACGTAGAAGAATAAGTATCTAATTCCGAGAATTGATGATCTGTTTGATCAGCTAGTAGGTTCTATGGTGTACTCAAAGCTGCATTTGAAGTTCGACTATTATCAGTTGAGAATTAGGGAAAGTGACATTCCCAAAACGGCATTCAGTACACGTTACAGGCATTACGAGTTCACGGTTATGTCGTTCGCCCTAACGAATGCGCCATCGGTATTAATGGGTTTGATGAATAGAACGTTCATGGAGTATTTGGACAAATTTGTGATAGTCTTCATTGACGATATCCTGGTGTACTCATAGTCGTAGGAGGATCATGTAGATCACTTACACACGGTTTTGGAGACCCGAGGAGGAGTAAGTTGTACGCCAAGTTCACTCAGTGTGAGTTTTGGCTGTCCTCAGTAGCGTTTCTCAGTCACGTAGTTAGTGGGGAGAGAATTGCGGTGGATCCGGCGAAGATAGTTGCGATGCGGGAGTGGCCCGTGTTGTCTACGGTGGTGGAGGTCCGGAGTTTCCTGGGGCTTGCCGGCTACTACAGGCACTTCGTAGAGAACTTCTCGCAAATAGCATTACCCCTCACTACCTTGACAAGGAAGGATCAGAAGTTTGTTTGGTCGTCGGCGTGCGCACAAGATTTTGAGGAATTGAAGAGCCGTCTGACCACGACGCCCATTTTGTGCTCACCATGTGGTACAAAAGGCTACGAAATATATAGTGACGCCTCAGGGAGCGACTTAGGTTGTGTTCTTCTTCAGCATGGAAAGGTAATCATGTATGGATCTTGCCAATTGAAAGTGCATGAGAGGAACAATCCGGTCCACGACTTGAAGTTAGCGGTCATGATATTCGCTCTTAAGATTTGGCGGCACTACTTGTATGGCGTGAAGATTAACATCTTTACGGACCACATGAGCTTAAAGTACCTGATAAATCAGAAGGACTAAAATATGCGACAACGGAGGTGGATGAAGTTCCTTGGGGACTACACCTTCAAGATACATTATATTCCAGGTTTGGGAAATGTCGTTGCGGACGCATTGAGTCGGCGGGCTTCTGCACATGCCAACTGGATTTTGAGGCATGATGAACGCCTAATCACTGACTTGGAGGCCTTGGGAATCTCGTGCGTCGAGAGAAGGACAACAATGAAGGCAAGCTTGAACTGGACAGAGGTGCAATGTGACCTCGCATACATAGTTCGTCAGGTGTTGGAGCTTGATGAAAGCATGAAACGCTATGTGGCAGAGACCGTGGATGGGTCTAATACGGAATTCTCATATGAAGACGGTCTTTTACGAAAGAGTGATTGTTTGTGCGTCTCTAAGTTTGGCATGTCACGGGAGGAGATGATGCACGAGGCTCATTATACCAAGTACTCGATCCACCCAAGGAGCACAAAAAATGTACAAGGACATGAAGACACTGTTCTGGTGGCCAGACATGAAGAAAGATATAGCTATTTACGTGGCAAAGTGTCAAACGTGCGCGTTAGTGAAGGCCGAGTGTCAACGGCCAGGAGGATTCTTGAAGTCATTGCCAATTCCGGAATGGAAATTTGATGATATTTCCACGGACTTTGTGCATGAGTGCCAAAGTCGCTGCAAAAGAATGACTCGATCTGGGTGATCGTTGATCGGTTGACTAAAGTTGCGCATTTTATTCCGAATTAGAAAAGTGATTCAGTGAAGCTTACAAAGCTTTATGTGGAGAACATCGTTCGACTACATGACATCCCTCATAGTATTGTTAGCGACCGTAATGGACGGTTCACGTCCGGTGATTGGAGACATGTTCATCGTTTGTTGGGCATGAAGCTCAAATTTAGCACAGCCTTCCATCCGCAAATGGATTGACAAACCGAGAGGACAAATCAGACGATGAAGGATATGCTTCATATGTGCGTGATGGATTTCAGACAGCGTTGGGAAGATCACCTTTATATGGTAGAGTTCGCCTATAACAACAGTTATTAGGCGATCATTCAGATGGCTCTGTACGAAGTGTTATATGGTAGGAGGTGTCATACTTTTTAGCATGGACAGAGACTGGTGATACCAAGCTTTTGAAATACAAAGAGGTTGATGATGTGAATGAGTCGATACAGACCATTCGAGAGCGATTGTTGACTACCCAAGACCGACAGGCGAAGTATTACAACGGCAAACACCAGAACATGGAATTTGTAGTTGGTGATTGGGTGTATTTGAAAATAAAGCCTTTCAAGGGAGTGTCAAAGATTCGACGTTTGAAGAAGCTGAGCCCGAGGTACTTAGGGTCATTCGAGATCACCAAGCGCATTGGTGAGGCAGCTTATCGACTTGCTTTGTCGACGGAGCTGAGTGGATTGCACGACGTCTTCCATATTTCTGTGCTGAGGAAGGCGGTGCGGGAGCCCGATTCTGTGTTGGGGGCTGATGTTGTGTCGGTGGGTAGTGGCCTATCTACCAAGGTGGCGCCGACTTCCATCATCGATACTGATAGTCGGCAATTGCGTAGAAAGACCGTTAAAATGGTGAGAGTCCGTTGAGACAACTGTACCTGTGAGGAGCTTTCTTGGGAGCCAGAAGAGATCATGCGCGAGGAGTACCCTGAACTTTTCACTCATGTATGACAAATTTTATTTCGTTGTTCATGCTTTAAATTTCGTCCAGGGGAGAGAATTGTAACGCCTTAATTTATTAAAAACCGGTTTTTGAGCTGTGGTTAGAGGGCACGGTGTGCAGTTAGGGAAGTGGGTATCCGAATAGCATAGTGGGGGTGCACTTAGCAGTTTTGATTAAGGTTTAAATAACCCCCCCTCTCAAAACCCTAAGCAGTCGACTCCCCTCTCCCGATCTCTCCACCTCCCTCTCATTCGCACTTGGAAGCCGCAACCCTGATCTCCCTCTCTCCCGACCTCCTCCCTCTCCCGAGCCCTCCCTCTCGTTTTCGCACAGGGAAGTCAAGAGCTCTCCCTCTCTCCCGACCTCCTCCTTCTCCCGAGCCCTCCCTCTCGTTTTCGCACAGGGAAGTCAAGATCCCTCCCTCTCCCGAGCTCCCTCTCTTCCCCGTCGGTCTGGAGCAAGGGCAACATCCATCTCCCGAGTCCCCGTCGGCCTGGAGCAAGGGAAGCATCCCACACCCGAGCTCCCGTCGGCCTGGAGCAAAGGCAGCAACCCTTCCTCCCGAGCTTTTTCTCTCTCTCTCTCTCTCTCTCGAGCTCACTCTAGGGTTGCCGCAAGAGGATACCACAACTCGAGATTATGTGCGCCGCTTGGAGGAAGAGGAAGCTCCGACGTAAGTTTGGAACATCGATTGGAGACTCAGATACTCGGGTGGAGGCCGACTCCGTGTAGGGGCAGCCACTACGACCGTGCCCCGTCAAGTTCGTGCAAGTCAAAATGCCTCTGAAACACACATCAAGGGTAACGATTCTCTTATTGGGCAGGTGAAGCCCTTAATTAACATGTTTGCATGGAAGCCCCCACTGATTGGTGGAGAAAAGGGGCTCTCCAATGAGTGGATATGTTTTATCGCCGCTTATTTATTTGCATATAGTGCCCGGAAGCACGAGTACAAGTTTAGGCATGTTGTGTGAAGCCCATCTGGGCAGGTTGATCTAGATTGATGATGTTTTGCTTACCAGAGAAAACTCTGTGTAATTTGTGTGGTTTTGGAATCGGGGGTCTGCACGGTGCTGCATTTAGTACTGAAGGTAGGCTCCAGGAAATACCATGTTTGTTGTGTTATTGTGCGAAGTCGATCTTTCAGAGACCGTTAGGCTAGTACGTTGAGTTGTGCGCATGGAGTACCCAACTTCGGTGGTCGTGAGTGCCAACCTTGAAACATAACATGAGTTATGTCGCGCACGGGAAAGGGGAGGCTGACTCGCGTCGTTGTCGTTAATTGGCACGACGATCTGAGCAACGAGAAAGACCTGAATTGTACCTGTTCTATGTCGTTCGGTTAAATAGACCTAAAGCACGTGGCAATTGTCGTTGGCATAGAGGAGAGCCGTGCCTATATGCCCGACTAGTAATGCTCAAGCGTAACCATCCAGTCTAAGACTGAGAATGGTGGTGAGACTCATGGAGTTCACAGTTTGGGTGCTAAATGCACCGGCGAATGCCTGCGATGGCAAAAGGTGGAACCCTGGGAAATCTGGTACGCCGATAAGGTGCTCTGAGTGCACGAGACGTTTGGCTGTCGTGCAAACATTTGTGTTATATGGTGCTTAGATTACACTTTCTTATATTATTTGATCATGCTATCTGCTTGCAGGGAAAGAGCACCGCCACCCCGAGAAAGGGGTGTGGTCACTATAATTTGGTGAGCTATGCTGACCGTTGCTTTGTTTGTCATCGCTTTGTGGAATGTTCTTATGCAGGAAAAGGCGAGCCGAGCGGAAAATAGCGGGCTGAAGCCCTTTTGCTGAGCCGGCCCTTGAAGACCCAAGTGTTGTGTTTAATATTTTTCATGTGTTGCCGGCCTGCATGCCGAAGTATGTAAATTACTTTATTTTGATAAACATTGGTGATGTAATGTTTTAAGGTCAAAACCCTTTCGGTCCATGACTTTCATTCCTGGTTTATTTATTAGTGGACATTCCTCGTTGGGTGATTATTTTTATAACTCTGTAAAGCTTCCGCTAGAATGCATCTCTATGTTAGAATGCGTTTAGAATTAAAGAAATATGGCCTCATTTAGTAACGCATTCGTCTGTCCGTTTAATATGACGTGGGGCCCCGACCGGACCTTCTGTTATATTATTCGAGATGGACGAGGGCGTTACACTATGAAAATGCAATATGCAATGACTGGTCTTGGGCATATGAGTTACTTCCTAGGCCTAGAGATTAAACAAGGGTAATTATATTTGCAGGGCCTATATGGATATTTGCAGCCCAATTTTTACGAGTTATTACGCGCCTTTTGAAAATACTCTTTGTTAGGTGCATTTTTAGGAAAAGTGTTCAACATGAAAGTTGTAGATCTCGTCGAAATCTACAACTTTGATGTTGAACACTTTTCCTAAAAATGCACCTAACATTGCGTATTTTCACAATAGTCTCGCGCCTTTTGAAAATACGCAATGTTAGGTGCATTTTTAGGAAAAGTGTTCAACATCAAAGTTGTAGATTTCGACGAGATCTACAACTTTCATGTTGAACACTTTTCCTAAAAATGCACCTAACAAAGAGTATTTTCAAAAGGCGCGCAATAACTCGTAAAAATTGGGCTGCAAATATCCATATAGGGCCTGCAAATATAACCACCCTTAAACAAATGCCTCATGCTATTCATATCTCACAAGAGAAATATATCAAAGAACTCCTTAAGAAGTATAACATGAATCACTGCAATCCGTCAGTTACTCCAATGAGACTGGTATATGTTTACATAAAAGAATAGTGAGTGGAGAAAAAGCCAATGAAGAATCATACAGATCCTTAATTGGATCACTTCTATATATAACTCACACGAGACCGGATATTGAATACGCTGTGAACATAGTGTCCAGTTATGCATCCGATCCCAGTCTATTACATTTTGCAGCAGCAAAAAGAATTCTGCAATATTTACAGGGAACTAAAGAATATGGGCTTGTCTATAAGCAAAAAGAAGAAAGAATGCTCCATGGCTTTTGTGACTCAAATTGGGTCGGAGATCAAGAAGATCGTAAAAGTACTGAAGGTTATGTTTTCTTTTTGGACACTAGAGCTATTTCATGGAATGCTAGAAAGCATCAAACAATGACTCTCTCATCCACTGAAGCTGAATATATGACTATGAGTGTAGCTGGCAGTGAAGCTCTTTGACTCCAACATTTAGAAAATGAGTTTATCAGAATCAAGAAGGAAGAAAATAAAGAGAAGGTGCTGAGTGCATGCCTGCCATTACTATGTGATAATGCATTCGCGCTTGCGCTTGCGAAGAACTCGGTATTCCACAATCACAGTAAACACATAGAAATTCGTTATTATTTTGTGAGATTGAAGGTAGAAGAAGGAAAGCTTACACTCATCCACTGTGCATCGGAAGAACAAGTTGCATATATCATGACCAAACCCTTACCACATGCAAGATTCATGAAACTAAGAACCAAGTTGGAAATTGGGCCGACCTCCGATTAAGGGAGGATGTTGGATGAAGTAATCGGAGGCTGCCCCAACCTAAACGTAAACTCAATAAGAAGAACAGAGTTTTGTTTATCTGCTTTAAACCTAATTATTAAAGTCTAGGATATGTCATAACATATGTGAAAATGATAATGGATATATATGTAATTGTGCCGTATGTCATGCTCAGAATTCTAGAATAGCCTAAAAACTCGTATAAATAGAGTGGTAAATGTGCCTACCAGTCAAACTCCACCTCCCTCTAAAATGTGGGTTACAGATTCTTCTCCACGGCGCCGCTCTGCATTCCCGGGTTTTCAATCGATTTCGCGATGTCAGCTCTGCATTCGTCCCGCGGCTTCATTGCTTCCTCCCATCCTCCGAGCTCGCAAGGGATTTTCGGTTAGGGCATCAAAGTGTTCGGCGTCTCCCCCTCTTCACGCCCTCTTCTCCGCTGGATTTCAGAGAGGACTATGTTATACAGAAGGCTCTAGTCCTTGCACACACATGGTAATCTCTCTCTCTCTCTCTCTCTCTCTCTCTCTCTCTCTCTCTCTCTCTCTCTCTCTCTCTCTCTCTCTCTCTCTCTCTCTCTCCCTCTGTTCTTACACATGACCGATGCAAGAGGCCAAATCATTCCAGGGGTGGAAGCATCCCAGGACCTCTCTCTGATGCATTAAACCAGGACATCAATGCAATCTCCCTCTCTTTCTCTAGCCTCTATCTATCTCTCTCGCTCCCTCTCTCTTTCTCTCTCCGCCCCCTCTCCTGGTAAGTCTTCGACCTTTCTCGCCAGCCCCCTGGTTATTCCTCCATCTATGGCAATGGCATAATTTTTGGGTTATTTTTTTCCTTTTTTTTGTCATCAACCCTTCCCTGAAACCCAATCCATGGTTCTTCCTCCTGCATCTGTGGCAATGGCAGAGTAGATTTTTAGTTTCAACAAATAAGTATTTTGGCTTCTTTGAACATAATCATAGCTAGGTTTGACCATTTTTTACACCTATTACATGAAGACTGTATCTGTATGTAAAGATATTCCAAGTTTATTCAAAAAACAAATACAAAGGTTGGTTAAGTAAAGACCAGAACAGTGAAATTAAGTGTCCAACAAAGGTATCCAAGTTCTTCCTCCTGCATCTATGCCAACGGTAGAGTATGTCTTCAGTTTTGAGCAAATTTTTTTTTTGCTTCTTTGAACTTAAGCATAGCTAGGCTTGACCACTTTTTTTTACCTATTACTATGCAATGATCCCTACGAAGTGAAGAGATGTTGGAGATACCGCATCCATTTGTTAGTTTCCGCAACTTTTGGTTAATCAGATCAAACAATTGTTTTTGCACTGAGATCAAGTTAATGCATGATGGAGGCATGACTCCTTTGCGCGGTCTTTTCATGTGATACATGCTCCATATTATGTAAACTATATGCATACCCATGCTCATAATTTTTTGGTCATTTTAAGCAGAAGCATATTTTTTAATTGTCATCGAATTCCTATTTGCCTTTTCTAAAAATAATTACTTTATTTGTTTTCATTATTAGGAATTGGACACACAAGTGCCGTTGATTGATGAGATTGATGCTAAGGTAACAATTTCATCTTCTCCTTTTATTCCGAATGATTGATTTGAAGGTAGGAAAATTTATAAATGTCGATGGTTTCGTTTGTATATCCAGGTTGAACGGGCCAATTCCGACTTAAAAAATATGAAGATGATGCTTAAAGTTAAAAATTGCGAACATGAGGCTTCAAGAAACTATTGACCGGGTTAAGCTGAAAGTTTGCATGTGTTGATTCAAAATCTTCAGAGTTCATTCAGGTAATTAGGATGCTTTACTACAAGTTCAGTGATATAGCCTATTCGTTTTTTTTTCTTTTTTAGGTAGGGCTACTTTTGTGTTCTCTTAAACTATTCATTAAAAATTTCATCAATATTATGTAATTTATCGGGAGTGTTGAATTTGCCAGTTATTCACTTTCTTTTGAATTGCATAATATACAGTTTAATGACTTCAGGTAGAAAATCTAAAACAAGAAAACAATAGATCATAAAGGTGCGACTGGATGTGCGGTGCAAAACAAAGACGAAGGTAATTTTACATTTCACTGGTTCTATTCATTTTGCCTTGATCTATAATCATGAATGCGGTTCAAAGTAGCTTTAATTTTACATATGAAAAATAAATTAATTGATTTAAGAAATCATAGTTTTAGGCAATTGAGCTGATGCATACATTTCACTGGTTCCCCTTTGCTTCTCTGCTGTTTGATGCCACTTGATAGGATTTTGAGGAAATGTTCTGGTAGAGATAATTTTGTGTTTTCCTTATATGTGTTTGCTTGCTTTGATTCATGAGTGTGGTTATTGAGAATGTGGCAGAATGAATGTGTGTTTTTTAGGAGGATGAATGTGTCATGAATATTTGATTGCTTGCTTTGATTTATGAGTGTGGTTGTTGAGAATGTGAGCTTTTTTTAGGAGGAATGTATGCCCACGACCAATGTTGTCGCCCTCGCACCAATGTTGCCGCCCACGACCAATGTCACCGCCCTCGCACCAATGTCGCCGCCTTCGACCAATGTCGCCATCCACGACCAATGTCCCCGCCCACCACCAATGTCCCTGCCCACGACAAATGTCCCCGCCCATGACAAATGTCGCCGCCCACGCCGTTGCACTCACGTAGGCACGGAGGCCCGTGTCGTTTCACTCGTATATATATAAATATATTAATATAGATGTAGGTTGACGCCACTGGCTTCTTTATTCTTCCATGCCGCTTCTTTCTTCTTATTCTGCAGGATGTGATCAGGAGTCTTCAACAGATCATGAGTGAATGATCAACCGTTGATCAATAAAACTTTTTATTATACTTCGTCGCCGCCAACCGGCAGCTCTTCTTGAGCGGTGATCTCCCTATCACGGATGACCCTGCATCTTGCTCCTCTCTCTTGTTGGACGCAAGTAACATTATTGATCAGGTTCAGCTCAATAATGTGATTGCTGGCGTTGTTCTCTCCTGCTTGCACGGGCTCCAGAGCGTGTCCATTCTTGAAAAAAAATTTAAATAAACTAAATTTAATATAAAACCTAATTAAAAGCTGATCTAACTTACAGCTGGTAGGGTTTCTGATAGTGCATCCTCTCCCTGCAGAACACACAGAGAGAGGCAAATCCACTGAATCAAGAACAGTCGGACTGCTGGCTTGGATGCCAGAAAAGCTCTGACGACAACGACAAATGCGAAACCAGACAGCATCCATGGATGCTGGTTGAGGGAGGCGAGCATCATTTTGGGAAAGAAGATGCATGGCTGGTGATCGAGCATATGCAGGAAGATGATGTTAACTGGAGTCTAGGGTTTTAATAATAAGCGCTTCAATCTCTTTCATCTACTTTTGTGCCATGACGTGTTGCTGAAAGAAATCTCTTTAGGAAAAAGTAAGTTGTGTCATTCTACTACGATGGTTAATTAGCTAAGCATTGACACAACTTACTTTTCTAGAAAAAGTAACCGTAGTTAATTAACCATTGTAGTAGAACGACACAACTTAGGCTTCATTTGGTTTAGCGGTGGCGGATGCAGCCGGCAGGTCCAAATGGAGCATTGGAACCGGAGGGGGGGAGGCGGGGTTGGAAACGCTCCATTTAGGCGCCTTTTCCTCTATCCGGCGGGTGCAAACTGAGCAAACGCCGCCGACGCCCGTTTGTTTACCCGTCGTCCGGCGGCGTTTGCTCCAAACGGAGGAGGCGAAACGCCCAACCAAACGAAGCCTTACTCTTATTGGAGGATAAGCCGCGGGAAGACATCAACAATGCTTAGTTAACTGTCACATATATATAGAAAAGTAACCTTAGTTAATTAACACAACTTACTCTTTTCTAAAGAGATTTAGTTCAACAAGTCATGACACAATAGTAGATTGAAGAGATCGAAGCGTTTATTATTAAAACCCTAGCCTCCAGTTAAGATCATCTTCCTGCATGTACTCGATCACCAGCCATCTTCTTAACCAAAATGATACCCGCCTCCTTTAACCAGCATCTATGGATGCTGTCTGGTTTCGCATTTGCCGCTGTCGTCGGAGCTTTTCTGGCATCCAAGCCAACAGTTCGATTGTTCTTGATTCAGTGGATTTGCCTTTCTCTGTGTGTTCTGCAGAGAGAGGATGCACTCTCAGAAACCCTACCATCTGTAAGTTCGATCAGCTTTTAATTAGGTTTTAAATTAAATTTAGTTTTTTTTAAAAAAAATTTCAAGGATGGACGCGCTTTGGAGCCCGTGCAAGCAGGAGAGAACAACGCCAACAATCACATTATTGAGTTAAACCTGATCAGTAATGTTACTTGCGTCCAACAAGAGAGAGGAGCAAGATGCAGGGTCATCCGTGACAGGGAGATCACTGCTCAAGAAGAGCTACCGGTTGGCGGCGGAGAAGTGTAATAACATGTTTTCATTGATCAACGGTTGATCGTGCACTGATCTGTTGAAGACTCCTTATCAGATCCTGCGGAATAAGAAGAAGGAAGAAGAGGCGTCGAAGAAGAAAAACAATTAGCTCGTATAAGCAAGCTAGCGGTGTTAATATGGATGCAAAAAAACACACGATTAGCTAGCTCGTATAAGTGGTTTTAATATGTGTAGAAAAGACCGAAGCTCGTATATTTCTTATGTACTTGAATACAAAGAGGAATACATATATATAGGAGAGAGAAGGAGAGAAAATCCTATACAAGATGTGGGACTAAAGAGGGAAAAATACATGGGCCCAAATATGGGCCCTCTAAATGGGCTATTCCAACACTCCCCCGCAAGCTGGAGCGTACAAGTCGTAGGATCTAAGCTTGGACAGACATTGATAGAAGAGAGTACTGGATAAGGCCTTTATGAGGACATCCGCCACTTGTTCAGTACCCGGAACATGCTTTAGCTCTAGCTTCTTCATTTGAACTTTTTCCCGGATGAAATGACAATCAACTTCAATGTGCTTTGTTCTTTCGTGGAAGACTGGGTTCTTGGCAATGTGTATAGCAGCTTGACTATCACACAAGAGGAGAGCTGGTGAAGGAAGTTTTACACCAAGGTCAGTCAGGAGGCTCTCAAGCCATGTGAGTTCAGAGACCACAGATGTCATTGCCCGGTATTCAGCTTCAGCTGAGGATCTTGCAACAACAACTTGCTTCTTACTCCGCCAGGTAATCAGGTGTCCTCCAAAGTATGTGCAGAAACCACTTGTTGACCGTCGATCGTCCAGGGACACCGCATAGTCAGCATCAGAGTATGCCACCAATCTTGGAGTTGACGATGATGTTTTATAAACCAGTCCCTGACCAGGAGCTGTTTTGAGATACCTAAGAATCCTTTCGACGGCCTGAAGGTGAGATTTTTGAGGAGAGTGCATGTATCTGCTGACCATACCCACGACAAAGGATATATCAGGTCTTGTTACCGTTAGGTAGATTAATTTTCCAACAAGACGTCGATAGTATTATGGGTTCTGTAGTTGCAGGTCTGAGTTGGAAGGTTGAGCACACAGTTTGTGATTGACATCCATTGGGATGTTTGTCGGTTTGCAGCCTGAGAATCCTGCATCATGAAGGAGATCGAGACAGTACTTTCTCTGAGAGAGGACAAGGCCATCTGGTCTTCTGGCGACCTCCAGACTCAGGAAGTAGTGAAGGTGACCCAGATCTTTTGTCTGAAATACAGAGCTAAGATGTTGTTTGACCGCTTGTATTCCTTTGGCGTCATCTCCAGTAATTATAATGTCATCCACCTAAACCAGAAGAATAACTGTTCCCGTTGTCTGTTGGCGAGTGAACAAAGAGAAGTCTGCCGAGCTTCGAGTAAAGCCAACCTCCCGAAGAGCCTTGCTGAACTTGTCGAACTAGTTGCGAGGTGATTGTTTGAGACCATAAAGAGACTGCAATAGACGACAGACCAAAGAGGACTTCCCCGTGGTCTCAAACCCGGGAGGTTGCTCCATGAAAACAGTTTCATGGAGATCGCCGTTAAGGAAAGCATTCTTAATATCCAGCTGAAATAATGGCCACCGTCGATGTACAACGACGGAGATAAGCACACGAACAGTATTGAGTTTAGCCACTGGAGAGAAGGTCTCTTCATAGTCGATACCCTGTTGTTGAGTGTAGCCACGAGCAACCAAGCGAGCTTTCAGCCGGTCAATGGTTCCATCAGGAGCATGTTTGATAACAAAAACCCATTTACACCCAACGAGTTTCTGTCCAGTAGGACGGGGTACCAGAGTCCATATCTTGTTAGCCCAAAGAGCCGCCATTTCTTCCTCCATGGCAGTGCGCCACCCAGGATGTTGTAGAGCCTCCTGCACAGGCAGGAATATCAATTGTGGACAAGGAGGTAGCAAGTGTCTGGAGTTGGGGAGAGAGACGATGTAGTGAAACATAGTTCGCCATCAGATGAGCGGTTGATTCTTTTACCGGATCAGTCAGACGCTGAGTACCCGAGGTTGAGGCTGACTGCGTAGGGGCAACGGGAGGGAGAGTGCGACGAGAGTAGACATGGATGATAGGTGGCTTCGAGGGGGCAGGAGCAGAACTCGGGGAAGGAGGAGCCGGTGTGTGAACGAGAATGATAGGTCGGAGGACAGGCAGTGGGGTAGGTATTGGCGTAGGTGTGGATACTGGAGCAGAGAAGAATGGCTGATCCTCCCGGAAGGTAACATCCGGTGACACAGAGATTTTTTGAGTAGTAGGAAAATAACAGACGTAACCCTTATGTGTACGTGAGTAGCCAACGAAAATTTGCTTGGCCGCCCTGGGATCCAGCTTGTCCGTAGACGGTCCCAGGATATGAACGTAGCACGTACACCCGAAGATTCGAGGTGTGAGGGGAAAGGCCGGAGTAGAAGGGAAGAGGAGGCTGAAAGGAGTGGCATTGTTGAGGACAGAGGATGGAAGACGGTTAATAAGAAAGCAGGCTGTGGAGAGTGGAGACCGCAAAGTTCCAATAGGCTTTGGGAACGTTCATGTGAAGCATGTGAGAGCGGGCAACATCAAGTAAGTGTCGGTTCTTTCATTCAGCCACACCATTTTGCTGTGGGGTGTAGGGACATGAAGTCTGGTGGATAATCCCGAATTCAGAGCATAAATTGGCAAACTCGTTGCCTGTGTATTCACGAGCATTATCGGTTCGTAGAGTTTTGATGGTGGTGGAGAATTGTGTGCGAGTTTCAAGGATAAACGCCCGAAAAACGCGAGGGAGCTCCGAGCGATCGCGAAGTAAGTATAACCAAGTAACTTGTGAATAGTCATCAATAAACGTAAGAAAATATCGAAACCCAGAAATACTAATAATTTTATAGGGTCCCCATATATCAGAATGTAATAGATCGAAAGGAGCAGAGCTCCAAGTACAATATGCGGGAAACGAAAAACGCGGCTGTTTGCCCAAAATACAAGAATCACATTTAAAAACTGGAAAAGATATATCAGGAAGTGCCTTCTGGAGAACTGGGAGGGGATCATGTCCAAGACGCTGATGCCACTCAGCAGAGGAGACCGATGAGAGGATAGTGGGAGAGTCATCGAGAAGGTAGAGCCCGTTACGCAGTCGCCCCTTACCAATGGTAGTCCGCGTCCGCCGATCCTGTATCAGAAAAGAAGAGGATGTAAATGTCTGGGAGCAATCCAGGTCTGAAGTAAGACGGCTAACAGAAAATAAATTGAACGAGGATCCCAGAACATGAAGAGCCGAGCGGAGAGAGATGGAGGGGCTCAGAGAGAGGTCAGCCGAGCCAGAGACTGGAACCGTCGCCCCATTGGCCACGGTGATACACTTCGGGTGAGGGGCATTCAAATACATTGGTGGCTGTAGCGAGGTGATATGATGAGTAGCACCAGAGTCCACTATCCAGCGTGGACTCGTTGAGAGACAGGTTATACCTGTATTGGAGGCGGAGGCGACTGAGGCAGGTGTGGACATCATCCCTTGAAGCTGTTGGAACTGTAGGTGGAGAGCGTCAATATCGGCGCGGGAGACCGAGGGGCTGTCATCAGCAACAGCAACGACAGTCGGACGAGGAGGATTCCCAGGCTTCCGATAGCAGGTCGTCTCAAAGTGGCCATCTCGCCCACAAAATGAACATTTTGGTCGAGAATGACCACCGCGTCCCCTTCCCCGAGAGGCAAAACGTCCACCACGAGCTGAAGGAGGCACAGGGAGTAAGGGAGCGGGAGTTTGCTGAAGAAGGGCCGGTGAGGGAAGAGTAGGATCCGCCATAGGTGCTGAGGTTTTGAGGAGCATGGAGCACACATCTGAGAGGGAAGGAGTGATGGCCGAGGCCAGAACCTGATTTCGGATGCTTTGCAAGTGTGGTGGAACACGAGTCATGACCATAGCAATGATGACGGCTTCCTTCTGAGCTCGTTGAGCAGCGTGGTCATTGGTGGACGGTTGATGCTGGATCCATGCCTCGACCAGAGTCTTGGTGCGAGCAACGAAGGAGATCATGTTAGCAGCCCCAGCCGTATCTAAAGCCTGAAGATCTGTGATGATGTCGTAGAGATGTTGAAGGCTGTCCTTGCCTTAGTATAGAGAGTGGAGCTCATCCCACATTGCTTTAGCAGTCTCGTGATACATTACCATCTGGTATGACTCTCCATCCATCGAGTTGAGGAGCCAAGTCTGAACTCGGCCGTCATTACGGAGCCAGGTCTCCGTAGCAGGGACTGGAGGCCCTTGGGTGAGA
The DNA here is from genome assembly GCA_033032865.1 of Dactylorhiza incarnata. NCBI lineage: Eukaryota > Viridiplantae > Streptophyta > Magnoliopsida > Asparagales > Orchidaceae > Dactylorhiza > Dactylorhiza incarnata. The sequence goes on along the minus strand of JAWHQI010000595.1, from coordinate 207,116 downwards.
TGACCCAGAAGTCCCTTGCACTGAAGAACTCATCGGACCGAGTGAACCCATTGTATGAAGTTTCCTTTTCCGGAGAGGGAGATAGTGGTGATTCGCAGCTCGTCACGAAGTTCGGGAGGCTGACCCAGGTTGTCAGGCTGAGGCGGAGCAGGCACCGCGGTGGAGTCAACTGAGGATCCCATTAAAGATAGAAATGGGACGGGCGGGCTGCTGGGAGGAGACCGGCAGGGAGAGACCGGGCGAGCTGCTAATAAGGGAAGGCCGGGCGAACAGGGAGCAGCGAGCAGGAGACCGGGCCGCTGGAGAGCTCGGCTTGAGAGACAGACCGCAAGCAGGGAGAAGGAGACCGCTGCAATCGCTCCGAGGTCGGCACGGCGGGTAGAGGGACACGATCGCTGCTAGAAGCTCGGCAGAGGGAGCTCGCAGAGGGAGCTCGCTGGACTGGAGAGACCGAGGAGATGAGCTGCGAGAAGGAGAAGGGCTGGAGAGCATCACTGGAGGCAGAGCTCGCTGGAGGCAGAGCTCGCTGGAGGTGGACTGGAGAGCTCGCTAGAGGTCGCTGGAGGCAGAGCTCGCTGGAGGTCGCTGGAGGTCGCTGAAGAGCTCGCTGGAGGCGGAGGAGACCGCTGGAGAGCTCGCTACTAGCGGAGGAGACGACTGGAGAGCTCGCTACTAGCGGAGGAGACGGCTGGAGAGCTCGCTGCGAGCAGAGGATACCAGGAGGTCGCTGGAGAGCTTGCTGCGATCAGAGGGAGGAGCAGATCGCGACTGAGAGAGGGATCACTGCTGAGATCGGCGGAGGAGCTCGCTGCGGAGGAGAGACCGCAGGAGGCGCAGACCGTGCGAGAAGAGAAGGAGGTCGCAGCGACAAAAGGAGGGGAAGAGGGGGGCCCACAGATACAGCGGGAAGACTATAAGAAGGCCCTGAGGAGGAGACTGGACGGGAAGCTCTCACGGGAAGAGCTCGCAGAGAGGAGGGGTGCGGTCAGAGTTTTGGTGACCGCAAAAATTGGGAACCTGGTTCTGATACCATGTAGAAAAGACTGAAGCTCGTATTCTTTTTAAGTACTTGAATACAAAGAGGAATACATATATATAGGAGAGAGGAGGAGAGAAAAAATCCTATACAAGATGTGGGACTAAAGGGGGAAGAATACATGGGCCCAAATATGGGCCCTCTAAATGGGCTATTCCAACAATATGTATGTTATAGAAGAAAATATGGGGCTAATTAAGAAGTACTTCCAGCACTTCAACCGACATTGAGAAATATGATAGCAAGAGAAAGATTACATCCAAACTCATACCATGTGAAATTGAGAATGGAGAAAATGTTTTGCTTGTTTTCCATTATATTGAGCATCAACATACATTTATATAGAATACTAAAGGGAGAGAAGACCTTCCTCATCTAGGTAAGCACTTAATGTCATATATTACAATATATATTGCTTTATGCAATTAATTATTCTATTACAATGAATATAATAATTGTTATAATATATATGTTAAATAATTCAAATATTCATTCATATATATGCTCCTAATTAGTAAACCCTTGATGGTGTGTTCACATGTTTCAAATATATTTGGGAAGTGGTCATATCTATAAAGAGAGAACAAATTATGAGAAAAATTTATCTTTTACTTAATTATGCTTATACTTCAAATCTAAATAATTAATTTTATTTAAATATTTAGATTGATTTCTCTCTGCATTAATTCTACAAATATTTCAAATTTATTTAATACACCGTTCAAGTTCGCAGTATATTATATAATCTGTAATTCATCGAGATCAGAAATGCCTAGAGAAGACACTTCAGCAAACCTCCTCGGAGACGGTTATTCACAGACCTCCTCGGAGACCAGTCCTGGGAGGTGTCGACTCTTCTCCACATCCTCTAGTTGAACTTCAATCCTGGGAGGTGTCGCGACCCTTCTCCACCTCCTTCAGTTTAGCTCCACTACTCGGAGGGACATCGTGTGGTATATCATTTTGGGTCCATCTCTCAGAACCACGAGTCCTACATTGTTTTTTCGAGCTCGTATTGAGCCCGAAAAAAGCGGGGATTGTTTATAACCCGTAATTTGTCGAGATCAAAAATGCCTAAGCAAGACACTTCAGGAAAATTTCCTAGAGACAGATATTCGCAGACCTCCACGGAGATGGCTATTTGTAGACCTCCTCAGAGACGACTATTCGCAAAACTCCTCGGAGACGGTTAATCGCAGACCTCCTCAGGAAATTTGTCACAGGAGAGCTCGTCCAAGGAGAGCTTGTCCTAGGAGAGCTCTGTTGGGAATATTGCCCTTAATATTCCTTTGATTTGAAGAAGCATCACTCACAATGCTAAGTACAAGATGTATTTGATAAAGCCATATTTTTGTAAGATATACAGGCTCAGGTAACTCAAGAGAAAGGGTCAATCATGCCCTTAGATCAGGAGAAATCATCTCCTAAGAGATAAAGATTTGTCTCAGCTGAACCGCTGAGACGAGGTCAGGAGCCGCTGAGAAGGCTGTCTGTCTCAGTGGATCCGCTGAGACGGGAAAGAAGCAGCATGCAGTTGGGAAAGATTTGGCGTGTTCGTCGAGCGCAGAATGATGTTCGTCGAACGTAGAACTCAGTTCGTCGAACGTAGAGACGCGCTTGAGACTTGGCGTGTTCGTCGAGCGCAGAATGGTGTTCGTCGAACGCAGAACTCAGTTCGTCGAACGTTGAGACGAGACAGAAGAAACCGCTGAGACGAGACAGAAGAAACCGCTGAGACTTGGCGTGTTCGTCGAACGCAGAACTCAGTTCGTCGAACGTAGAGACGGGACAGAAGCAAGCGCTGGGACTTGGCGTGTTCGTCGAACGAAGAATGTCGTTCGTCGAACGGAGAATGTCGTTCGTCGAACGCAGAAACTTCTCTACAGATCGACGAAATTCGCTGAGAAGAGGAAGCCATCTCAGCCCATCCGCTGAGACAGTTCAAACGTGACATGACGGGTTCTGCCCTTGGCGCAAGCTGCAAAAAGGCATTGTGGGGTCCACCAATCTCTCTCAGAACTGTCAGAAGGACGGCTAAGAGCCGTTGAAGATCAAGAGTGTATAAAAGAAAGAGTTAAGGCACTTTTGAAGGGGGCTGGTCGAGTGCGAAAACAAATTCACTATTCCATTGACGGTCGCCGTTCTCGTCTTTCTCCTCCTGCTCACTGAACAAGCAAGAAGAATCCGAGAGATACATAAAGCTCCTCTACAAGAAGGAGCAAGGTGATCTTCCATCCTTCAACTGAAGAGGAAGATCAGTTTGTAGCTGTCATCATCATCTCCAGCTACAAGAAAGCACAAGCTGTGCAGGAACTACAGGAGACTTCTTCTCTCTGCTGTCTGCTATAGTAAGCTTCAAATACTCTTTTACTGTAGGGCTATTTGCCTGAGTTTGTAGGGCTATTTGCCTGAGATTGTAGGACCTGCTGTGGTCTGAGTTGTAGGATCTGTGTGATCTGAGGTAGGGCTGTTTAGGCCTGAGATTGTAGGACCTGCTGTGGTCTGAGCTGTAGGATCAGTGGCTGATCTGAGGTAGGGCTGCTGTGCCTGAGGTAGGGTTTGAGAAAACCTGAGAGATCCCGTGGGATCTGTGTTGTAAGCTCTTGAAGCTGAGATCGGAGGAGTTGGCCCTGTCTAACACACTGTTAGAAGGGTGAAGGGGGAAAGTGGACTACCCATAGTGGCATAGACACACTGTCTTGGGGAACCACTATAAACATTTGTGTGTTTTCTGGGTGTGCTTGATTACTTGCTTAGAATAACTGTAAACATCTAAATCAAACAAGTAAAAATCAAAAAACCTATTCACCTTCTTCTAGGTGAATTAGATCATATACCTATATAATCTTTTAAGTGGTATCAGAGGCATGTTGGTCGAGAAGGACATAACTGTCTGACCAAATCCTATAAAGGAATATTCAAATCACAATCCAATGGTCTCCTCTGGATTGCAGAAGGAAATGAGATCCTTGAAGTTGCCCATATGCAACAAAGAAAACTTTGTCATATGGAAGCAAAGGATCAGACTATTTATGAAAGCATCTGATCCAAGGATTTTCATTACAGTTTAAGAAGGACCTTTCACCTTTCACACTGTCTCCACTATAGATCCAACAAGAAGAGTGGCCAAGGTATTTAATGACTTGACCAATGATGAACTTGAATTGTTCACCATGGACAAAAGAGCCCAGAACATCATAATGAATGCTATTGATGATTCCACATTTCAAAACTTGGTACACTACACTACTGCCAAGGAAATGTGGGACACATTAGTAGTACATATGGAAGGGACAGCTGAAGTAAGGGATGATAGAAAGTCACTCTTTAACCCAGAGTATGAATCCTTCAGGCAGCAGAGCCAGGAGAGCATCTCCATGTGCTATGAGAGGTTCTTCAGAATAGTCAATGAGCTGAGAACCTATGAGAGAGTATTCACCAACTATGAGCTGAATGATAAGTTCCTTAGATCTCTAACAAGGGACTGGAACACAAAAATATGTGCAATCAGGGAAGTGGCCAAGCTTGGTGAGACCCTCACTCACACTGTTTGGAAAGCTGCTCTCCTATGAGATGCAGCTGTCTGCAAGAAAGGAAGAGGACACCTCAACAAGGGCTCAGGCAAGGGAGAAATCTATAGCTCTCAAAGCTGACAGCTCCAAGAGAAGCAAGGGCATGATGATGTCTCCTCCAAGGAGAAGTGCTGAACCTGAAGTCAGCACCTCAGATAGCTCTTCCTCTGATGAAGAGTTTGCTTCCTTTTCAAGGCAGTTCAAGAAGATGATGAAGAGGAAGCAATGGAAGAACACGCCCTCCTCATCATCACACTACAAGAAAGATCACCCAAAGGGTGACAGGTATGATTCCAAACTTAGTAAACATGTTTCTAATAACATAATCTCCTATAGCCTTAGTTATTAAAGGTGCAAGGCGCACCAAGGCGCAAAGGGGTCTTGGAGCCTAGGCGCAAGGCGCATGCGCGCGCCTGACGAAGGCAAGGCGCAACCATATTCAGTTTAAATAATTAGCATCAAACACCCACTTCATCTTCTTAATTAGATTTTTTTCATCTATTCTACTCATTAATAATTCATTACTATCATTTATATCTCTTAAAAAATATAAACAATGTGATCACTTGCATCATATCTAAGTCTCAACGCTCGATTATGGTTCACAAACACTAAATCATGCAAAAAATATTGAGTTCTTACATTATTTTGTTCTTTATTTTGGGGGAAAAATTATAATAGAAATTGCACCTAGACGTGTCTTTTGTGCTCCAAAGGCGCAAAAAAGGCGCACTAAGGCGCAAACCTCTGAGCTTGGTGAGCCTTGAGCCTTAGGCGTGCCTGAGGCGCGCCTTTAACAACTTAGGCTATAACTGAAGCAAACCTGGACATGTCATAGCTGACTGTCCAGCCAAAAGAAAGGAGAATGGTGATAAGAAGCATCATCACCAAAAAGATAGGAAGGGTGAAAAATCCCTCCTAGCAAAGAAAGAAAGAAGCTGGAGTGAATCTGATTTCTCAACATCAGATTCAGAGAATGAAGAAGAAGCCTACATTGGGCTGTTTGCAGCAGAAGAAGATGAAGATTACCCAGCTGTCAAGGTTGGAATCAGGGCCCCTCTATCACACTCAGATAGTGATATAGAGGAGGATGAAGAAGACAATGTTCAGTTAGGCCTAATGGCCATCATTGATGAGGAGGACAGTCAGTACATCTCAGAAAATGAACAGGTATTAATTCATCCCTCATCCTCTTCTGAGACTGGCCCAGAATCTGAAGGACCTTCATCAATTGATGGAAGTGATTCAGAAGCTGAAGTGGATGTCAATCAATTGATTGACATATTGTTATGGGCTTGGTTCGTTGCCGGATTGTTGGAGGCGGAGATACAAGGGCAAGCCCTAGAACGGTGGAGGAGGGGAAGAGAGAAGAAGAAACCCTAGAGGGTGGAGGAAGGAGAGAAGAGCTTAGAGAGAGAGGGAGAGGAAATTAGAGAGAGAGAGGGAAACTTTCATACTTCATTCCATGATCCCAAATACATGAGATGAGTCTATTATATAGAACCCCCGGGGGCAATCCCGCAATTACATTCAACACATAAAATATTAAAAGCATGAATACTAATATAATAAGACTAGACCTACTAAAACACCTAACATACGCTAACTTGACTCAATCGAAATAAAGACTCGACATAACCTACTACGAATATAATATGATAATTGACGGTGGACCATAGCACATAACACTCCACCCGTCCTTCTTTTTGAGCTTGTCCTCAAGCTCAAGCTCCACTTTGATGTGCGGCTTCTCTGGCTCCTTGATCTCGCGCCAAAATAGCGCCTGGTAGTCCGTCGCGGTGGTAGTGGCGGCGAGGAGTAGCGACGGCGCCGGTGGGAAGACGAGTGGCGGAAGGAATGATGTCGGTTGGTCTGGCGGAGCCGCAGGAGGCCGGAGGAGCAGGGCCACCAAAGGAGCAACGACCGGAAAAATGAAGGGGTCCGGCGGAAATGGCGGTGTGGTGCGAGGCAACAACGGCCATGCGGCCGAGAGGGCCGACTGAGTAGTGGCCGGCAGTAGAGGCAACAACGTGGTCGGAGGCGGCGGCGAGATAGCTGGAGGCGGCGGCGAAATGGCCGGAGGCGGCGGCAAGATGGCCGGAGGCGGCGGCGAGATGGTCGGAGGCGGCGATGAGATGGCCGGAGGCGGCGAGATGGCCGGAGGCGGCGAGATGGCCGGAGGCGGCGAGATGGCCGGAGGCGGCGAGATGGCCGGAGGCGGCGAGATGGCCGGAGGCGGCGACGAGATGGCTGGAAGCGGCGTCGAGATGGCCGGAGACGGCGGCGAGATGGCCGGAGGCCGCACAAGTTGTGCGGGTTTGGAGAGCGGGACCGGCAAGGCGGGGGCCGGTGGCGTAGGCGGCGGTGGAATCGGCCTCGGGAGGCGGTCAGAAAGGGCCGAAACGGCAGCTGAGGAGAGCCGCAGAGCAGAATGTACCGTAGGTGACGGTGGAGCGAGAGGAACCTCGGCGAGCGGAGGAGGGACAACTGGCGTAATCGGCGGTCCGAAGTGGCCCGACGTGACCCATTTGTCGATGGAGGTGTTGAGGCGAGATGCGGAAGCCTGAAGAGGCTGCAGCATTTCCCACAACGTCGAACAAAGGGCGGCTTCGTCCGCGGCGCTTAATTGTATGTCGCGCATTTGCATGTTCATCATTTGAAATATGGAGAAGGGGTGCAGGTAGAAAGAAGGGGGGGTGCGGATAGGAAGAGACAAGACATGAATGAAATTAAAGGAGGGTTGGGGGGGGGGGGGTCCACGGAGAGAAACAAAAATACAATAAAAAAGTAAAAAAAAAAGCAGGCCGATGGGACTACACGACTCGATAACCGCGGATGGGGTCGCTGATTGAAGGCGGAGGGCGGGGCTCGAGGACGGCGGAGGCAGCGGAAGATGCGCGAGAAGAGGAAAGGGCGTGCGGGGGAGCGCCTTTAGGGATGGGAGATCGACACAGTGAGGTCGACGATGGAGGGGAAGATAAGCTCGCGTTGGCTCGTTAGCGCTGGGGAGAAGATGAGCTCTGGGGAGAAGATGGAGCGACGACGCAGGACTGCGGAAAGGAAGAGCGAAGCGACTGGAATCGTGAGGACGCAGAGCAGTGATGCGCTGGAATCGTCGGTGAAACAGTGGAAGGACACAGAGCAGTGATACGCGGGCAGTGGCTTGCGGGAGCAGCGGAGATTGCCGGATTGCCGGGAATGGAGTCGTCGGCGTTTAGCTCTGATACCAAGTTGTTATGGGCTTGGTTCGTTGCCGGATTGTTGGAGGCGGAGATACAAGGGCAAGCCCTAGAACGGTGGAGGAGGGGAAGAGAGAAGAAGAAACCCTAGAGGGTGGAGGAAGGAGAGAAGAGCTTAGAGAGAGAGGGAGAGGAAATTAGAGAGAGAGAGGGAAACTTTCATACTTCATTCCATGAATCCCAAATACATGAGATGGGTCTATTATATAGAACCCCCGGGGGCAATCCCGCAATTACATTCAACACATAAAATATTAAAAACATGAATACTAATATAATAGGACTAGACCTACTAAAACACCTAACATACGCTAACTTGACTCAATCGAAATAAAGACTCGACATAACCTACTACGAATATAATATGATAATTGACGGTGGACCATAACACATAACACAGATATGGTGCACTCTTGGAAGCCCTGAAAAGTAGCAAAAAGCTAGCCAAGAGGCAAGCCCAAGAGATAGATTCCCTTAAGATGGAAAAACAAGGATGCACTGAATCTTCTACCAAGATGAATCAGATGTATAGAGAAATTAGCCATCTGAAGGGGATAACTATCTCCCATCTGAGCACCATATCCCTGAAGAACAAGGTCATCAAGGATCTTGAGAAGAAGCTTGTGAAAGAAAGAAGCCTAGTGGCTCAATTCTCCAAGCCAAAATCTGTGCTCCCTATTATTGACTCATTCTCTTCCCAATCCAATAGGAGAGGACTAGGATTCAATAAAAAGGAAGTAGGAGAAGGGAGTGGAGAAAAGAGCAGGGGTAAGGCTAAGCCTCAAACCACCTTTCAAAAGGTATTACTTCCTTCCAACAGGTATGACCATGAAAGCATGTATAGTCACTGGAAGAATGGAAGTAACTATAGGAAGGAAAACAATCCTTCCCATAGTGGAAGAAAGGGAATGAGATTGAGTGCCATGAAGGCTTTCCATGAGGAAATTCAATTGGTCCAACCTGGACCTTTTGTATTTGGCACCTCAGCCCCCTCATTCAAGAATCAAGGTGTAAGCTCTTCTAAATCTATTTCAGCAAAGAGGTCAAATCTATTGACAAGGCTTGTTGCTCAGTGTCTGATGCAATCAGATCTTGTATGGCTGACAAGCCAAAGCAAACTGATGCCATCAGGACAAAGAGCATCAAGACAGCACATAGATTGACATTCAGTCAAATCATTGCTGAGAGAAACAGGAAGACTGCAGCTGTCTCCCCCCCTGAACACAGGAACAGTAATGTTAATTCCTCAAGAAATGTTCAGAAGAGGAGATACAACATTCATGAATGTTGGTACTGTGGTAATGTGGGACACTTTGCCATAGATTGTTGGCACAATCCTAATGTGCCATGTGCAAAGATGAGCCTTCCTGCAAATGGTGCAGCTAGAGTAAGGCCATTTCATCATGCTAATAAGTTTCTAGGACCCAAAGCTAATTGGGCTCCTAAGGATAACTAAACTTCTTGCAGGTTAGTCCAAGTACCAACCTCAACCAAATTTGGTACTTGGACAGTGGGTGCTCAAGGCACATGACAGGAAGGAGGTTGACATCATGGTGTAGCAATAAGCAGACCAGTGTGGCCATATCCTCTGCTGGGTCTGAATACATTGCTGCAAGAAGCTGTTGTGCACAACCATTGTGAATTCAACATCCATTAGAGGATTACAACCTCAAGGTAAGTAACTATCCTCATTATTGATTTGAAAATAGGAATAACCATTGTGAATTCAACATCCAATGCTATCTCTATTAATTTTAAACTAGAATGATCAGCTTAACCAGAACTATCTGCTTCAGCTGAGCTTTAAATTGCACTTAAACAGCTGGGAAAAGTCTGGGTTCGACGAACTCTTTCCTGGGTTCGACGAACATCGAGGTTGAGTTCGACGAACTCAGTCTTATGTTGAAGTTTTAGATAAACTTAGTTAGTGTTCGACGAACTCAGCTTTGAGTTCGACGAACTCAGCTTTGAGTTCGACGAACTCAGCCCTAGGTTGAATTTAGAATAAGTTCACTTATGAATCTATACCCACTGTTAAAATGCTTATGTTCTCATCTGTACAATTCTCACAATATGTACTGTTATGATAAAATTGAAAATTGAATTGATCAACTTTACAGTAGGCAAGTGCACATGATAGGGTAGATAATCTCCCTAAAATATTAAATACCTTGAATTCAGGGTGAGACCCATCTTATAATCATAAGATCAATAGATTTGCTCCAAATGAAGGGGAGCTAGAAAGGTTTATTCAAAATGAACAAGAACAGCTAATAAAGCTAACAGTTCTCACATTGAGGGGGAGCAAGTTCCTGCTCAGGTTGAGGGGGAGATGGCCAATGCTACCTCCCAATCCCTAGAGGGTAGAATAGTTGAAGAAATCAGAAAGGGGGAGATGACCAATGCTAAGACCAACTCAGAGTTAGCTTTGAGTTTAAGGATTGTCCTCTAAGTTAGTCAATGCTTAATATAAACAATAATGAGTTAGTCAATGCTTAATATAAACAATCATGAGTTTTAATAGAATGCTTAAACAATCTTATCTTCTAGAAGCAATGTTATCATGAATGCTATATAGATCATTCTCATGATAGATTTTTGTTGGCTATGTACCTTAGCATTGAGAATGTTCTGCCTTCTTCAAATAAGGGGAGATTGTTGGTAATATTGCCCTCAATATTCCTTTGATTTGAAGAAGCATCACTCACAATGCTAAGTACAAGATGTATTTGATAAAGTCATATTTTTGTAAGATATACAGGCTCAGGTAACTCAAGAGAAAGGGTCAATCATGCCCTTAGATCAGGAGAAATCATCTCCTAAGAGATAAAGATTTGTCTCAGCTGAACCGCTGAGACGAGGTCAGGAGCCGCTGAGAAGGCTGTCTGTCTCAGCGGATCCGCTGAGACGGGAAAGAAGCAGCATGCAGTTGGGAAAGATTTGGCGTGTTCGTCGAACGCAGAATGGTGTTCGTCGAACGCAGAACTCAGTTCGTCGAACGCAGAACTCAGTTCGTCGAACGCAGAACTCAGTTCGTCGAACGTAGAGACGCGACAGAAGCAAGCGCTGAGACTTGACGTGTTCGTCGAGCGCAAAATGGTGTTCGTCGAACGCAGAACTCAGTTCGTCGAACGTTGAGACGAGACAGAAGAAACCGCTGAGACTTGGCGTGTTCGTCGAACGCAGAACTCAGTTCGTCGAACATAGAGACGGGACAGAAGCAAGCGCTGAGGCTTGGCGTGTTCGTCGAACGAAGAATGAAGTTCGTCGAACGCAGAATGCCGTTCGTCGAACGCAGAAACTTCTCTACAGATCGATGAAATCCGCTCAGAAGAGGAAGCCATCTCAGCCCATCTGCTGAGACAGTTCAAACGTGACATGGCGGGTTCTGCCCTTGGCGCAAGCTGCAGAAAGGCATTGTGGGGTCCACCAATCTCTCTCAGAACTGTCAGAAGGACGGCTAAGAGCCGTTGAAGATCAAGGGTGTATAAAAGAAAGAGTTAGGGCACTTTTGAAGGGGGCTGGTCGAGTGCGAAAACAAATTCACTATTCCATTGACGGCCGCCGTTCTCATCTTTCTCCTCCTGCTCACTGAACAAGCAAGAAGAATCCGAGAGATAAAGAAAGCTCCTCTACAAGAAGGAGCAAGGTGATCTTTCATCCTTCAACTGAAGAGGAAGATCAGTTTGTAGCTGCCATCATCATCTCCAGCTACAAGAAAGCACAAGTTGTGCAGGAACTACAGGAGACTTCTTCTCTCTGCTGTCTGCTGTAGTAAGCTTCAAATACTCTTTTACTGTAGGACTATTTGCCTGAGTTTGTAGGGCTATTTGCCTGAGATTGTAGGACCTGTTGTGGTCTGAGTTGTAGGATCTATGTGATCTGAGGTAGGGCTGTTTAGGCCTGAGATTGTAGGACCTGGTGTGGTCTGAGCTGTAGGATCAGTGGCTGATCTGAGGTAGGGCTGCTGTGCCTGAGGTAGGGTTTGGGAAAACCTGAGAGATCCCGTGGGATCTGTGTTGTAAGCTCTTGGAGCTGAGATTGGTGGAGTTGACCCTGTCTAACACACTGTTAGAAGGGTGAAGGGGGAAAGTGGACTACCCATAGACACACTGTCTTGGGGAACCACTATAAACTTGTGTGTTTTCTGGGTGTGCTTGATTACTTGCTTAGAATAACTGTAAACATCTAAATCAAACAAGTAAAAATCAAAAGACCTATTCACCCCCCCCTCTAGGTGAATTAGATCATATACCTATATAATCTTTCAAGCTCATCACAGGAGAACTCGTCCAAGGAGAGCTTGTCACATATATAAGAGCTCGTTGCAGGAGAGCTCTTCGCGGGAGAGCTCTTCCAGTAGATCTCGTTAGAGTAGAGCTCGTCCAGGAGACCTCGTCACAGGAGAGCTCATCCTAGGAGACCTCGTCGCATGAGAGGCCGTCACAGGAGACCTCGTCACAGGAGACCTCGTCGTAGGAGATCTCGTCTGGGAGAGCTCGTCACATGAGAGCTCGTCACATGAGAGATCGTCATAGGAGAGTTCATCCAAGGAGAGCTCGTCCAAGGAGATATCGTCACAGAAGAGCTCGTCCAAGGAGAGCTCGTCACATAAGAGCTCGTCGTAAGAGAGCTCTTCGCGGGAGAGCTCATACATTAGATCTCATTAGAGGAGAGCTCGTCAATGGAGAGCTCGTCGCAGGAGATCTCGTCACAAGAGAGCTCATCACAGGAGAGCTCGTCACAGGAGACCTCATCACACGTGAGCTCGTCACAGGAGACCTCATCATAGGAGAGCTTGTCCAGGAGACCTCATCACAGGAGAGCTCGTCAAAGGAAATCTCACCACCGGAGAGCTCGTCCAGGAGACCTCGTCACAGGAGACCTCGTCACAGGAGAGCTCGTTGCAAGAGTGCTCGTCTAAGAGACCTCGTCAAAGGAGAGCTCATTAAAGGAAAGCTCATCTAGGAGAGCTCATCCAAGGTACCTCGTAACAGGAGAGCTCATCAAAGGAGAGCTCATCAAAGGAGAGCTCGTCATCCTGACCTCGTCACAGGAGAGCTCATCAAAGGAGAGCTCGTCATCCTGACCTTGTCAGCCCAGCTCGTCAGCCTCAGCTCGGCAGTTTAGACCTCGTCAAACACTCAACCCACCTCAGTAGAATTCACCTCGTCAGGGGTGGCTATTCACATGCCATCTACCTCATGGATTGCCTATAGGACCCCAAAGGGCACAAGTTGAAGACACCTTGACAAAAGTATCAAATCCTGCGGAATAAGAGCGTCGTCCGGATGGCCTGAAGGTGCGGGTCCCGCTCGACCTCTTGCTGTATGCTGGTCGAATCCTCCCACACCGGCCGAGAAATGACCGCTAACTCCGGGGCGTGTGGTTGTCGGGATAAGGCGTCCGCCGCCCGATTCGCCTTACCGGGGCGGAATTATATGGTGAAGTCATATCCCAACAACTTGGCCACCCAAACTTGTTGCGTCGGGGTCGCGATCTTCTGTTGCAGTAGATAACAGAGGCTGTGGTGGTCCGTACGGACCACGAAGGGCCGGCCCAGCAGTAGGGGCGCCAATGCTGGACTGCGAGCACGAGAGCCATGAGCTTGTTTTCGTAGGCCGAGTGACTCCGGACTGTCGACGAGAACGCGCGGTTGTAGTAAGCAATGGGCCGGCCGGACTGCATGAGGACGGCGCCGACGCCCGTACCGGAGGCGTCACACTCCACGAGGAAGGGTTGCTGGAAATCTGGCATGGCCAAAAACGGCCCTTGCACTAGGGCGGTTTAGAGCGCGGCGAACGCCGCCATAGCGGCGGGTGGCCACGAGAACGACCCTTCCTCCGAAATCTTCAAGAGCTGTGTGAGGGGGCGAGCCAACGTGTCGTAGTCCTTGATGAACCGCCGGTAGTAGCCGGTGAGGCCGAGGAACCCGCGGACTTCTCGAAGGGACGTAGGTGTTGGCCACTGAAGGACCGCCTGAATCTTGTCTTCATCCATGGCCACGCCGTCGGCCGAGATGGTGTGGCCCAAATAGCTCACTGTCGTTGCCCCGAAAGAGCACTTCTTGCGGTTAACGGCGAGATGGTGTTGCCGTAGGGTCGAAAAGGTGTTTCGAACATGCTTGAGGTGTTCCTGCCACGATTGACTAAATACCAAAATGTCATCAAAGAAAACAAGTATGTGCTTACGGAGTACCGTGCGGAATATCTCGTTCATGGTTGATTGAAAGGTCGCCGGTGCATTGGTAAGGCCGAATGACATCACCAAGAACTCGAAGTGGTCATCATGCGTCCGAAATGCGGTTTTTGGCACGTCGTCCGGCCGGACCCGGATCTGATGGTAGCCCGCCCGAAGATCCAACTTCGTGAAGTAGGCAGCGCCGTGCAGCTCATCCAAGAGCTCCTGAATCACCGGAATGGGATACCTATCCGGAACCGTGACCTTGTTAAGCTCCATGTAGTCGACACAGAAACGTCAACTCCCGTCCTTCTTGCGAACCAACAAAACGGGGATAGAGAAAGGACTGGCACTGGGTCTGATGAGGCCGCCCAACAACATCTCCCACACGAGGCGTTCGATCATATTTCTGGGTGTGCCCGTAGCGGTAAGGCCTGACAGAAACCGCGATCGTCCCTGGCTGAAGCACAATCGGGTGATCGGTTGGTCGCGCTGGTGGAAGACCCTGTGGCGTGGCAAAAATGTCCGAAAACTCATCGAGTATGGGTTGGAAATCCGTGACCACCGGAAGGGGGGGGGGGTGGACTCCGTCTGAAGGGCCAGAGCCAGGCTGAGAAGTCCACGTCCGTAACCCGAGTGAGGGCGCGAGCCGAAATCGGGGACCGGAGAAGAGCCGCATCACCCACCAGGCGGCATGGACGCCCCATGTGCTGGAAAAAAAGGTCATAGCGGCCCAATTAACGCGGACATTCCCAAGCGTTTGAAGCCATGCCACCCCCAAAATCATGTCGAGGACGCCCAATTCGAACACATAGAAATCCGCCGTGAGGGTGCAAGGGCCCACAGAAAGAGCCACGCTGGAGCACTGCCCCAAAGTTGGTCGCCGTCGGCCATCTCCCAAGCAAACGGAGAATTCCGGGGATGGGGAGACCCAGTGATAGTAATGATCAACCGTGCCAAAATGAAGTTGTGGCTTGCGCCACTATCGATCATTACTATCACTGGGTGAGTGAGAAGCACTCCGTCCATCTTCATCGTTCGCGGCCCTGTAAGGCCTCCGACGGAATAGAAGGGTAGGTCTAGCACGTGGAGGCCCGCGCCGTCGGCCGCCGGTGGGGGGTCATCCTCCTATATGGCGAGGGCATCGAAGTCGGCCATAGTGACCTCGGGCTCGAAGTTGCCGAAAAGGGCGTGAAACTCCTTGACCGCACATACATGCTGTGGAGAGTACGGTTGGCGGCAGCGAAAACATAAACCCTTGCGACGAAGTTCGTTGTAGTCGCTGTTGGAGATCCGTTGCGGGGGGTCGGCGCGGCCCGGCCGAACACCCCCACCTGCCGGTGGCCGATGGGGCACATCTCGAGTGGCATGAGGCCGGGGAGGGTGGTGTCCCCCGGATGGAAGAGGGCAATGGCCAAGATCAACTTCCACCGCCCGCGCAAGGTCCAAGGCCTCTGAAACCGTGCAAGGATGATGCGTTCGAATGCGGGAACGAATCGTAGGTAGTAGCCCTTGAAGAAAAAATTCCAAGTAGTGGTCTGGCTGGAGGCCCGGTACTTGCGTCACTAGCGCGACGAACTCGTCAATGTATGTATCCAAATCGGCCGTTTGGCGGGCACTGCAAAGGCGCTCGATGACGGAGCCGGTGTAACGCGAGTCATAGCGATTGATCATTTCTTGCTTGAACTCGTTCCACGATATCATGGGTTGAACTTGGCGGAGCCAACGTGCCCAATGCAGGGCGGAGCCGTCGAGGCCGACCACGGCCGTGCCGACACGGTCTGCCGGCGAGGTGAGGTGGAGATCGAAGAATTGCTCCGCACGTGCTACCCAACCCAGGCGATCCACGCCGGAAAAAGACGGTACGCCCAATGAGGGCGTCACCCGCCCGACTGGAGGTACAGGGTCTGTCGCAGCCATCTGAGGAAGCAGGGGCGGCGGCATCCCCAAAATGGATGCCGTATCGGTGGAGGAAGTGGATCCGGGCGGAGGAGTGGTGGCGGCTGGCGGTTGGAAGGCGTCGAAGCGGCCCAGAATGAGCGCCTGACCGGCGAGGAGGGCGTCAACGGCCGACTGGAGGGCGTCCAGGCGGTCGTCATGTCGATCGAGGTGGGCGCGTGTGTCGTCGGTCCCGTCGTGGGCGTCGGCGAGGTGGGTGCATGTAGTCGGAGCCATCAATGCAGAGGGGATACCACCGGCGGCGCTAGGGCAAGCGGAGAGGCAGTGTCGGACCAGTTAATACCAGTCATGGGTGTAGCAGCTCGTGATCGGAGGGAAAACCGGCAAGAGGAGGGCCGATCGGAAGTTGAGAGAGAAAGAGAGAGAGAGGGTTAGGGTACGGGAAACTTAGAGGGAGCAGCCCCCTACTTTTGATTAATGATTCAAAGATAAAACACTCAAGCCAAAGTTCACCCTCTTATAGTGAGGGGTCCAAATAACAAACAAAATAATTAAACCGAAAAAGCATTTCAGCCTGAACCGCCCGGTTCACTCGCGTTTGTATCCGCCTCGCCGTTCGTTTCCGTGCTTGCCGGACCGCGCATTGCCTCCGGCGCCCGTGCTCTTCGTGTGTACACTTGCCACGGTGGCTCTTCCGACAGTAGATCAGTAACATCATAAGAGGGCAGTTGAGGTTTTAGTGGCTTTCATACTCCTTTCTTCTTGAGGCAAGTGGTCATCAAATACAAGCTTAAAGCCCCTTTTTAGTTGTTGTCCAACACTGAGGAGATTTTGTGCAAGTTCTAGGACATATTAGACATCTGCAATGTGCATTTTCCTTTTATCATTTTGAGGTTCCATCACCGAAGTTCCCTTGGGATTTTTCATTTTCATTTAGAAAACCAAAAGCATTCCTATTGTTGCTCATATGATTGGAGCAAGCACTTTCAAGGTACCATGTCATTTACCACAGCACCATGACTAGCACATGAGTAAAACACTAAGTCATCCTCATCTTGTTCACTATAATGAGCTTCCTCTTTAGGTCTTGTTACATATCCGTAAAGGCCTTGGGGTGCGTCTAGGAAAAACTCCACTTACGGGAAGTGGGGTCAACGGTCAACGCATGATCGCCTAAGTTGGAGAAACCGAAGCCGCCGTTTCCGCCGCCAACACGCAGACACGCACGAAGCGCACGGTAACGCTACCGCGCGGCGCTACCGCACGGTAGCGCGCAGGCCGCCCCCTCACGGGGGCGCAGCCTAACCGCACCCCTATTGGGGTGCGGCCAAGCCGCACCCCCTTGGGGTGCGGCCGAACCGCACCCTTAGTGGGGTGCGGCCAAGCCGCACCCCTAGTGGGGTGCGGCCAAGCCGCACCCCTAGTGGGGTGCGGCCAAGCCGCACCCCCTTGGGGTGCGGCCAAGCCGCACCCCTAGTGGAGTGCGGCCTAACCGCACTCCTTAGGGTACGGTCGAGCCCCCTCCGAATGGCGGTGTTCGGGGGTGCCCGCCCTCTCCAGGCTCGTTGTGCGCCCTTTGGGCCCCGGATTTCACTCAAAGCGCTCCTGCGCTCGTAACGTGCTCAGAACGCCTCTAAGCGCGTTCGGAGCACTTCCGTGTTCGTTGCACGCTCAGAACGCTTCTGAGCGCGCTTGCGCGCTCGGAGCACTCACATTTCGGGCACGCTCACTTTTTGTCTTTCTAGCATGCTCACATTTTGTCTTTCTAGCATGCTCACTTTTTGTCTTTCCAGTTTCTCAGATTTCAGGAACAGTTTGTCGCCTTTTCGCCTCCAACAAAACTGCCCGAACTGCCCAAGGGGCAAGATGGTCAATTACGAAAAATGACGATCTGTGTGCTCTGAACCGGAAAATATGATTCGTCCGTCAGGTGGTTACGGTGGTTACAACGGCGAAATTACCGGGCTACCCCCGGCCAAAGCTATAAAAGGAGTCCCAGGGCTTCATTTCAAAGGACCTTGCCTTCTGGACCCG
This sequence comes from Dactylorhiza incarnata, assembly GCA_033032865.1. Taxonomy (NCBI): domain Eukaryota; kingdom Viridiplantae; phylum Streptophyta; class Magnoliopsida; order Asparagales; family Orchidaceae; genus Dactylorhiza; species Dactylorhiza incarnata. The sequence continues at coordinate 189,156 of JAWHQI010000595.1, read as the reverse complement.
GGAGAGCTTCTTGTAGACTTTCGCGGAATTCTCCTTCGGACTCGAAGATTTCCTTTTTCCCGAAAGACGACTCAGCGTTCTCACTTTTGTTCTCCAGGGCGCTCTCACTTTTGTTCTCCACCTTTCTCAGAAGGAGAAAGGACTTAGTTTTTCTGGAGGTGGTCTGTCACCTTCGGAATTATCTCTCTCTCTCTCTCTCTCTCTCTCTCTCTCTCTCTCTCTCTTTCTCTCTATTATTGTAACGAGCGGCGGCCTGTCGCGCTCGACTTCTAAGTCTCAAATTGTAACCTCCCAGAAGATAGTGGAAGTTTGGTCGGCACAGCTCCGGCCACGTGGTTTTTTACCCTTTCCGGGTTTTCCACGCTAAAAAGTCCCAGTGTAATCAACGAATCTCAATTTGACTGTTTGCGCGCTTGGTTCTCTCCCGAGCTAAGGTGGTTCAAGTAAACCGGTCTACCAAGAGCCCTAAGCGACCCGCAACAGTTTGGCGCCGTCTGTGGGAACCTGTTCCCAAAAGTTCAGCAAAGATTGCTGAAAGTGACACTTACCGCCAACTGCAATGGCCAGAAGAAGTGCTCGCACCACTGAAGGTTCAGTTCCGGAGGGGCGCGTCGACCCAGCTCCCTCCCACTCACTCATCAATGCGCCTCTCGCAGAAGAGGCAGTGCTTACGCCTGCGACGGTGCTGGAAGGGCGCATTCGGCAAATGGAAGAACAACAAGCCGAGATGCTGACTCTCGTAAGAAACCCGGGGGCACCTCGAGTTCCCAATCAGCCTCCAACATCAAACGCTCCGCCACCCCCTGTTCTGAATCATGCTCCGGTCGAGGGAGCCGTTCGGGAAGATGAAGTCTCTGAAGATTTTTCCGACGCTACAAGCTCCGCACATCCTGCTCCGCCGGTCAGAGGACCGGAGTCTGACCCCCATCGCCATCGTCAAGGAAGAGCTGCTCTTGGCCGAGTAGTAGAAAGAACCATGCGGGAGGAGATACGTGACATGATATCGGAAGAGTACGGTCAGGCGGGGCGACACGCAGCCCTCGCTCGCCGCCCCGCGCATCACGGCTCCCCCCTATCGCCTCAAGTCTTGGCTCATCCAATTCCGAACGGCTTCAAGCTTCCCAACATCGAAACGTTCGATGGGACGGACGACCCCCTGGAACATGTCAATCACTTAACCACCATCATGAGGATTTACAGCGCTCCCGATCAACTCCTTTGTCAAGTGTTCCCAGCAACCTTAAAGGGATAAGCACGCACTTGGTTCCACTCCCTGCTAGATGGGGCCATCAACAACTTCGCAGAAATGGCGCAGCAGTTCGTGGACCAGTTCATAGCCAATCGTAGGATTGTCCGAGATCCCTCCCATCTCTCGAGAATCCGCCAGAACGACGGAGAAACTTTGAAGGACTTTTTCCGACGCTTCACCTCTGAGGCTCGGCAGATTCCGGGAGTCGACCCCGAACTCCTGCGAGGAGTTTTCCTCGGAGGCCTCCGCCGAAGTGGTTTCTACTCAACCCTAATGAGAGAAACCGTGCCAAGTTAATCTGACCTCGTTCATCAGGTTGAAGCTTAGATAGCTGCCGACGAGGCCATCGAAGCGCACCGTCGACAATTCGAAGGTAGCCATGGAAGAAAGAGGGGGTCAGATCAAGCCCCTCGTGGACGAGAAGAGCGGCATGACGAGGGACGCCGTAATGATGAACGTCGCCGCGACCCCCGAAGAGACCTGGGTCCGCGGCCTCCCAGGGTCTACACTCCGTTGAATACCACCAGAACAAATGTACTTTATGCCATTCAGAACAACCTAGAGCTCCGCGCACCTCGGGCGTTAGCCCCAAACCCAAGGGGCGATTAGTCCAGGTATTGCGAGTTCCATCGGGGGACCGGGCATACCACCGAAGAGTGTACCAGACTTAAAGACGAAATCGAACGTCTCGTCCGCCAGGGACTCCTAGGGAGATTCCTACAGGGCCAGGTTCCCAATCAGCATCAGCAGCCTAGGGATGCAAGGGAGAAGCCTCCCGCTCCCCGGGGCGTGGAAGGAGGAAGGCCGATGGTGGGAGAAATCGAAACGATCGCTGGACCTCCCGTCCTAGCGGCGCAAATCCTCTCGATTGCCAAACCCCCGAGAGACCACGAAGACAAGAAGCTCAAACAGGACATTACGATCGCTTTCGGAGAAGAAGACCTGCAAGGATTATGACTACCGCACCAGGATCCCCTCGTAATCAGCGCAGGGATCGGGGACCCCTTGCTTTAACGTGAAGAGGATATTGGTCGATAACGGAAGCTCAGTTGATGTTATGTTCCTTTCTACCTTGCAAAGTAGGATCAGCTCAGCCCTGCAGTCGGGACCGTCTACGGCTTCGACAACCGACCTGTCCCTGTTCAAGGCATGATCACTCTCCCAGTCACATTGGGCGAGTTTCCGAGACAGTCAACATACATCATCCAGTTCGTGGTGGTGGAATCCACTTCCGCCTATAATGCCATCTTCGGGAGAACGCTCCAGTCTATCTTTGGAGCAGTCCCATCAATTTCGCATCTAGCTATGAAGTTCCCGACCGCCGCCGGCGTAGGGGTCGTAAGAGGGAACCAGGAGGCAGCCAGAACCTGTTATTTGAAGCAAGCTCAACCGGCAAAGGCAACCGCTCTCAACATCAATAACTTCGATCTGCGAGACGAAGCTACTCTACAGCGAGGAGCGCCGATCGAAGGACTAGTAGAAGTACCGCTCTCCCAACAAGACCCAACTCGGACTGTTCAGGTCGGGTCGCTCTTGTCACAAGAAGAGCGGGAAGAGTTCACAACCTTCCTACAGGAGAACGAAGACATTTTCGCTTGGAGCTCAGAAGACATGCCCGGGGTAGATCCCGAAGTCATTTATCACACTCTAAATATCAACCCCGCCTGCAGACCTGTAATTCAAAAGAAGAGGAACTTTGCCCTCGAGCGGTTGAAGGCGATCGAAGAGGAAGTAGCTAAACTCCTGGAGGCACGATTCATACGCGAAGCAGAATACCCCACGTGGCTCGCCAACGTGGTCATGGTAAAAAAGGTCTCGGGGAAGTGGAGAATGTGCGTCGACTACAGCAACCTGAACCAGGCGTGCCGCGTGCCCAAAAGATAGCTTCCCCCTCCCAAGGATTGACCAGCTCGTCGACGCGACGGCCGGACACAAGCTACTTAGCTTCATGGATGCTTATTTCGGCTACAACCAGATAAGGATGAATCCCGCAGACGAGGAACATACCGCCTTCCGCACCGACAGAGGAGTCTACTGCTACAAAGTGATGCCGTTCGGCCTTAAGAACGCCGGAGCCACCTATCAGAGACTGATGAACAAGTTCTTCAAGAACCTCATTGGAGAAACAATGGAGGTATACGTGGACGACATGTTAGTCAAAAGCGTCCACCATTGCGACCACTTGAGAGACTTGGGAAAGTGCTTTCAGCTTCTCCGTCGCTTCCAGATGCGGCTCAACCCCAGCAAATGCGCATTTGGTGTGACGGCGGGAAAGTTCTTGGGTTTCATGGTAACCCATCGGGGGATTGAGGCCAACCCCGAGAAGATCAAGGCGTTGGAGGATATGTCACCACCTCGTTCAATTAAGGAAGTGCAACGTCTGAACGGGAGGATCGCCGCGTTATCTCGTTTCTTGTCACAGACAGGAGACAAGTACCTCCCTTTCTTCAAAATTCTTCGGGGAGCGCGCCACTCTGGGTTCCAGTGGACTGACGAGTGTCAGGCGGCCTTCGAACTTCTCAAACAGTACCTGGCTTTGCCACCGCTTCTGTCAAAACCCGTCCCCGGAGAAACTCTGTTCTTGTACCTAGCAGTCTCACCTACGGCTCTCAGCTCGGTACTCGTGAAAGACGAAGGAGGAGTGCAACGACCAGTCTACTACCTCAGCAAGGTCCTCACCGACACCGAAACCAGATACCCGGCGGCGGACAAGACAGCCTTGGCCCTCGTCTTCTCCGCCAGGAAGCCTCGGCCCTACTTCCAGGCTCATACAGTGAAAGTGTTGACTCACCTCCTGTTACGAGCAATCCTCCAGAAACCAGAGATATCGGGAAGACTAGTGAAGTGGGCCGTAGAACTCGACGAGTTTGACATCCAATTCCTGCCCCGACCAGACATCAAGTCACAAGTACTCGCCGACTTTGTCGTAGAGTACACCATCCCACCAGAAGCAGCTCCTATCGAAGATACCACTAGCCCCCGTTGGACTCTCTATGTCGACGGTGCCTTAGGAGCTGAAGGGGCCGGAGCGGGACTGCTCCTCATAAGTCCCGACGAGATCACTTTGGATTACGGCCTCCGATTAAAATTCCCCGCGACAAACAACATTGCAGAGTACGAGGCGCTGATCGCCGGTCTCCGACTCGCCATCGATTGCAAAGCAGAGAACCTAACGGTCTATGCAGACTCTCAACTCGTAGTCTCACAAGTCGAAGGAGACTACGTGGCCAAGAGCGACCAGATGGCGAAATACCTCGCTTTCGCAAAACTACTCCTCCAGAAGATCCCGTCATATCAAATTCTACACATTCCCCGGGAGCAAAATTCCAGGGCAGATGCTCTATCCAAGCTCGCCACTTCACCCTCCAGCTACCAGTCGAAGACACCGAATAGAAGAGATCGTGATTCCGAGTATTCAAGGGCCGTGGGAGATCGCAACCATCCACTAGGAAGAGTCATCCTGGATGACCCCCTTACGAGCTTACCTCGAGCACGGACACCTCCCTGAAGACCGCCTAGAAGCGCGAAGATTACGGATGCGGGCGACATCATTCACTATCGTGGACGGGGAGCTCTACAAGCGGGCGTTCTCAGAACCATATCTAAAGTGCCTACCGGCGGGCGAGTCAGACTACGCCCTCAGAGAAGTGCACGGGGGAGTCTGCGGAGAACATCTAGGCTGAAAGGCGTTGGCACAAAAGATTTTACGCCAAGGCTTCTATTGGCCAACAATGAAGAGGGACGCAGCCGAGCTGGTCCAAAAGTGCAGGAGCTGCCAGCTGCATGCCAACGTGCCTCATCAGCCCCCGGTCGCGCTCTCCACACTCCAAAGTGCGTGGCCATTCGCGCAATGGAGAATCAACCTCCTCGGGCCCCCACCTCTAGCTTCCGGACAGAGGAAGTTCATCATCCTAGCCATCGATTACTTCACCAAGTGGATAGATGTAGAGCCCCTAGCCAAAATCACAGAAGATAACGTTAAACAATTTGTCTGGAAGAACATCGTCTGCCGCTTCGGTATCCCAGCAACAATCATTGCCGACAACGACACTCAGTTCACCGGGAAGTCCTTCACTAAGATGTGCGAGGACCTGAAGATCAACCTTCATCATACTGCCGTAGCACATCCGCAAGCCAACGGGCAAGTAGAATGACGGGCTGAAGCCGTCATCCCCATCGACATCGGCATTCCGAGCGCTCGTGTGCTAACCTTCGATCCCAGCAAGAATGACGGGCTGCTTCGGGAAAACCTCGACCTAATCCCCGAGGTCCGGGACGCCGCCGCCCAGCGTGTCGCCTCTTACCAAAGGCGCGTAGCCCGACTCTATGACAGAAGGGTGAAGCTCAGACCAATCAACGTAGGAGATCTCGTCGTACGCAGCATCGAGGCGGCTGGAAAGGGCCCCCAAGGAGATAAACTCTCACCCACTTGGGAAGGTCCGTACGTTGTTACTGCGGTCGTAAAACCCAGAACCTACAGGCTCAGAACAGCGGAAGGAAAGACTCTACCACGCACCTGGAACGCCCAGAACCTGCGCCGCTTCTATCAGTAACAACAAGTCTTCTATCAAGTAAAAAGCCGCGAGCTCAAACTCGTGCAAACTTATCTTATATTATGTATTGTATGCAAAGCCACGAGCTCAGATTCGTGCAAACTTATCTTATATTATGCAAAGCCACGAGCTCAGACTCGTGCAAACTTATCTTATATTATGTATTGTATGCAAAGCCACGAACTCAGACTCGTGCGAACTTATCTTGTATTGCAAAAACTATGCGCAGAACGATTTTTTACTATAAAAAATATATATATATATATGCTTTGGCACCTATATTCGATTAAGAAAGATCTTTATTTCGGGGCCCTGCCCTGGGGACTTCGCACCGCCGACGATTGAAGATTCGCCCTTCTCCTCCGTCGTAGAGTCCCGGCATCGTAGGGGCCTGCCCCCCTTACGTTCGCCCCCGGTTTGAATACACCAGCTATTCACCGGCCATCTCGGGGCGCTGCCCTGGGGACTTCGCACCGCCGTTGATTGAAGGTTCGCCCTTCTCCTCCGTCGTAGAGTCCCGGCGTCGTAGGGGTCTGCCCCCCTTACGTTCGCCTCCGGTTTGAATACACCAGCTATTCACCGGCCACTTTGGGGCCCTGCCCCGGGGATTTTGCACCGCCGTCGATTGAAGGTTCGCCCTTCTCCTCCGCCGTCAAGTCCCGGCGTCGTAGGGGCCTGCCCCCCTTACGTTCGCCCCCGGTTTGAATACACCCGCTATTCACCGGTCAAGCCTATATTATGTAAAAGCCGCGAGCTCAGACTCGCGCAAACTAATTTCTTATTATTATGAAACACCCGCAGGCTCGAACCCGCGCAGACTCATCTGTTATCTTAAAAAAGGCCATCAAGCGGTTCAGGTATCAGCGCTAAACAGCAAGCCAACAACAATCTCAAAGTACGAACACCCTTCGCCGGCCAACTTGAAGCATCTTCCCTCAAATCGACACTTCGACAAACAACCAGGGCAACGGGGCCACGAGAACGCTATCACAACGCAGCGCAGAACGAGATACGCCTAAACAGAACAAGAAGTCGAAAGCAATCGCACGCTCATCCTCCGACAGCAATTCCTACCCAAGGCACCGCAAGGAGAGCAATGATCAAAGCCGCCACAGAAAAATCGAAACCTCCAAACTCCTCCGCGCAGAAGTCCGGACTCCGAAGGTTTGGGGGGCTTATGTTACGTATCCGTAGAGGCCTTGGGGTGCGTCTAGGAAAAACTCCACTTACGGGAAGTGGGGGTCAACGGTCAACGCATGATCGCCCAAGTTGGAGAAACCGAAGCCGCCATTTCCGCCGCCAACCGCCAACACGCAGACACACACGTCACGCCCTACCATGACCGAACCCCACTACTGGGGTGCGATTAGCCGCACCCCCCATAGTGGGGGGTGCGGCCAAACCGCACCCATGAGGGGTGCGGCCAAGCCGCACCCCTAGTGAAGAGCCCCACCTTCCACTAGGGGTGCGGCTTGGTCGCACCCCAAGAGGGGTGCGGCTTGGCCGCACCCCACTAAGGGTGCGGCTTGGCCGCACCCCTCTTGGGGTGCGGCCAAGCCGCACCCCCTTTGGGGTGCGGTCGGGCCGCGCCCCCTTGGGGTGCGGTCGGGCCGCGCCCCCTTGGGGTGCGGCCAAGCCGCACCCCTAGTGGAGTGCGGCCAAGCCGCACCCCTAGTGGAGTGCGGCCAAGCCGCACCCCTAGTGGAGTGCGGCCAAGCCGCACCCCTAGTGGAGTGCGGCCTAACCGCACCCCTTGGGGTACGGTCGAGCCCCCTCCGAATTTCACTCAGAGCGCTCTCCAGGCTCGTTGTGCGCCCTTTGGGCCCCGGATTTCACTCAGAGCGCTCCCGCACTCGTAACGTGCTCAGAACGCCTCTAAGCGCGTTCGGAGCACTTCCGTGTTCGTTGCAGGCTCAGAACGCTTCTGAGCGTGCTTGCGCGCTCGGAGCACTTTCACATTTCGGGCACGCTCACTTTGTCTTTCTAGCATGCTCACATTTTGTCTTTCTAGCATGCTCACTTTTTGTCTTTCCAGTTTCTCAGATTTCAGGAACAGTTTGTCGCCTTTTTCTCCTCCAAAAAAACTGCCCGAATTGCCCGAACTGCCCGAGGGGCAAGATGGTCAATTACGAAAAATGGCGATCCGTGTGCTCTGAACCGGAAAATATGATTCATCCTCCAGGTGGTTACGGTGGTTACAACGGTGAAATTACCGTGCTACCCCCGGCCAAAGCTATAAAAGGAGTCCCAGAGCTTCATTTCAAAGGACCTTACCCGGGAGAGCTTCTTGCAGACTTTCGCGGAATTCTCCATCGGACTCGAAGATTTCCTTTTTCCAGAAAGGCGACTCAGCGTTCTCACTTTTGTTCTCCAGGGCGTTCTCACATTTGTTCTCCACCTTTCTCAGAAGGAGAAATGACTTGGTTTTTCTGGAGGTGGTCTGTCACCTTCGGAATTCTCTCTCTCTCTCTCTCTCTCTCTCTCTCTCTCTCTCTCTCTCTATTATTGTAACGAGCGGCGGCCTGTCGCGCTCGACTTCTAAGTCTCAAATTGTAACCCCCCAGAAGATAGTGGAAGTTTGGTCGGCACAGCTTCGACCACGTAGTTTTTTACTCTTTCCGGGTTTTCCACGCTAAAAAGTCCCAGTGTAATCAACGAATCTCAAATTGACTGTTTGCGCGCTTGGTTCGCTCCCGAGCTAAGGTGGTTCAAGTAAACCGGTCTACCAAGAGCCCTAAGCGACCCGCAACAGGTCTGTACTCAGGTTTATGTTTTGACCAACAGTCCTTGTTAAGATGTGTTGGATTTTTGCATTTCTTGCACCTATAGAAGCAATATTGGGCTTCATGGTTGTTTCTTTTGCATAGATAGCAAAACAGGGGAAGATGATTAATTTGCTTGGGTTTATCTTCCCTTACTTTTAACTGACTGGTTTCATGCCCAGTTTTAATGTAAGCTTTGCTTTGAAAAGCTTGCTCTAGTGATTGATGTTCATACCTCTTGAGTCTTTCCAAATGGGATTGTAGAGAACCTAATAGATCTTGAAGGGTCAAGATGTTTACATCTTTGGATTCTTCAATGGCAACAATAAAGGCATATTTTTGAAGATTTATAGAATCATAAGAACTATCTTCTTTTCTTCTATAGTGTCACCATAGCTTTTGATTTGATTTGATTTATAAGAGAAGAAATTCTTGAGAAATATGTTTGAGCATTTTCTTCTTCTTTCATGCTCAAGGTGTCAAATTTCTGCCCTAGATTTTGAAGTTTGGTGGAGTTTACCTTTGTTGAGCTCTGAAGGTCACGTTTGAGGGAGTCCCACGCATCCTTGGCCGAGAGGGCTCCAATGATACTTGAACAGGCGCCGTTCTCTCTCAAAAATAAAATTTTGAATCGGCACCTCCGCACCAGCCACGCTATATCACTTAATAAATTCTAAAGTATATCTCGTAAATCAACGCGACTCCTCATGCTCCTCCATTGTCAATCGCAGGTCTTGCTCGGCGGTCTCCCTTGCTCGAATTTTCCTGCTTTCTACTCTCCCAGGTTGGATAGCAATGTTGAGGTTGAGCTCAATCCTAGTGTTGCCGGTGGGAGCACGGGCTTGAGAACCTGCTCATCCTAAAAAAAAAATTAATCAAAAAATTTATTTAAGTTTAAAATCCAAGCTCAACTTACATGTACCCTTTGCCCTGCTGCAGCTAGCGTCTCCAAGCAGCAGGCATATCCACCGGAGCAGGAATAGCCGAATGGACGGCTTAGAGGCCAAAACAGCCCCCCGACAGGGATTGTGAAACCGCAGCCGCCGTGGATTACCGCCGGGTGTGATTTCGCAATCGTTGTTGCAGGGGATGTTTTGGCCTTGTAGCCATCCATTCGGCGATGCCTTCTCCGCAGCTGGTTATGCTTTTGATCTCGGAGACACTGCAGCTGTACAAATGGTGCATGCAAGTTTAGCTTGGATTATAAACTTCAATAAGTTTTTCGATTAAATTTTTTTACCTGCAACCCTCCGATTGAGCTAAACCTTAATATTACCTTCCGGTCTGGGGGAGTAGAAAGCAGGACAATTCGAGTAAGGGAGACCGTCGAGCAAGACTTGCCGTTGACAATGGCGGACCACGAGGAGTCGTGTTGATCGATGAAATCAACGTTGAAATAGATTTATAATATAGCCTGGCTGGTGAGTTTGATGTTTTTTTTAAGAGAGAATGGGGCCAGATCGATATATAATGAAATGGATGTATCATATTTTATAATGTATTGACTTATCCCTTAAATAATAAATATAGCTTGACTGGTCACTGGTGCTCTTTGTTAACTAATGAATGGCTAATAAACTACTATGAAGTTAAATTTAGAAATTCTCTGACTAATTATTTTCTTGGCAAGGATAGTGAGGGTTCCTGAGCCAGTGCAGGCACTGAGAAACCAAAAAACCGCATCAATGTACGAAGAGATCGTCGAAGAGAATTAAAGCGGGTGCGATTATAGCTGGGATTAAAACAAAATATCATGTGTATTTCTCTTAAAATTGAATTGCAATACCCAAATACGACCAGATGGCTCCGGGATTTCTCATGGCCACAGGCATCTCAGGTAATTCAGTCTTATGGTTCTTCATTATTTGCATATGGTCTTTTTTTCCTAGGTGCTCATTTTGGCTGGGCTTTCAGTTTATTGTTTCTATTCAGCGGCCGTGGTTATTGGCAAGAACTCATTGAATCCATCGTTTGGGCTCATAACAAATTAAAAGTTGCTACTGCTACCCAGCCTAGAGCCTTGAGTATTAATACAAGGACGTGTTGTAGGATATGAAAAGAATTGGATCACTTCTTATGGATTCGTGAGAATGATTCTGATCTAGTTCATGACCTCTTACTATTATTACTATTTGAAGTAGAAGGCGCTCTGGCTCTACCGGGATCCTCACGAACAAAAAAAAGATTGCAGTCAGTTTGATAATAATCGAGTGACATTACTTCTTCGGTCCGAACCAAGGAATCAGTTGGATACGATGCAAAATGGATCTTGTTCTCTACAAGCAGTACTACACATTTGATTGTGAAAAAAAGGTGAGCGAAAGATCCCAATGAACTAAATTTGATCCATGAATCTAAGAAATAGTGAGAATTCTTGATCTCTCTCAATCTCTCTCTAAATTTGAATATCCAGGATTTGAACTAATAACAACACTCTAGAGCTAAACTCAGAACATCATTATCGCGGGCCATTATATTATGGCCACTTCCTCCCAGTTCCTGTCCAAGCTCTCCGCCGTGGATTCCTCGTCAAAATGATGATGGAAGTCATCACGGCCATCCGCAGCCATCCATGGATAGCTTCCACCGCTTCCTTCGCCGCAGTAGTCATAATATCCCTCGCCTCCAAGGCTGGAGTCCGTAGAAGTATTCTAAACTGGGTCGGCCTGCTGGTGTGCACGTCCTTAGACCCGCCAATAGTGACGACAATCTCGGTAAATAAATTTAACTTAATTAGATTACATTTCTTTATTATCTCTAGCTACTAATATTAATTGGTTTTTCTTGTTGCACTTGCAAAGAAGCGGTCGTCACCAAGCCGGTTGCACCACGGGAGAAGAACACAAATATTCAAGTCAATTTGTTGAACATAGTTTGCGAGGGAGGAGCATGAGCATTGGCAGTGAACAGTGCCAGCCATTTGCTCACAGTCCGTGTGAAATTAAATGTTGTTTATGTTTTTAATAGTTGTTATGTTTTTTACCGAGATTGTCGTCGCTATTGGCGGGTCTAAGGCCATGCACACCAGCAGGCTGACCCAATTCAGAATACTTCTACGGATTTCAGCCTTAGAGGCGAGGGATATTATGAATACTGCGGCGAAGGAAGCGGTGGAAGCTATCCATGGATGGCTGCGGATGGCCGTGATGACTTCCATCATCATTTTGACGAAGAAGACAAGCATAAGGAGGAGGTCATGCAGCAGGGGTAGGGGGCTTTATATAAGGGATAATCATGCCCACTTAGGGTCCGGTGTATTATTACATATTATTATCGTGCCCACTTATGATCGAGTGTTGTGCATGTTGAAGAAGGCTCTGTTTGTTTTGGTGATGGGAATGCAGGCTGGGATTTCTAGCTGTTGGAAGGCTAGTGTGTCTTTCCCGCACAGATATAAAAAAATATTGCCCCAAAACTTATCATTCTAGTGTCTGCAATTATTCAAATTGGTGCACAACTAATTCCACTGCGAGAATCAGTATCCAGAAGCACAATTCCCCCACACCTTCTGGGATCATTGGATAAATTGTGATGAAAGATTTCGTTCATCCTTCTAAAATATTACGCATGTATGGTATCGAAGAAGAGGGAAACATGACGGAACAGAAGTGTTATCCATGATTTGAGGTTTTCTCATCATGGAGGTAGAAGAAAATAGGGACAAACTAAGAAGTACTTTGAGCGTTTCATCCGACATTGAGAAATATGATAGCAAGAGAAAGATTACATTCAAACTCATATCCTATGAAATTGAGAATGGAGAAAATGTTTTGCATGTTTTGCATGTTTTGCATTGAGCATCAACATACATCTATATAGAATATTAAAGGGAGAGAAGACCTTCCTCATATAGGTAAACATTTAATATCTTATATTACAATATATATTTCCTTATGCAATGAATAATTCTATTACAATGAATATAATAATTGCTATAATATATATATGATAAATAATTCAGATATTCATTCATATATACATATGCTCCTAATTAGTAATAATCATACTTTTTTTATCATTTTTATAATAAATATATATGAATGTAGGCATAACATCAACTCTTTAGGATCGTCACGTTATTTAAAATAGTTGAAAATTTAACAAAAGTTATTAATAAACGGATTTATTTCAGGATTTTTTCAAGGTTTTTATATAGTATGAGCAAATAATAATAATACGATTTATTAGGCTTTGTTTGGCTGGGAGTTTTTACTCGGTTGAGTTTGGACAAAAACGTCATCATTATAGAATGTATGTTTGGCATGACAATGGTTATGACCACCACCAAGAGAAAAAAGCTAGTTTTGAACATAAAATTGGATGAAATTTAATTTCTTAGGTGAGGTCGTGTGTTCACGAACGACGGTTCATAACCACCGCGTTCACTACCGACACCACTGTGCCGAACGGAGCCCTAGTTGGGTAATGGGTAAAATATATTTGAAGTATTTATATAGCACTATGTTTATCAATTGTTCAAGACTTTGATTCTCCCAAGTATTAACAACAATATTACATTGCAATTATATATATATATATATATATCTATACTACTTTATAAAGAAATATTGTGACATGTAATTTAAAAGTCATTGAGAAAATTAGATCCGTTCATGATGGCATGATTAATACAGACCATTTGATTACTTACAGTTTTTTACTAGAGCTCTTACACCTACTATGATATGATGTCCTAGGCTTATAATTGTGAAATATTTTGTAGTCGGAAGAACACGTCAACCAACGGGAGAATAAGGATACCAAATTGATGAACACTATCTTTCACAATAATAATAACTCTGGTAGCTAGTTACAACTGAACAGGGCTGAATACAAGTTGCATCCAACTTGAATCACAACAGCCAATAGTAGGTAAGAACTTGGTCACGGACAAGGTCCGCTTCTCCTTCGGAGCACACCACGTAGGTGATACTCGCTCCGATACTCGCTCCTCGCTATCGAAGCTCGCTCCTCGCTACCGCCGGCGGTATCGCTAGCGCTGGGCGTTAGCTCTGCTACTCGCAAGCTCGTTGCTCGCACTCCAAGCTTCTCGCACGCTCGCCACGGGCCGCTTCCTCCAATACTCGCTACCGCGAGCGCTATCGCTAGCGCCGGGCGGTATCTCCCGAGTAGGTACTCGCCTCCTCCTTCTCTACTCGCTAACGCAGGCGCTATCCGCTATCGCCGGCACTATCTCCCGTGTAGGTAACTCGCCTCGCGAACTTGCTCCAAGTTCGATGCTCGCCTGGTGGCGCTCTGGTATCTCTAACTCGTTCAAAGTTGATGATACTCGCCAGTTCCAGAATCGATGCTCTTTAGAGGGGGTACCCCTCTATTTATAGGCAAAACAAGGGGGGTGGCGAGTAGGAGCTAGCGTTGGCGCTAGCTCACTTCACTTCTAACACTCCCCCTTGAAGTGAGCTCCGGGAACAACTCCAAGCAATGAGCGAAGCCTCCGGAACGGCCCCGCAGATAGGGGCTTCGTGAATATATCCGCAAGGTTGTCTTCACTCCGCACATGCTCCACAACGATCAAGCCACCCAGCACCTTCTCTCTGATGAAGTGATGCTCGATCTCAATGTGCTTGGTCCTTGCATGACATACTGGATTGGTTACCAGTTTCAATGCACTCTCATTGTCCCCGCGAAGCACAGTAGGTCCGCTGACCTCCTCGTCCACATCCTCCACTAGTCTCCTTAGCCAGACACACTCCTGAGCTGCTAAGGACGACGCCTTGTACTCGGCCTCCGTGGTAGAAAGGGAAATAGAGTCTTACTTCTTGCTACACCACGAGATAGCAGCTGCTCCACACAAGAACATGTAGCCTGACGTCGACTTGCGATCATCAGCGTCACCTCCGTAATCTGCATCCGTGTACCCATGCAGCTTGAAGTCATACTTCTCTTCATAGGACAACCCCATCTCAAGGGTGCCCTTCACGTACTTCAGTACCCCTTTGGCTGCCTCCAGATGAGGCTTCCGCGGCTCCTGCATATACCGACTAACTCGGCCGACAGCAAAGGCGATGTCCGGCCTCGTGATAGTCAAGTAGATAAGACTCCCCACCAGTGCCCGAAAGATCTTCGGATCAGGAAGAATCCTCCCTTCTTCCTTCCGAAGCTTCAGCCCAGCCTCCAGAGGAACGGAACTGCTTTTCCCCTCCTTCATGCTGAATATTTCGACGATCCTCTCGGCATATGCCCTCTGGGAAACATACAGTCCTCCTCTTCTCTTCTCAACTTGGAGGCCAAGAAAATGGTACAGTTCACCAAGATCCTTCATCTCAAAACGTATGGAAAGCTGCTGTCTCAGCGCCGCGACCTCCTCAGGGTTGTTCCCTGTCACGATCATGTCGTCGACGTATAGCAGCACCAGCACGTGAAGACCTCCACTCTTCTTCACGAACATGCTGGAGTCTGAGTCTGAGGCATCGTAGCCGCAGAACTGCAAGTACTCCGCAATCTTCCCATACCAGGCTCTCGGCGCCTGTTTCAACCCGTAGAGGGCCTTCTTCAGCTTGCAGACATGACGTGGCTGAGACTTGGACACGTATCCAGGTGGTTGGACCATGAATATGTCCTTGTCTATCTCTCCGTACAGGAACGCATTCTTCACATCAAACTGCCACAGCTTCCAACCTCGGCACGCCGCCAGAGCGATGATCGTCCTCACCGACGTCATCTTTGCGACAGGACTAAATGTCTCCTCGTAGTCCTCTCCGTAGGTTTGCGAGAAGCCTCGAGCGACAAGCCTCGCCTTGTACCGCTCCACTTCTCCATCAGCTCTCTTCTTAACCTTGTACACTCATTTACAGGTGACAGGTTTGATGCCCTCCACCATGGGAACCAGGTCTCATGTCTCATTCTTCTCAAGGACCTCCATCTCCTCGATCATGGTCGCGTCCTACTCCTTGATGCCAGCTGCATCCTCAAAGCAGGCAGGTTCCCTCTCATCGAGTGGTCCTGCGAAGAAGCAGGAAACCAAACTCACGAAGTTCCCCTCCTTATAGCGAGCAGGCGGAACGATGGTTCGCTTCGACCTCCTCAAGGCTTGGCCACTATCTACCACTCCGGTAGACTCATCTGCTTGAGCTCCTCTCTGAGCTCCTCTCTGAACTCCTCCTGAAGCGGTGCTCTCCCTGCTTCTTGAGTTCGTAGCTCCCCCTGATCCAGATGCTCCTCCTGAGCCAGAAGCTCCTCCTGAGCCAGATGGCAATGGAGCACTTGGAGATAACTCCAACTCCACAGTAGGGTCCTCAGTGACCCACTCTTCTTCCCTGCTCGATTCTCCACTCTCCGGCAGCTCCACTGAAGAGATTCCCTGGTATGAGACCAGTTCGTCAAACACTACGTCGCGCGAGACGACGAACTTGTGGGTCTGCGGATCCATGCACTTCCACCCCTTCTTCCGCTCATCGTAGCCGATGAAGATACACTTCCTCGCTTTCGGCTCCAACTTGGTTCTCTGAGCGTCCGGGACGTGCACGAAGCAGGTAGAACCGAACACCTTCATGTGACCCACATTGGGCTTCTCCCCGAACATGAGCTGGTGTGGAGACACCATCCTGTTAGGACTCAGAGGTAGCATGTTGATCACATGAGTAGCACACGCCATTCCCTCCGCCCATAAGGCCTTGGGAATGCTCTTGGCATGTAGCCAACTCGTGGTAGTCTCCACCAGATGGCGGATCTTCCTCTCTGCCACCCCATTCTGCTGAGGGGTATGAGCGCAGGAGAGCTCCTGCCGAATGTCGAACCTCCTGCAGAAAGAAGCAAACTCATTGGAGGTAAACTGCCCTCCATTGTCGCTTCTCAGCTTCTTCACTCTGCGGTTCAGCCTCCCTTCCACAAGCTCCTTCCACTCGAGGAACTTGTTGAAGACTTCTGATTTCTCTCTCAGAAAGTACACCCACGTATAGCGAGTGTAGTCCTCCACCAGAACTAGCGCATACTTATTGCCTCCATAAGTAAGGGTGGCGCACGACCCCATAACATCAGCATGTACGCACTCAAGAGGTGCCTTACACCTGGTCTTCGACTTGTCAAATGGAAGTCGATGTGACTTTCCATATTGGCATCTGTCGCACACATGGCCGTCGCCGTAGGAAGAGAGATGAGGCAGACCACTCACTAGGCCCTTTGCCGCCATCATCTTCAGCTTGTCCATCCCCACATGACCCAGCCTCTCATGCCAGATCACAGCGTTGTCGTTTGTCTTCAGCTTGTCCACGTAGGTATTTGCAGACAAAACATACAAATCCTTCACCCTTCTCCCGGTGAGCGTGACGTCAGCATCGACAGACGAAAGGTTCTTCAAGAACTTCACCTCCTTCGGTCCAAACAGCACGTGGTATCCAGCATCCACGACGTTAGCCACCGAGAAGAGGTTCTTCTTCATGCCAGGCACGTGATACACACTCTTCAGTGTCACTGGCTTCTCTCTACTCCCAAGGGACACCTTCCCTTCTCGCTCCACGGGATGTACCGTATCATCCGCAGTGATGATAACATCTGTTCCTTCATACGCTTCCAAGGAGTCGAATTTGGACATATCTCCTGTGAGATGATGCCCGCAACCGGAATCCACTATCCAGTCGTTCTCGAGGTTGATGGAGGTTAAGACATCGACTGACGTTGCCGTCATTTCTGCCAGGAAACAATTGTCCCCCCTCTCACCGCCCTGGTGACCTCCACCTCTTCCTCCACCTCTCTGGTGATCTCCCTCCTTGTTAGCAGCATGACCGGCCTTTAGATTGGACCGGCAATCCTTTGCCATGTGCCCATACTTCTTACAGGCAAAGCAAAGGGATCTCCCTTTCTCGTCGCGCGCAGGGAGGAACTTCCCCCCATCTCCCTGAGAGGACGTTGAAGGTCCATCTCCGGAGTTCTTCTTTCTCTTGTCCCAGGATCTCCTCTTTCCTGAGAACAAGACCTCGCCATCTCCACCTGAGATGGATACTCCCGCCATCTGCTTCGCCAAGCTCTCCTGTGACGATAGCAGGTTCTCTAGCTCCAGAAGGGAGGGCTGAGTAGCCCATCCTTGCATAGAAGTAACGAAGGGGACATACTCCCTCCCCAAGCCTCGGAGTATGTGCCGCTTCAACTTCGCCTCTGAGATTGGCTCTTCAGGATCCAAGGCCGAGATCTCCCCACATAGGTTCTTCACCTTCAGGAAGAAGGTGGATATCGCCATCTCGCCTTGAGTCGACTTTGCCAACTCATTCTCCAGGAATTGTAGCCGCGCCACATTCTTCTTGTTGAATAACCCATCGAGGGCTATCCAGATCGCAGACGCAGACTTGCAACCAATGATGTGGCTGAACAAGTCAGGTGATATGGCTCTCTTCAAGGTGAACTCCGCCTTGGCGTTGGTCTTCCTCCATGCTCTCACAGCTGGACCATTATCTCCGGCAGCTACTACTTCCTCTTGCTCCCTGTAACATCCCAAAATTCATAGCCCGGTCGATTGAACCCATAGGGGACCTAACTGGTTCAATCGACCCCTTTTGGCGAGTCTATTCATGACCAATGTGATCTTCTTGGTCTTGTGAACCAATTTCAATTGGTTTTCTCCAATTTTCGAGTTATAATGACTCAAACAGGCTTTTTGAGCAAATGAGTTCAGAATAGACTCCCGTCATTGATGTTACACTCGTAAGACCAGTACCGATCCAACGACGTTTGTTTCGTCGCATTTCGATGCTTATATATGAGGTCGACCAAAACAGTCGCCTTGAGCTACATGACGCCTCAAATATGTCTATTGTGCAAATGACCTCATAATCAACCTTAGTTGGTTTTGTTGGACTCATAAAGCAGATACGAGTCCAACGGAGTCGACCACACTCAATTCCGATGAGTATCGGAGAATCTGTCGTGTCGACGCGAATTTAAGTAACGAAATTATCTAAAAGGTGAAATCGAGCAAACGGTCTCGGAATTCACCTCAGTCAGTTTTGTTAGACTCGTGAAGCCTATACGAGTTCAGTAAAACTGTCCGCGCTCGATTCTGATGAGAATCGGCGAAATAATAATACGGTCTGCGAATAGCGTATTTATCCACGTTTGTGAAATCGAGCAAACAATCTCGCAATTGACCTCAGTCAGTCTTGTTAGACTCGTAATAATAGTACGAGTTCAACGAATCTGTCCGTTTGCGATTCCGGCGTCATTTGGACAGTTTTGCCGTTTAAGTCAAAATTAGGCCGTAAACGCTCCGGAGAGCGTAAAATGAGCAAACGAACTCGAAATTGATCTCGGATTGTTTCGGTGGGTGCGTGTCAGCGAGACGGTTGTAACGAGCCTTTCCGGGACAAATTTCGAGTCCTCTAAGACGAGATATGAGCGTTTAATACATAAATAATAATATAAGTAATAATAATAATATATAATATAATATATATATATATACACACTTACCTCTTAGGTTAAGAAGGAGAAGGCCCGATCCCTCTCCTCCCAGCTGCTATCTGACGGCGCTCCCCTCCTCCACCCCCGATCCCTCTTCCTCTCCTTCGGCGCCGCTCTTCACGGCGAGCCTTCTCCGGCGCATCCTCCTCCGGCGAGTCCGACTCCGGCGCTCTTTCTTTTTCGGCAAGCTCCACCTCTCCCATGGCAGCCCGCTGCTCTCCTCCATGGCCGAGCTCCTCCTCTTCCATCTCCGGCAACACTCCCTCCGGTGGTAGATCCAATCTCCTCTACCCTCCTAGTTTTCTCTCCTCTTCCAGATCTGACCATGGACGAAGCTAACCCCTCCATTTCTTCTTCCTCCATGGCCGAGCAACCATCTCCAACGAGATCTCTCTGAATCGAGCAGGCCGACCACCTCCACTGCTCCAAGTTCAGATCGCCTCCTATTTTAATATTTCTGATGACCTCTCTTAGCTCGGACGGCAGCAACCCTTCAATACTCCTACAACATACGAAGCTTCTGCTCCCTCGGCTCCGACAAACAAATGCCGCATACACGACTATTGGGTAACATGCGTGGACACAAGGTGCGTTCTTCCTCGACTCCTCCCTCCCGCATAGATCTTAAGTTTCAATTGTAGAAACCTTCTCGCAAAGGCCCCGTTTTTCCGGCGACCCGCGGACACTCGAGCGTAGTCGTGCTCGGCGCGGTCGCGGATCATTTTGAGTGGGTCCTTGTGACCCATCTCCGCGAATTTCGGGGTGCGACACGACGATAAATAAATAGTGTTGCGCGCGCGGTCGAAACAACGACGACCGCGCGGCGGCAAATTATATTGATGCGCGCGCGGTCGAAACAACGACGATCGCGCGGCGGTAAATAATATCGATGCGCGCGATCAAATAACAACGCTCGCACGTCAAGAATTAATATTAAATGGTGCGGTGAGTTCGACAGTAGATCTTGCGATGAAAATTCGTGTTGATCGCGCAATGGAAATCAACGAAGAATCCTGCGACGAAAATCAATAATGGAGTCCGCAATGAAGATCAACAATACTTCTGGCAGAGATCGACGATGGAACATGCGACGAACTCAACAGAGAACCGCGCAATGGAAATAAATGGTGAAGCTTGCGGAGGAGACTGACGTCGAAGATGAAATCAAGTCTGCTGTCACGTGATTCAGATTTAGGGTAGAATCGTCGAACCAAGGAAGCATCGTCAATTTCAATATTGTTGAACCAACGACATGATACCTTCTAAGGGTATTATCGTAGCCGCAGATAATCGATGCTTTGGAGCGGATAGTCCAATTCCTGGTTTAGAATTGAGGATAGTAACCCTTGGAATGCTTAGACGAGTCTGAAGATAAAATCATGTTTAATGAATTTAGACTTGAAGAATTAGTAGGTCTGAGCCTATTATGATGAAACCAGGACCGAACATGAAACGAGGATCACAGTCTCGATTTTATGAATCTATAAGATGATTTCAGTGGGAGTGGACGAGAGTGCGTCACGGACCCTAAATGTAGGATGTGATTAATGACCTAGACTCGATCTCGCGGGTTGATCCAGTCTTGATGAACATAACCTTATATTGGAAATGAATCAGGTTTTTGAATCCTCAATAAGTATGTTTGAAGTTAATACTTCCGCTACTGCTCATAGTGAACCCTGGTTGGGGTGTGATGGTGGTTCGCTTAGCACCATCGTCAGTTCGTAGCTTGGAAGAGAATGATGGGAGAGGGTTGAGACGTTCATACCTCTACTCTTCCGTTATTCCCTTCTTTGTTGCGGATTGGCGGTGGTGTGCGATAAGATCCCCTGTTCGTGTCTAGTTTCGAAGGGGGGTCTTACACTCCCCACCACCAACAACCTCCCAGAGATCCTCTCCAAGAAGGTAGCTCTCCATACAAGACATCCACTTCTTGTAGTTGGTTTGAGTAAGCAGCTCAATGCCAAGTCCCCTAGCATACCCTCCTCCGCCGTCCATCTTGGTTGCTCTGTCCTTGTTCCCACTATCCCTCTGATACCATGTGAAATATTTTGTAGTCGGAAGAACACGTCAACCAACGGGAGAATAAGGACACCAATTTGATGAACACTATCTTTCACAATAATAATAACTCTGGTAGCTAGTTACAACTGAACAGGGCTGAATACAAGTTGCATCCAACTTGAATCACAACAGCCAATAGTAGGTAAGAACTTGGTCACGGACAAGGTCCGCTTCTCCTCCAGAGCACACCGCGTAGGTGATACTCGCTCCTCGCTATCGAAGCTCGCTGCTCGCTACCGCCGGCGGTATCGCTAGCGCCGGGCGTTAGCTCTGCTACTCGCAAGCTCGCTGCTCGCACTCCAAGCTTCTCGCACGCTCGCCACACGCCGCTTCCTCCAATACTCGCTACCGCGAGCGCTATCGCTAGCGCCGGGCGGTATCTCCCGAGTAGGTACTCGCCTCCTCCTTCTCTACTCGCTAACGCAGGCGCTATCCACTATCGTCGGCGCTATCTCCCGAGTAGGTAACTCGCCTCGCGAACTTGCTCCAAGTTCGATGCTCGCCTGGTGGCGCTCTAGTATCTCTAACTCGCTCAAAGTTGATGATACTCGTCAGTTTCAGAATCGATGCTCTTTAGAGGGGGGGTACCCCTCTATTTATAGGCAAAACAAGGGGGTGGCGAGTAGGAGCTAGCGCTGGCGCTAGCGCGAGCGCTGGCACTAGCTCACTTCACTTCTAACAATAATAAGATTTATGGTACCATACAATATGAAATTATGATTTTACTCCTAAATTTATTGAAAAATGGGAGTCATATGACTCTATTTTTAATCTCACAAAAATTGTCAATGATGAGAATTGAACTCAGGTTTCCACTATATTAAGCAAAGGTGACAACTATCACACCATAAGATTTTTGTTGAACAATATAATAATTGAACTATGTTTTATATATACGTATATAAATATGAATCGCCTAATTTCGCCGCCCCCGCAAAATATCGCAGCCCGCACGAGAGGCCCCCTCGCCCTGCCACCTATTGGTTATATACAAATAGAAATACATAAATATCTTGAATTGAGATATTGAGCTGCAAATTACGAGCCGACTTACTTTGGGGTTTTCTGGGACTCCGGAGGCGCTTCGGTGCGTTTGTAGCAAACGCCAACGACGTCCTCCATCCCCTACCTAAAGTCCGAAGCTTCCTCGGTGTTCCTCTCCCTCCCCATCCGCCGCCGGAGTTCCAAAGAGACCCTTCCTTTTTCCCGAACCGCGGAAGTCCTCCCTGCGAATGTTTTCATGTACGATCGTTCTTATGTTATATATTATGTTTTGATCGGGAGGAGATGCTCGCGAGGGTAAAGAGTCATGGTGAATCATGTATCTTTTCTCGGGAGATTTTTCTGTCCGATACCGGTTATAACTGGGATACATGACGCCATTGAAATTTATTGGGATTAGCGTCAGAAAAATCAAGTCCATTCACCCAAAATATACTTTACAGGTGGCGGCGTATGTGTGATTGCGGACCGTCCAAGTTCCTCACACAAAAATTTTGCCTCTTCTCTCAGTTCTCTGTGGTCAACCAATCACAGAGAAGATTTTCATGGGTGATTCATCGCACGTGAGAGCCGTCGGTTTCTTTCGGGGAACACTTTACATCGGCGATAGCCGACGGCGCAATTGCGGATTATACGTCACATCACTATTGGTGTCATTTGTTTATTATTTGTAGCTTGTCATTTTTATTAAAATTAAACATTTATATCTGATTTTGAAATATCAATTCCGTCCGGTCGAATAAAACCTTAAAAAAATTATGCTGATGTTATTAGCAGTCCTACGATGGCTATTTGCAGTCCTAAAACACCTAAAATGTCTATTCGCAATCAATATTTCATAACATTGATGAGAGCATTTTGGGATCGGAATCATGATTTTGGAATTTCTCTCAGTCCTTAAAGTGAATGTATATTAACTAAGGCTTCGTTTGGCTCGGCTTATTTGCTCGGATGAGTTTGATCAAAAACGTCATTATCATAGTCAATGTTTGGCAGGACAGGTTATGACCGCCATCGAGAAAATAAACTAGTTTTGAGCATAAAATGCATGAATTTTGTAAGACGAGGTCGGGCGTTCATGAACGACGGTTCATGACCACCGCGTTCATGACCGCCACCACCGCGAACGAAGCCTAAGGCTCCGTTTAGCACAGTGGCGGCGGTCGTGAACGCGGTGATTATGAACCGTTTGGCCTCACCCAAAGAACTTCATTCGCTCTTATATTCAAAACTAGTTTTCTTTTCTTGGTAGTGGTCATAACCGTTGGTATGTCAGACATATATTATATGATGGTGTCGTTTCTTCTAAACTCACCGGAGCAAAAACAATCTGCCAAACGGAGCCTAAGAAAGATTTCTTATGACTACGAATCTTCGATAGGGAAACACGGCTCCTTTTGACCACTTCTCGCAGGATCTTCACAGAAAGAAATAATGTCTTCGACGACTCTATTTGAAACGGTGGTGGTGGTGGTGGTGGTGAGAGAAGTTCTGTATCCCCCGCTACCGCTGTTTTGGAGGCGTTTGGTTTTTGACAACTCTATTTGAAACCATCTCGCTTCCCTAAAAGCTAAAAGCCGCTTTCCACATTTTTGTGTTTCTTTTCCACAGGTCGACATCATCTCTCTCTCTCCTCTTGCAGTTGTTCCTACAACGGCTTTTTCTATGCCTCTAACCCCACCATTGACTTCCCACCGCTACTTTTTTACGGCCACAGATATCACAAACAAAGCCTAAAATTGAATTCTGAAATCGGCGATGAAAAACCGAGGCAACTGAGGACTTAGAAATGAATTTTTTTTTGTCTGAAAGACATCCACCCTCAATCTTCCAACTTGTTCACTAACTCTCAACTTGACTACTAAAAAATCTTCCTAAGATTTTAATTATTCGCTTTTATGATTAATTTTGCAATTTGGTCATTTTTTATCTAAGATCCATGCTACATAATATCTTCTTGTTTAGTCATTTTGATGATGCCAAACAAAATTATCACAAATTATTTTCATGCAGGAATAGAAATCAAGTAATTTATAATTTAAAAAAATAATAAAATCAATGTATTATTGTGTCTTATAAAAATATTAGAAAAAATAGCAAATTATTCATAATTTAAAATTATAATGATATTAATGTAGCATTTATTGTGCTTTATAAAAATATTAGAAAATTTTGGCTCCGTTTGGCACGATGGTGGCGGTCATGAAAGCGGACCTATACACGGTGGTAAATGTCTAACCTTCTACTTTTATGTTCAAAACGAGTTTTTTTTCTTGGTGGTTGTATAACCTGTAATTCGTCGAGATCAGAAAGGCCCGAGGACAGCACAAGAGACCTCACCCATCTGGGGCGAGTACAAGAGACCTCGTCCACCTGGGGCGAGTACAAGAGACCCCGTCCACCTGGGGCGAGTACAGAAGACCTTGCTCACCTGGGGCGAGTACAGAAGACCTCGTCCACCTGGGGCGAGTATAGAAGAGCTCGCCCACCTGGGGCGAGTACAGAAGACCTCTCCCACCTGGGGCGAGTACAGAAGATCTCGCCCACCTGGGGCGAGTACAGAAGACCTGGCCCACCTGGCGCGAGTACAGAAGACCTCGCCCACCTCGGGCGAGTGCAGAAGACCTAGCTATCTGCAGTCCATTTCAGAAGGCGGGAGCAGCTATTCATAGTCCATTGTGGATTTGCCTATAACTCCCACCCCCCCCCCCCCCCCCCCCCCTCTGGTGGGCAAGTTCATTGTCTGTCTTTCTTGCGTCGAGCTCAGCATTGACTTTAGGAGGGGAAGTTCCTATAGACTTCGGGTATGTGGCGGGATCTCCTCGTTGCAGCACGCAGGTCTTGTTTATAGGCAGTTCAGAGTTGCTATTTATGCTCTCCAGCTTTTTATCACATTTTCTCACGTGAGTGGACCACTAAACAAGTAGTCTTTGATCGCTCTCCAAGTCTCGAACATAGTTGAACCGATATCTGAGTTTCAAGAGTGGTGATCGTAACCGTTGTCATGCTAAGCATACATTCTATGATGGTGACGTTTTTGTCTAAACTCACCCGTGCAAAAATGTCATGCCAAAGGGACAACAAATAAGAAAATTTTCCGAATTCTCAGGAATTTCTCATATAAAAAGAGATTTTTGTTCAGGAAGCTTCTGGAGAGCAATACTATTAATTGAATATTTAGGTAACAAAATTAATGCCTACACAAGTTTTTTTATTTGTTTGGGAGATTTTTTTTATTATTATTAATATTTCCTCCTAGCAAAAATCGCCCCCACACAATAGTGATGTTTGGGCACCAACATGTTTTGCATTAATGAACACATGAGATTTTGTGTCCATTTGGCAATGCGATGGTGAAAGCTGCTCATGAACCTCCAACCTCACCTAAAGAATTTTGCTCATTTTTACGTTCAAAATTAGTTTTTTTTTCTTGGTGACAAACTGAACTGTTGTCATGTTGACACATATTTTATGACGGTGACATTTTTGTACAAGCTCACCAGAGCAAAAATGTCTAGCCAAACAGACCCTTCATCGTTGTTTTGTGCGGAGGATTTTGGTGCGGCTTGATTCCAAGGGTATTCCATCAAAGGGCCGTGGTCATTTGCTCATATCAGGGCACCGAGTGTGCATTCCTCGAAATTTAGGTTGCTAAGACATTATACGATGGTTTCGTAGAAAATATCATAACTACGGAGCATTCCTGTCGTAAAAAAAGACATCTTTTAGTTGAAACGCAACCTTCGAAGGGTTAGCATTGATGGGTTCTCACAACTCCATTTTTCGCATTGTTTTCACTTAAGCCAATTGGGGGTCCATATTCAAATTAATTTTTAAAATATTTTCATAAAGTATGAAATAAAATTAGAAATATGAAGAATGAGTATAAAGATTATCACTTTACCAATAATAAAACTCAATCAAAATGTGCATAATAGATTGAACCCTACTTTTTTGCCCCAAGTGGAGCATATTCATCTGAATTCACCCACCAAACCTTAAACCTCTTTAAGGGAAAGATAAATATATGGGTGTAATTAGAGATTAATTATAGTATTCCATTTATGAAGTGAAACCATATTTGCTCCTATGTTTATTCATCACAAGATGAGGAAAAACATCACTTTTTATACTCTTCTTAATTATACCATTTGACTTTGATGTTTTCATCCATTTCTCCAATTCAACAAGCAACTTTCTTGCTCTGATGTTTTGGAGTAGCTCCATAATTAAGAAATGCATCTTTTTCTTAATATTTTTTCTCGTAACTAAGTGCCCGTTTGCTCGGATTTTCGTCTTCGTTGTGATTTTTAAAAACACAAATGCTATTTTTTTGCATATGTTTGGGTAACAACGCTCACTAAACCAATTTTAATTGTCAACACCCTCCCAAACAGACCCTAAACTGATATTATTTGAATTGACTCATGGTACTTCGTTGAAGGATCAAACGACTTGAAACTTATCTATATACTTCAAACGAAAAATATCTAAATATACGGATCGAAACTCTATTGAATATTTGTTATTGCTATGACGATTGAGTTGACATTCAGCTCATTGGTGAACATGTGTCCTTGATTACACTGTGAAATCAATGTATGAGTGAATGGTAATACTTTCTGTTAGTTATATGCCTCGAAGCATGATTTATCTAGAGTTAGAGGCTCGTGCACTAGCATGAGAAACCGCTAGTGTACAACCCGTATTCGTCGAGTGGGCCCCTCAAGCCAACTGGCGAGATCTGGGTCAGCCAGATCATTCGCCCCGGCTAGGAGGTGGAAGTACCCCCGGGTTGGTGGGGGTAAGCTGCGGAAGAGAAGGAGCTAGGCGAGTGGTGCCCTCACGGACCACTCGCCCGGAAGCGTGGGCATTCGCCCAGCTAAGCGGGTGCCCAGCGAGTGGTGCCCTCACGGACCACTCGCCCAAAAGGATTTGAGGGGGAAATGACCATAATACCCCTTGTGGGCTGCAAATAGCCCTTCAGAACAGCGGAGTTAGGCTTTTAGCAGACCCATTTGGGGTGCGGTTAGTAAAACTAAAAGACGGATTCATGCTGTTTGCAGACCAGCCTAGAAAAATCTATAAATAGACCCTTAAGGGCACCTTGGAGGGGATCCGATTTTAGAGAATCCTCTCCTCTAGGCAAGTTTTGGTTGGCAGCCAGTGCCCTCCAAGGTGCCCGGTTGAGCTTTGGTTTGGGAGGGGAAGCTCTCTAAGATCTTCCGGGTGTGTGGCGGGACCTCCTCGTTTCAGCCTTGGGTCTATTCCTATTCTCACATCCACCATCAAGAGAGTCTAGTGAGGGAGAAATAAGCATCGGCTACACCCCCAGTGGGTCCGAACTCAAGAGACATGTTGCAGGTTTCAACATTTTTGGTGCGGTGAGCGTGGACCGTAGCCGGTGAAGGAAAATCTTGAATTAGGTTCGATGACAGGAGATGGGGGGAATGGTTCTGAATCAGGTCACTCGCAGCCACCCGCGACAGGGGAGTGGCTGGAGATGTTTGAGAAGTTCAAGCGAGAGGTCCTGCAGACAGTTCTCGCAGCAAGGAGCGAGTGCGAGACCCCGACAGTCCCCGTGGTTCCACCCCTGCAGATCGGCGAGAACGCACTGGCGCAGCGGCCGGGGAAGGAGGTGCCAGCAGAAGGAAGTGCGCGAGATCTCCCGGGGCGGCAGCTGTTCAGCAGTCCGGCGAGTGCTGAGGTGTGCGAGTTGGGTCCGCGCGAGAAGTCCATTCGCCGAGCAGGGGAAGGGAGCCCCTTTTGCGAGATGATCCTCTCGGCCCCAGTACCAGAGGGGTTTCGTGGGCCGGAGATGTCCTACTACACCGGCAAGGAGGATCCAGTCGTGCACCTGCAGTGGTTTGAGGACATGACATCAATCCTTCCCATGTCCGATGCTTTTCAATGCCGACTCTTCGCAACCACCCTGAAGGAGAAAGCAAGGGACTGGTTCCACCAGCTTCCCGCGGGTTCCATCTACACGTTCAATGATCTGCGCCGAGGCTTTCGGCTACGCTTCTCGACGTCAAAAAAGAGGAAGAAGGATGCGGAGGCTCTCTTCAAGATCAGGCAGAGGGAGGGAGAGTCCCTGGCACATTACGTGGATAGGTTCCAGGAGGAGATACACCTTGTGCAGGAGGTGCCGGGATTCGCCCTCAAGATGACGTTCATCGTAGGGTTGCGAGACGGGTTCTTCAAGATGGACCTGAAAAGAAGGCCTCCTTCATCCTTTGAAGAATTGATGGAGCGAGCAGCAGAGGAGATTGAAGGGGAGGCGGCCAACCCGGAGTTCTACAGGAGGTTGGCAAAGATGAGCGAGCCCGAGGTAAGGCAGCAAGAAGGAAGAAGGCGAGATGAACCCAGGGGTTAGGGGTTCGAAAGACCGCCTCGGAATTGGAGGAATCAAGAGCCCAACAACAGGTTGGGCTGGAGGCACCAGGAAGGACCGGCGAGAGGTCAGGAAGAAGGATACCGAGAAAGGGAAGCGGGAGGAATGAATCCGGGGTGGAGGCAGGGTCCCAGACCCCCTCACCCCCCAAGGTAACAAGCTATGGCGGTAGGCCGAGGCAGAGGAGGCAGAGGAGCAAGAGGAGGTAGAGGAAGAGCAGGAAGAGGGGGCAGGGTGGCGTTGCCTTATTGTGACTTTCACCAGGAAGAAGGTCACGCGACCGCCACCTGCCCAGAATTCTTGGAGGTGGAAAAGAAGAGGGTGCAGGCCTCCGACGGACCGCTGTTTGGTTTCTCAGGAGAGCGGAAGGAGGTCGAGGGAGGTGTTGGTCTCCAGGTGACGCTAGGAGGAGTCCCAAGAAACTGCCGGTTCGTCATTGTGGACGCTCCGAGCAGCTATAACGCCATTTTCGGACGCCCCCTCATCAGCGCCTTCCGGTGCGTGCCCTCATCGTACCATCAGTGCTTAAAGCTCCATAGTGGATGAGTCCAGGTCCGCGTCCGAGGAGATGCTAAGGTGGCGAGGCAGTGCTATGTGACTGCCGTCAACACCATCTCTTGGATGGCGGATGCTGAGAAGATGGATGAGGAGATGGCGAGGCCGGAGGGGCCAGGAGAAGAAGTGGAGAAGAGAGAAGTAGGGGGAGAGGGCGATGCCCGAGAGGAGAATATGGAGGTCGCTCGCGAGGAGTAGGAGGTCGAGCTGATGGAGGTCGCTCATGAGGAGCAGGAGGTCGAGCCGGTGGAGGCGGAAGGAGTCGCAGAGGAAGAGGCCCGGATAGAAGGGCGAAAAGCAAAGGGCCAATGAGAAGAGCCAGCCCGGCTCGAGGCGGCAGAAGAGGTGGTGGAGATGGAGGTCCTCACCCAGGAGGGGAGGGTGAAAGAGGTGCGGATCAGCGGGGGTCTCGGCCCGGAGGACAGGGTGAAGATGTTGGAGTGCATCCAGAAGAACGTGGATGTCTTCGCATGGAGCGCAGCTGATATGCCAGGCATCGAGGCGGACGTGGCTTGCCATCGTCTCAACCTCGATCCAGAAGCCCATCCCATCCGGCAGAAGAGAAGGACCTTCGCCAGCAAGCTCGAAGGACCCATCCGCGAGGAGGTGGCAAAACTCCTCGAAGCAGGTTTTGTATCGGAGATCCAGTACCCAAGCTGGGTCTCCAACGTCGTAATGGTAAAAAAGGCTGATGGCCGCTGGCGTATGTGTGTGGATTTTTCATTGTTAAATAAGGCCTGCCCTAAGGATTGTTATCCCCTGCCTCGGATCGACGCGCTGGTTGACTCAGCCGTCGGTTTTTCTGTGATGAGTTTTTTGAATGCTTTTTCAGGTTATCACCAGATCAGGATGCACCCCCCGGACGTCAAAGACGTCTCGTTCATCACCAGGGATGGATGCTACTGCTATAAGATGATGCCCTTCGGGCTGAAAAATGCAGGAGCAACCTACCAGAAGATGATGGACCGGGTATTTAGGGAGAATAGGGGAAGGACCTGGAGGTCTATGTGGACGGCCTTATGGTGAAGAGCAAGTGCGTGAACTCTCACATCCAGGACCTCGAGGAGACCTTCGCCACCCTACGCAAATACAAGATGCGCCTGAACCCCCTGAAGTGTGTATTCGGGGCCAGTAAAGGGAAATTCCTGGGGCATCTTCTCACCCCTCGGGGGATAGAACCTAACCCGGACAAGGTTAAGGCCATAATGGAGCTGGGGTCGCCGCGGAACGCCAAGGAAGTTCAGCGCTTGACCGGAAGACTCGCGGGGCTGAGCAGGTTTCTCTCCCAGCCGGGGAGAAATGCTCCCCCTTTTTCAAAACATTACGAGGTAACCAGAAGTTTGAATGGACAAAAGAATGTGAGGAGGCCTTCCAGGCCTTGAAGAGCCAACTCACCAAGGCTCCACTGCTCCAAGGTCCCAAAGAGGGAGAGGATCTATATCTATATCTCGGGGTCGGGACAGAGGCCGTAAGCTCCGTCCTGGTTCGGGAGGAAGGCAAGAAGCAGCTGCCCGTCTACTACGTGAGCAGGGTCCTGAGGGAAGCAGAGCTCAGATACCCGATTTTGGAGAAGTTGGCCTTTGCTCTGGTCATCGCAGCAAGGAAGCTCAGGCCATACTTCCAGGCCCATTCAATTCAAGTAGTGACGGACCACCCTCTCCGCCAGATCTTCGAAGGAGTGGAACACTCGGGAAGGCTCGCAAAATGGTCGATAGAGCTAAGTGAATTCAACATTACCTTCGTCCCTCGACTATCCATGAAGGCGCAGGTGGTGGCTGATTTCATGGCAGATTATATGGCCGAGATGAATGAAGATGGAGCCCCTCGTCACGTTCCGTGGAAGCTGCTGGTGGACGGGACTTCGGGCAAGAATTCCCTCGGAGGAGGGGTGGTGCTGGAGAGTCCCCAAGGAGTAAAGATCGAGCAGACACTAGTGGTACACTTCCCAATCACCAACAATCAGGCGGAGTATGAGGCGGTGATCGCCGGTCTACGGTTGGCCCAGGAGCTCGGAGTCCATGACGTGGAGGTCCTCACCGACTCAATGGTAATAGCCTCTCAGATCAGGGGAGAGTTCGAGACGAGGGAGCCTGCGCTCATAAGGTACTTGGCCAAAGTGAGAGGTCTCGTGGGAACGTTCAAAACTTTCTCCATCCGGCACGTCCCTCGGGGGGAGAGCACCCCGGCGGATCGGTTGGCCAAATCCGGTCCTCGAGCCGGGGGGATCCTGACGGACCTATTCCGCCCTTCGATTGAGGAGGGAGAACTCATGGAAGTAGAGCAGCGGCCCTCCTGGAAGGATCCCTTCGTCACCTTCCTTGCAACAGGAAAGTTTCCGGAGGAGGTTACGGACCAGAGGCGCTTCCGATATAAGTCCGCCTACTACGTGCTCCATGAGGGGGACTTGTATCGGAAGACCCTCTCGGGCCTCCTGGCCCAATGCGTTTCAGAGGAGGAGGTCCCAAGGATCTTGGAAGAAGTTCACTCCGGCGAGTGCGGCAGCCACTCGGGGAGCAGGATGTTGGAGGCAAGAATAATGAGGCTGGGGTACTTCTGGCCAACCCTAAGTAAAGACGCGGCAGCCTTCGCCAAGAGGTGCCAGAAGTGCCAAATGTTCGCCCCGCTTCAGCTCATGCCAGCTCAGAGGCTAAAGAGTATCACGACACCCTGGTCATTCGCCATATGGGGGATGGATCTGGTAGGACCCTTCCCCCAGGCTAGTGGGCAGAGGAGGTTTCTCCTAGTCATGATTGACTACTTCTCAAAGTGGTTGGAGGTCAAGGCGTTGGCTAAGGTCACCTCCCAGGTAATCCGCAACTTCGTATGGGGGGAGATCATTTGTCGACATGGGCTTCCACAGGCCATAGTCACGGATAATGGTCCGTAGTTCGCAAGCGAGGAATTCATCAGCTTCTGTGGCCAGCTGGGGATAGACCTCAGGTTTGCATCCGTTCACCATCCCAGGAGCAACGGGCAGGTGGAGGCGGCAAACAAGTTCATTGTGAACCTGCTCAAGAAGAAGGTGGAAAATCTAAAGGGCAATTGGGTGGAACAGCTTCCATCGGTCCTGTGGGCCCTAAGAACTACCCCCAACACCGCCACGGGAGAGACCCCTTTCAAGCTCTCTCACGGCTGCGAGGCCGTCATCCCCGTAGAGTTCGAGGTTATGACACCACGGGTAAAGGCCGCCGCAAGTGGAGAGGAAGATTGGAGAGCCGAGAATGAGGAAGAGTTGCGGCTCTCCCTCGACCTCATCGAAGAATCTCGGGACCTAGCAGCCATTCGCCAAGAAGAGGTCAAGCGGCGGATGGCCAAGTATTTCGATAAGCACGTCAGGGTCAAGCAGTTCGAGAAGGGAGATCTGGTGCTCAAGAAGGTCGACGCGGCCGGAAGGTCCGCCGCGGTGGGAAAACTTAACCCCAACTGGGAAGGCCCCTATGTCGTGGAAGAGGCACTAAAGTCTGGGGGGTATCGCCTTCAGAATGTGGAGGGACAACCTCTCAGCCACACATGGAGTGGTGACGATCTTAAACGTTTCTATCCCTGAAACTATGTAATAAAAATGTTTTGAAATAAGAATATTTTGTTTAACATATGTGTTTGAGATTGATACTGCAGCTTGCAGAAAAAACCCCGAACGCTCCAAAAACGGCCCCGAGCAGACCCGCTGTCCAGGCTCTCATCTAGCTGGCAGGTCCGAAGGCTCACTCGGTGGCAGGTTCCAAGGTGTTGAGAAAGTGGCCCCAAGCAGACCCGCTGTCCAAGCTCTCATCTAGCTGGCAGGTCCGAAGGCTCACTCGGAGGCAGGCTCTATGTGAAAGAAAAGAAGGCCCCGAGCAGACCCACTGTCTAGGCTCTCATCTAGCTGGCAGGTCCGAAGGCTCACTCGGTGGCAGGTTCCAAGGTGTTGAGAAAGTGGCCCCGAGCAGACCCGCTGTCCAGGCTCTCATCTAGCTGGCAGGTCCGAAGGCTCACTCGGAGGCAGGTTCTATGTGAAAGAAAAGAAGGCCCCGAGCAGACCCGCTGTCCAGGCTCTCATCTAGCTGGCAGGTCCGAAGGCTCACTCGGTGGCAGGTTCCAAGGTGTTGAGAAAGTGGCCCCGAGCAGACCCGCTGTCCAGGCTCTCATCTAGCTGGCAGGTCCGAAGGCTCACTCGGAGGCAGGTTCTATGTGAAAGAAAAGAAGGCCCCGAGCAGACCCGCTGTCCAGACTCTCATCTAGCTGGCAGGTCCAAAGGCTCACTCGGTGGCAGGTTCCAAGGTGTTGAGAAAGTGGCCCCGAGCAGACCCGCTGTCCAGGCTCTCATCTAGCTGGCAGGTCCGAATGCTCACTCGGAGGCAGGCTCTATGTGAAAGAAAAGAAGGCCCCGAGAAGACCCGCTGTCCAGGCTCTCATCTAGCTGGCAGGTCTGAAGGCTCACTCGGTGGCAGGTTCCAAGGTGTTGAGAAAGTGGCCCCGAGCAGACCCGCTGTCCAGGCTCTCATCTAGCTGGCAGGTCTGAAGGCTCACTCAGAGGCAGGTTCTATGTGAAAGAAAAGAAGGCCCCGAGCAGACCCGCTGTCCAGGCTCTCATCTAGCTGGCAGGTCCGAAGGCTCACTCGGTGGCAGGTTCCAAGGTGTTGAGAAAGTGGCCCCGAGCAGACCCGCTGTTCAGGCTCTCATCTAGCTGGCAGGTCCGAAGGCTCACTCGGAGGCAGGTTCTATGTGAAAGAAAAGAAGGCCCCGAGCAGACCCGCTGTCCAGGCTCTCATCTAGCTGGCAGGTCCGAAGGCTCACTCGGTGGCAGGTTCCAAGGTGTTGAGAAAGTGGCCCCGAGCAGACCCGTTGTCCAGGCTCTCATCTAGCTGGCAGGTCCGAAGGCTCACTCGGAGGCAGGTTCTATGTGAAAGAAAAGAAGGCCCCGAGCAGACCCGCTGTCCAGGCTCTCATCTAGCTAGCAGGTCTGAAGGCTCACTCGGTGGCAGGTTCCAAGGTGTTGATAAAGTGGCCCCGAGCAGACCCGCTGTCCAGGCTCTCATCTAGCTGGCAGGTCCGAAGGCTCACTCGGAGGCAGGTTCTATGTGAAATAAAAGAAGGCCTCGAGCAGACCCGCTGTCCAGGCTCTCATCTAGCTGGCATGTCCGAAGGCTCACTCGGTGGTAGGTTCCAAGGTGTTGAGAAAGTGGCCCCGAGCAGACCCGCTGTCCAGGCTCTCATCTAGCTGGCAGGTCTGAAGGCTCACTCGGTGGCAGGTTCCAAGGTGTTGAGAAAGTGGCCCCGAGCAGACCCGCTGTCCAGGCTCTCATCTAGCTGGCAGGTCTGAAGGCTCACTCAGAGGCGGGTTCTATGATTGAAGAAAAGATGGCCCCGAGCAGACCCGCTGTCCAGGCTCTCATCTAGCTGGCAGGTCCGTAGGCTCACTCGGTGGCAGATTCAAAACTCTCAAAGGGTGACCTCAAGAGCACTCACATAGACCACGCGCCGGAGAGGTGACCTCACTTCACTTTCATGACTACCTAAGCGAAACCCCGGTTTGGGCGAATGGTAAGGAGGTGTGAGTGGGGCAGGCAGCGGGAAGGCGAAGAGGGGCGACACGCCTAGGTCATCTCCGAGCATTCGCTGGATGGCCGGGACAGTCGCACTATGACTTAACGTCCTAATGAGCCTAGCGAGATATAGCGGCGAATGAGAAAGAATTAACGTCCTAATGAGCCTAGCGAGATATAGCGGCGAATGAGAAAGAATTAACGTCCTAGCGAGCCTAGCGAGACATAGCAGCAAATGAGAAAAAAGTGGAGATAGCACAAAAATGGAGATAGCACAAAAATTGTGATCAATATACATATCTTTCAGGGGGTACTCGCCCCGTTCGTGATTACATTCAAAAGGTTTAAGTAAAAGACAGCAAAAAACACAGGGCCCATCTCATGGGTCGGCAGGCTTCTCGCCAGAAGATCCATCGCTCTTGCCCGAATCTGGTAGGAGGGCGTCTTCTCGTGGCTCGCCGTCCTCATCTTCCGGGAAGGGGATCGGAATGAAGAGCTCGGGGACGACCTGTCGGGCAGAGAGGCATTCGGCCTCCTCCTTCAGGTACCCAGCCTGACGCAACACCTGCA
This sequence comes from Dactylorhiza incarnata, assembly GCA_033032865.1. Lineage (NCBI taxonomy): Eukaryota > Viridiplantae > Streptophyta > Magnoliopsida > Asparagales > Orchidaceae > Dactylorhiza > Dactylorhiza incarnata. The sequence goes on along the minus strand of JAWHQI010000595.1, from coordinate 154,072 downwards.
GCGCGTGCTTCACGGCGCTCTGGGCGTTCTCCTGCATCAATTGCTCCAGCTCGTGGTGGGGGTAGAAGTGCCCCCCACTCCCCAAGGCGAGTGCCGAGACCTCGGCTTCTCGCGACCGCTGGGCCTCGGCCTTAACCGCCGGACTTCGTCCTCAAGGCCGGCCACCCGAGCACGAAGCATCTCGGCAACTGTGGTATCCTAAAAATAATAACAAAGGTAGTAAGAAGAAGGTGCATCAATCGGCAACGGGTCACTCGCGGGGAGGGAGAAAATGTATACCTCTGCAACAGGGCGGCTGGCGAGAAGGGCTTCCGCAGCTGCCAACTTCGTCCTGAGTTCCTGCGCCTCGGCAGAAACGATGGTCCTGGACTCCTCAACCTCCGCCAAGCTCCGCGCCAGTTTGATGCTCCGGCGCGAAGACATATGCGCGAGCTCGAGCGCCCACAGCATGGCCCTGGCGCTCTCATGGGCGAGAACCTGAGTCGTCTCGGCATCATAGACTTCAGCATCTTCCCGGCCGTAGAGGGCATACGCGATGGCATAAGCCTCACCACTGGCGAGGTCGCTCTCTATCCATGACGGGTGGAGGGTGGAGAGCGAGACCCTGTTGACGTTCCGGTCCCACTTTACCAGGGGATCCCCTGAGGGGTCCACGTACTTCTCGCCGCTGGGGAAGTTCCGGTGGTCCCTGGGCAATGGAGGCAGCGGCAACGACGATCCCGTACGAAGGGTAGTCTCACCCGGCGCACCCACCCCCGGGGTTTGAGTCTGAGCACTCACCCCTAGGGTCTCGTCCAAGACCCCCTTCCCCTTGGCGGAGGGGGGATTTTTTGATTTCTTGGAGAAAGAGGAAGTCAGCGCCCCAGGTTTTCGCTTCTTTCCGCTAGGCTTGGAGGAGGAGGGTTCCTCCCGACAGGCATCCGTGGCGGCCTGTGCGAGGGACACGGAAGCCCCAGAGGGAAGCGGCGGGTGAAGGGGGAGGCTACGCACGCCTGCATAATATTGCGAATGATTTAGCGAATGGTATAAGAATCACAAGGCCGAAACGAACGAAGTCCCAAAAACTTACCCTCGCCCTGCGGAATGAGCGGGAGCGAGTTGACGTTTCGTCGGAGATAGACGAGGTCCATCCCGTGCTCCAGAATATATTGATGGAGTTTGGCCTCGTGCCCCCCTAGGGTCGGGGGGCGGAAGGTTGACTCCTCCTCCTGCACCGGGGCAAGAAGGGTGTTTCCTAGGCTCCCGCTGACAAAGATGAAGCGGCGAACCCAGTCGTGGTTTTTATTCGGGAGCCCGTAGTGCTTGAGTGGGGTCAGACCCGAGAAGAACGAGATGACGTTGGTGCAGCGGAAGGTGTAGAGTTTGCGGAAGATGGGCAGCGAGAACTCGATCCCCTCTTCTCGCAGGTAGCTCGCGTACCCGACCAGCATGGCGATGGAGTTGGGGTTGAGCTGGCCGGGCACGACTCCGTAGTACCTGAAGGTCTGGCGGAGTTCCGGCCAAATGGGAAGGCGAAACCCCACCTCGAAGTGCTCTAGCGGGATCGCGAGAGCACAGGGCGAGATGGAGTTTAGGCGCTCGTCCAGCCTGGTCTTTCGCGCCTCGAACCCAGGCGGAATGTAATCCGCGACCGCAGTCAAGTAAGCCTCTTCGGAGAGGTCGCATGAATCGAAAGTACGGTTGACGAACGCGCTGGCACACCTGGCCCTACCTTCCACATCACCACCCATTTCGCGAATGCCGAAGGACAAGGGAGCAGCAGAGAAGAGAGAAGCGCGAGTGCTAGCGCGAGGAAAGAGAGGGAGCGGATGGTAAGGTATTTAATACGGTGGTTGAAAGGCCTATTTATAGAGGGGCTAAACGGCGTTTGGGCTTTCGAGGTAACGGGTGTGCGGATAGCAGTCGCGCCTTCCCGACGCCTCGGAACCCGGGCCGACCCCTCTCGCCCATTAATGACAAATGCCATGTGGCTATTCGCTCATCGACTACGCTAAAGAGGTTAAGAAAGCATTCGGCAAATACCCAAACAAGATATAGGAAATAAGAGACAAGGGATAGAGCATTCGCAAAACACAGGGCATAAGATTATTACAAACAGAAATAAAAGTTCAGCATCCGCGGTACAGAAAACAGAAGAATTACAAGAAGTTCGAATGAAGACTAGCTCAATACTCCTCCCAGACCCACCGACCTCGCTTTCGCGACCCAGCTTCCAGGGCATTCATGGGCGGTAATATGCGAGCATGTTGGTGATCTCATGGGAAGCCAGTTGGAGTTGGTCCCGGGCTCGCGCGGCGTGTCTTTCGGGAGACAACTCCCCTCCTTCACCCCCCAGGCGCTCCACCGTTGCGAGAATGCGCGAGTAGTCCCGCTTGAGGTCCTTTAACTCACGCGCGACTCTCAGCCGCACGTCGTCCACCTGGCCGGCGACGTTCCGCTGGATGTGGATGAGCTTCCCCAAGACCTCCGTGATCCGCTCCTTCAGGGTCGCGTGATCTGAGGAGTCGCCCAGAAAGTCGGCTAGATCCCCACGGGAAGGGAGAGGCGAGAGCGTCCCCTCTTCCCCCTCGTTGTAGGAATCAAAGGGGGAGGCTTCCCGATAGCCTGCGAAATCACAATTAGGTCAGTAGCAGTAAAATATGCGAGTACGATAGGGGCAGGTGAGTGAACTGACCTGGGGTGGGGTCCTTATGACCTGAAGGACGAGACGAATGGGGGTGCGTTCCAAACAGCCCGGCGGGAGGTAGGACCTTTCCCTTTCCAGGACGGTAGGGCTGTGAGATAGGAGCTGGAGCATCCGCAGGATCATCCGCGCGGCCCTGCTGACCGGATCCCTTCTGGGGAGATACCCTCGGCTCATCCGCAAGCACGGAGGGGTTCGGTCGAACAGGGGAACTCGGAGGAATAGAGTTCCGCAGCGGAAGGTTGGGGTCGAGGGCTGCAAAAAACAGTGGCCAGCAACGAGCAGCATGAAGGGGGAATTTAAAAGGGTTTACAACTTGCCGGGCTGCAATGAGGTCTCGCCCGGAGGGGGTGGAGGAGCAAGGTCCAGATCTGGAGGCCCCTCGTCCGGGGGAGGTGGCACCGCGACACTGCTCGAGACGGCCCCGTGGCCGGTCTCGGGCATCGAAATCCCCTGCGAATGGTCAGAGCAAAGTCAGGGTAAGGGGAGGAACTAAACAGAGGAACGAGAGGAATCCTCATACCTGCATCCCGGGGTCCGGAGGATTCCTCTCCGGAAGAGTATCCGCCGGCGGAGTGTTCGCCGGTGGAGTACCCGCAGGAGATTCCGAGGCAGTCTCGCCTCTCTGACGATTCAGTCGAATCGCCTTGGCTCGACGCGAGACGTAGAGGGCACTCAGATCCCGCTTAGACAAAAGCCAGGGAGCAAATTTGGCTTCCTTGGGGGCAGTTACAGCTTGGGCCGCGGCCAGACGCTCGATCATCTCCCGCGAGAGGGGTCTCGCGGAAGGCTTGTGAGAAGACATTGATATCGGTGAAGGACTAAGGGAGGGAAGAAGCTCCGAATCAGGGGTTGACAGCGCTCCAGGAAGATCTGACATGAAGAGATATATATATGGCAACGGTGGGACCCACGGAATCTTGTGGGTCCAGTCAGCAAGCACTCACCGAATACAGGGTTGGATTGTTCTTTCCGAGCGTAGTAACCACTCGCAAAGAGCGGGGATTGTGTACAACCCGTATTCGCCGAATGGGCCCCTCAAGCCAACTGGCGAGACCTGGGTCAGCCAGATCATTCGCCCCGGCTAGGAGGTGGAAGTACCCCCGGGTTGGTGGGGGTAAGCTGTGGAAGAGAAGGAGCTAGGAGAGTGGTGCCCTCACGGACCACTCGCCCGGAAGTGTGGGCATTCGCCCAGCTAAGCGGGTGCCCAGCGAGTGGTGCCCTCACGGACCACTCGCCCAAAAGGATTTGAGGGGAAAATGACCATAATAACCCTTGTGGGCTGCAAATAGCCCTTCAGAACAGCGGAGTTAGGCTATTAGCAGACCCATTTGGGGTGCGGTTAGTAAAACTTAAAGGCGGATTCATGCTGTTTGCAGACCAGCCTAGAAAAATCTATAAATAGACCCTTAAGGGCACCTTGGAGGAGATCCGATTTTAGAGAATCCTCTCCTCTAGGCAAGTTTTGGTTGGCAGCCAGTGCCCTCCAAGGTGCCCGGTTGAGCTTTAGTTTGGGAGGGGAAGCTCTCTAAGATCTTCCGGTGTTGAAACCGAGACGTGCGAACAAGACTTAGTCTCTGTGGAGTTCAGGGCCCTCAGCTAGCCGAGGGGCGACCAATCCTTACTCCTCCCAAGGGAGAGCTCTAAGTTGAAGGTGTTGGAACTAGGAACTGGACCAAGGGCTTAGTGGGGAGGTCCCGCCACATACCCGAAAGTTCCCTAGGAACTTCCCCTCCCAAGCCACTACTAAGCTTGGGCACCACTGGAGGCTCTCCTCACCCCCTAGAGAGACTTGGGGAGGGAGAGAGAGAGCGAGAGAGCTAGCCTAGAATGAGATCCCCCCAAATGGTGCCCCCTTGGTCCTATTTATAGGATTTCTGAAGTTGTCTGCAAATAGCCGAAAACTGGTCTGCCAGATTACCAAAATACCCTTGAACTGGGCTGCAGATAGCCAAATCCCGCTGCTCTTGGACTGCGAATAACCAAAATTGGATTGCGAATAGCCAAATCCTGCTACCCTTGGGCGCTAAACGCAGCCCGCCTACCCGGCTTGGAGCTGGGCGAGCCGGAGGCCTGCCGGCCTCCCCGGCTCGCCCCCACAAGGCTCTGGGCGAGCCGGAGGCCTCCCGGCCCTCCCAGCTCACCCCCACAAGGCTCTGGGCGAGCCGGAGGCCTCCCGGCCCTCCCGGCTCGCCCCCACAAGGCTCTGGGCGAGCCGGAGGCCTCCCGGCCCTCCCCGCTCGCCCCCACAAGGCTCTGGGCGAGCCGAAGGCCTCCCGGCCCTCCCAGCTCGCCCCCACAAGGGTCTGGGCGAGCCGGAGGCCTCCCTGCCCTCCCATCTCGCCCCCACAAAGCTCTGGGCAAGCCGGAGGCCTCCCGGCCCTCCCAGCTCGCCCCCACAAGAGTCTGGGAGAGCCGGAGGCCTCCCGGCCCTCCCCGGCTCGCCCTCACAAGGCTCTGGGCGAGCCGGAGGCCTCCTGGCCCTCCCAGCTCGCCCCCACAAGAGTATGGGCGAGCCGGAGGCCTCCCGACCCTCCCAGCTCGCCCCCACAAGACTCTGGGCGAGCCGGAGGCCTCCCGGCCCTCCCAGCTCGCCCCCACAAGGCTCTGGGCGAGCCGGAGGCCTCCCGGCCCTCCCAGCTCGCCCCCACAAGGGTCTGGGCGAGCCGGAGGCCTCCCGGCCCTCCCAGCTCTCCCCCACAACGTTCTGGGGGAGCCGGAGGCCTCCCGGCCCTCCCAGCTCGCCTCCACAAGACTCTGGGCGAGCCGGAGGCCTCCCGGCCCTCCCAGCTCTCCCCCACAAGGCTCTGGGCGAGCCGGAGGCCTCCCGGCCCTCCCAGCTCGCCCCCACAAGGGTCTGGGCGAGCCGGAGGCCTCCCGGCCCTCCCAGCTCTCCCCCACAAGGTTCTGGGCGAGCCGGAGGCCTCCCGGCCCTCCCAGCTCGCCCCCACAAGGGTCTAGGCGAGCCGGAGGCCTCCCGGCCCTCCCAGCTCGCGCCCAAAAAGCTATGGGAGATCCGGAGGCCTCCCGGCCCTCCCAGCTCGCCCCCACAAGAGTCTGGGCGAGCCGGAGGCCTCCCGGCCATCCCCGGCTCGCCCTCACAAGGCTCTGGGCGAGCCGGAGGCCTCCCGGCCCTCCCAGCTCGCCCCCACAAGGGTCTGGGCGAGCTGGAGGCCTCCCGGCCCTCCCAGCTCGCCCCCACAAAGTTCTGGGCGAGCCGGAGGCCTCCCAGCCCTCCCAGCTCGCCCCCACAAGGGTCTGGGCGAGCCGGAGGCCTCCCAACCCTCCCAGCTCGCCCCCACAAAGCTCTGGGCGAGCCGGAGGCCTCCCGACCCTCCCAGCTCGCCCCCACAAGAGTCTGGGCGAGCTGGAGGCCTCCCGGCCCTCCCCGGCTCGCCCTCACAAAGCTCTGGGCGAGCCGGAGGCCTCCCGGGGTCGCGCCCTTTGGAAATATTGGGCCTAAAAATATCTTGGGCCTCGGGGGCCCACTCGGCGAATACAGGGTTGTACACAATCCCCGCTCATTTCGAGCGTGGCTCACGCTCGGAAAGAAATGTCCAACCCTGCATATTCGACGAGTGTCGCTGGGAATCCGGTTATTGGTGATATCTTGGAAAAGCCACAGCGCCTCCCCGAGAGGTCCCCCAAACTTGCCGGCTAGTGAGAGCCCGGCTAGCTGAGCCATCTCGGGGAAAAACACAGCCTCCCCGAGAGGCCTTCCTACCCTGCCGGCTAGTGAGAGCCCGACTAGCGGGACCACCTTGGGGGAAAAATACATAGCCTCCCCGAGAGGCCTTCCTACCCTGCCGGCTAGTGAGAGCCCGGCTAGCGAGACCACCTCGAGGAAAAAACACTTAGCCTCCCCGAGAGGCCTTCCTACCCTGCCGGCTAGTGAGAGCCCGACTAGCGGGACCACCTTGGGGGAAAAAATACATAGCCTCCCCGAGAGGCCTTCCTACCCTGCCGGCTAGTGAGAGCCCGGCTAGCGAGACCACCTCGAGGGAAAAACACTTAGCCTCCCCGAGAGGCTTTCCTACCCTGCCGGCTAGTGAGAGTCCGACTAGCGGAGCCGCCTCGGGGGAAAAATACATAAGAGAATTTTCGGCCACTGAGCGGTTCCTGACCCTGCCCGCTAGGTGGGAGCCTGGTCAGCGGGCCAGTATCGGGACTAAGTACTTGGGACTTTTCTGCCACCGAGCGATCCTCGGACCTACCAGCTTGATGGGAGCCTGGTCAGCGGGCCAGCATCGGGACTAAGTACTTGGGACTTTTCTGCCATCGAGCGATCCTCGGACCTGCCAGCTTGATGGGAGCCTGGTCAGCGGGCCAGCATCGGGACTAAGTACTTGGGACTTTTCTGCCACCGAGCGATCCTCGGACCTACCATCTTGATGGGAGCCTGGTCAGCGGGCCAGCATCGGGACTAAGTACTTGGGACTTTTCTGCCACCGAGCGATCCTCGGACCTGCCAGCTCGATGGGAGCCTGGTCAGCGGGCCAGCATTGGGACTAAGTACTTGGGACTTTTCTGCCACCGAGCGATCCTCGAACCTGCCAGCTTGATGGGAGCCTGGTCAGCGGGCCAGCATCGGGACTAAGTACTTGGGACTTTTCTGCCACCGAGCGATCCTCGGACCTGCCAGCTCGATGGGAGCCTGGTCAGCGGGCCAGCATTGGGACTAAGTACTTGGGACTTTTCTGCCACCGAGCGATCCTCGAACCTGCCAGCTTGATGGGAGCCTGTTCAGCGGGCCAGCATCGGGACTAAGTACTTGGGACTTTCCTGCCACCGAGCGATCCTCGGACCTGCCAGCTTGATGGGAGCCTGGTCAGCGGGCCAGCATCGGGACTAAGTACTTGAGACTTTCCTGCCACCGAGCGATCCTCGGACCTGCCAGCTTGATGGGAGCCTGGTCAGCAGGCCAGCATCGGGACTAAGTACTTGGGACTTTTCTTCCACCGAGCGATCCTCGGACCTGCCAGCTTGATGGGAGCCTGGTCAGCGGGCCAGCATCGGGACTAAGTACTTGGGACTTTTCTACCACCGAGCGATCCTCGGACCTGCCAGCTCAATGGGAGCCTGGTCAGCGGGCCAGCATCGGGACTAAGTATTTGAAAACTTTCACTACATTAATCATCACATTACATGCAAGAAAAAACTAAGTAAACAACCACGCTATATGAACTTAAGGGTGGAGAGAAGAAACTGAGCACTTAAACAAACTTGGTCTCCTACTGCCGAGGGTGGTCTCCCTCGTTCCCATTTGGTTGTTGTTGTTGCCGCACCAAACCCCTCGCTTCCTTCAATCCCAAGAACTCAGGGCAGTTGATCGTCGCGTGACCTTCCTCATCGTGGAGGTCACAATAGGGTAACTCCACCCTACCCCCTCTTCCTCTTCTTCCTGCTTTTCTGACTCTCCTCCTTTTTTCCCAGCCAATCGTCATGGTCTGTTGAGGCGGTGGAGGGGATGCCCTTGGCCTCTGCCCCCACCTAGGGAGGTCAACCCCATCTTCCTGGAAGTTGTATTCCTCTTGGTCGAACTTTCTCTTGGGAGCCCCTACTCTTCCCCCCTGCTGCCTTGCCTCTGGCTCACTCAGCTTAGCCAGCCTTCTCGCGAACTCCGGGTTGGCCTCCTCACTCTCGACTTCTTCTGCCACCCTTTCCATCAACTCTTCAAAGGACGAAGGAGCTCTTCTCTTGAGGTCCATCTTGAAGAAGCCCTCCCGCAGCCCCAACGTGAAGGCAAGCTTGAGGGTGTACCCGGGCACTTCTTGGACTAGGAGAACCTCCTCCCTGAACCGTTCCAGATAGTGAGCCAGCGACTCCCCTGGCTCTTGTTTGATCTTGAAAAGTGCCTCGGCATCTTTCTTCCTCTTCCTTGACGTCGAGAAGCGTAGCAGGAAAACTCGGCGCAAGTCTTCGAAGGCATAGATGGATCCCGCAGGGAGCTGGTGGAACCAATCTCTAGCCTTCTCTTTCAGAGTTGTCGCGAAGAGTCGACACTTGAAAGCGTCCGACATGGGCATGATGGAGACCATGTGCTCAAACCACTACAGGTGCAAGGCGGGGACATCCTTGCCGAAGTAGTGAGACATCTCCGCCCTCTTGAACCCCTCCGGAATCGGGGCTGAGAGGATCAGCTCACAAAAAGGACCTCATACGCTCGCCCCCCTTTGGGGTTGGGCGAGTGGGGGCATGGCGCCTCCCCTCTCGCCCCCTTGGGTCTCTGCGAGTGGGGGTCGAGGACCTCCCCACTCGCCCACTTGGGTCTCGGCGAGTGGGGGTCGAGGACCTCCCCACTCGCCCACTTGGGTCTTGGCCAGTGGGGGTCGAGGACCTCCCCACTCGCCCACTTGGGTCTCGGCGAGTGGGGGTCGAGGACCTCCCCACTCGCCCCCTTCCGGCACCTCTTTCCCGGATGCTTGGCCGAGGACGCTCTCGCCCACCTTTTGAGGTGAGGCCTCCGGACCACTTTCTCTCCTGCCTTCGCCTATCGTGGCGAAAGTTAGCTGCAAGGTCTGCAAGATCTCTTGCCTGAAATTTTCAAACATCTCCAACGTCGCTCTATCCACCAGGGGTTGCGAGCGACCTGGGTCGGATCCTCCACCTCCAGCCATGGAGCTCATCTTAAGAGTTTCTTCAATCAGTCACACTCCACGCTCACCGCACCATGTGTTGAAACCGAGACTTGCGAACAAGACTTAGTCTCTGTGGAGTTCGGGGCCCTCAGCTAGCCGAGGGGCGACCAATCCTTACTCCTCCCAAGGGAGAGCTCTAAGTTGAAGGTGTTGGAACTAGGAACTGGACCAAAGGCTTAGTGGGGAGGTTCCGCCACATACCCGAAAGTTCCCTAGGAACTTCCCCTCCCAAGCCACTACTAAGCTTGGGCACCACTGGAGGCTCTCCTCACCCCCTAGAGAGACTTGGGGAGGGAGAGAGAGAGGGAGAGAGCTAGCCTAGAATGAGATCCCCCCAAATGGTGCCCCCTTGGTCCTATTTATAGGATTTCTGAAGTTGGGCTGCAAATAGCCGAAAACTGGTCTGCCAAATTACCAAAATACCCTTGAACTGGGCTGCAGATAGCCAAATCCCACTGCTCTTGGACTGCGAATAACCAAAACTGGACTGCGAATAGCCAAATCCCGCTACCCTTGGGCGCTAAACGCAGACCGCCTACCCGACTTGGAGCTGGGCGAGCCGAGGCCTCCCGGCCTCCCCGGCTCGCCCCCACAAGGCTCTGGGAGAGCCGGAGGCCTCCCGGCCCTCCCGGCTCACCCCCACAGGGCTCTGGGCGAGCCGGAGGCCTCCCGGCCCTCCCGGCTCGCCCCCACAAGGCTCTGGGCGAGCCGGAAGCCTCCCGGCCATCCCAGCTCGCCCCCACAAGGCTCTGGGTGAGCCGAAGGCCTCCCGGCCCTCCCAGCTCGCCCCCACAAGGGTCTGGGCGAGCCGGAGGCCTTCCGGCCCTCCCAGCTCGCCCCCACAAGAGTCTGGGCGAGCCGGAGGCCTCCCGGCCCTCCCCGGCTCGCCCTCACAAGGCTCTGGGCGAGCCGGAGGCCTCCCGGCCCTCCCAGCTCGCCCCCACAAGAGTCTGGGCGAGCCGGAGGCCTCCCGGCCCTCCCAGCTCGCCCCCACAAGACTCTGGGCGAGCCGGAGGCCTCCCGGCCCTCCCAGCTCGCCCCCACAAGGCTCTGGGCGAGCCGGAGGCCTCCCGGTCCTCCCAGCTCGCCCCCACAAGGGTCTGGGCGAGCCGGAGGCCTCCCGGCCCTCCCAGCTCGCCCCCACAAAGTTCTGGGCGAGCCGGAGGCCTCCCGGCCCTCCCAGCTCGCCCCCACAAGACTCTGGGCGAGCCGGAGGCCTCCCGTCCCTCCCAGCTCGCCCCCACAAGGCTCTGGGCGAGCCGGAGGCCTCCCGGCCCTCCCAGCTCGCCCCCACAAGGGTCTGGGCGAGCCGGAGGCCTCCCGGCCCTCCCAGCTCGCCCCCACAAGGGTCTGGGCGAGCCGGAGGCCTTCCGGCCCTCCCAGCTCGCCCCCACAAGAGTCTGGGCGAGCCGGAGGCCTCCCGGCCCTCCCCGGCTCGCCCTCACAAGGCTCTGGGCGAGCCGGAGGCCTCCCGGCCCTCCCAGCTCGCCCCCACAAGAGTCTGGGCGAGCCGGAGGCCTCCCGGCCCTCCCAGCTCGCCCCCACAAGACTCTGGGCGAGCCGGAGGCCTCCCGGCCCTCCCAGCTCGCCCCCACAAGGCTCTGGGCGAGCCGGAGGCCTCCCGGTCCTCCCAGCTCGCCCCCACAAGGGTCTGGGCGAGCCGGAGGCCTCCCGGCCCTCCCAGCTCGCCCCCACAAAGTTCTGGGCGAGCCGGAGGCCTCCCGGCCCTCCCAGCTCGCCCCCACAAGACTCTGGGCGAGCCGGAGGCCTCCCTTCCCTCCCAGCTCGCCCCCACAAGGCTCTGGGCGAGCCGGAGGCCTCCCGGCCCTCCCAGCTCGCCCCCACAAGGGTCTGGGCGAGCCGGAGGCCTCCCGGCCCTCCCAGCTCGCCCCCACAATGTTCTGGGCGAGCCGGAGGCCTCCCGGCCCTCCCAGCTCGCCCCCACAAGGGTCTGGGCGAGCCGGAGGCCTCTCGGCCCTCCCAGCTCGCCCCCACAAGAGTCTGGGCGAGCCGGAGGCCTCCCGGCCCTCCCCGGCTCGCCCTCACAAGGCTCTGGGCGAGCCGGAGGCCTCCCGGCCCTCCCAGCTCGCCCCCACAAGGTTCTGGGCGAGTTGGAGGCCTCCCAGCCCTCCCAGCTCGCTCCCACAAAGTTCTGGGCGAGTCGGAGGCCTCCCGGCCCTCCCGGCTCGCCCCCACAAGGCTCTGGGCGAGCCGGAGGCCTCCCGGCCATCCCAGCTCGCCCCCACAAGGCTCTGGGCGAGCCGAAGGCCTCCCGGCCCTCCCAGCTCGCCCCCACAAGGGTCTGGGCGAGCCGGAGGCCTTCCGGCCCTCCCAGCTCGCCCCCACAAGAGTCTGGGCGAGCCGGAGGCCTCCCGGCCCTCCCCGGCTCGCCCTCACAAGGCTCTGGGCGAGCCGGAGGCCTCCCGGCCCTCCCAGCTCGCCCCCACAAGAGTCTGGGAGAGCCGGAGGCCTCCCGTCCCTCCCAGCTCGCCCCCACAAGACTCTGGGCGAGCCGGAGGCCTCCCGGCCCTCCCAGCTCGCCCCCACAACGCTCTGGGCGAGCCGGAGGCCTCCCGGCCCTCCCAGCTCGCCCCCACAAGGGTCTGGGCGAGCCGGAGGCCTCCCGGCCCTCCCAGCTCGCCCCCACAAGGGTCTGGGCGAGCCGGAGGCCTTCCGGCCCTCCCAGCTCGCCCCCACAAGAGTCTGGGCGAGCCGGAGGCCTCCCGGCCCTCCCCGGCTCGCCCTCACAAGGCTCTGGGCGAGCCGGAGGCCTCCCAGCCCTCCCAGCTCGCCCCCACAAGAGTCTGGGAGAGCCGGAGGCCTCCCAGCCCTCCCAGCTCGCCCCCACAAGACTCTGGGCGAGCCGGAGGCCTCCCGGCCCTCCCAGCTCGCCCCCACAAGGCTCTGGGCGAGCCGGAGGCCTCCCTGCTCTCCCAGCTTGCCCCCACAAGGGTCTGGGCGAACCGGAGGCCTCCCGGCCCTCCCAGCTCGCCCCCACAAGAGTCTGGGCGAGCCGGAGGCCTCCCGGCCCTCCCCGGCTCGCCCTCACAAGGCTCTGGGCGAGCCGGAGGCCTCCCGGCCCTCCCAGCTCGCCCCCATAAGAGTCTGGGAGAGCCGGAGGCCTCCCGGCCCTCCCAGCTCGCCCCCACAAGACTCTGGGCGAGCCGGAGGCCTCCCGGCCCTCCCAGCTCGCCCCCACAAGGCTCTGGGCGAGCCGGAGGCCTCCCGACCCTCCCAGCTCGCCCCCACAAGGTTCTGGGCGAGCCGGAGGCCTCCCTGCCCTCCCAGCTCGCTCCCACAAGGGTCTGGGCGAGCCGGAGGCCTTCCGGCCCTCCCAGCTCGCCCCCACAAGGGTCTGGGTGAGCCGGAGGCCTCCCGGCCCTCCCCGGCTCGCCCTCACAAGGCTCTTGGCGAGCCGGAGGCCTCCCGGCCCTCCCAGCTCGCCCCCACAAGAGTCTGGGCGAGCCGGAGGCCTCCCGGCCCTCCCAGCTCGCCCCCACAAGACTCTGGGCGAGCCGGAGGCCTCCCGGCCCTCCCAGCTCGCCCCCACAAGGCTCTGGGCGAGCCGGAGGCCTACCGGCCCTCCCAGCTCGCCCCCACAAGGGTCTGGGCGAGCCGGAGGCCTCCCGGCCCTCCCAGCTCGCCCCCACAAAGTTCTGGGCGAGCCGGAGGCCTCCCGGCCCTCCCAGCTCGCCCCCACAAGACTCTGGGCGAGCCGGAGGCCTCCCGTCCCTCCCAGCTCGCCCCCACAAGGCTCTGGGCGAGCCGGAGGCCTCCCGGCCCTCCCAGCTCGCCCCCACAAGGGTCTGGGCGAGCCGGAGGCCTCCCGGCCCTCCCAGCTCGCCCCCACAAGGGTCTGGGCGAGCCGGAGGCCTCCCGGCCCTCCCAGCTCGCCCCCACAATGTTCTGGGCGAGCCGAAGGCCTCCCGGCCCTCCCAGCTCGCCCCCACAAGGGTCTGGGCGAGCCGGAGGCCTCCCGGCCCTCCCAGCTCGCCCCCACAAGGGTCTGGGCGAGCCGGAGGCCTCCCGGCCCTCCCAGCTCGCCCCCACAAGAGTCTGGGCGAGCCGGAGGCCTCCCGGCCCTCCCCGGCTCGCCCTCACAAGGCTCTGGGCGAGCCGGAGGCCTCCCGGCCCTCCCAGCTCGCCCCCACAAGGGTCTGGGCGAGCCGGAGGCCTCCCGGCCCTCCCAGCTCGCCCCCACAAAGTTCTGGGCGAGCCGGAGGCCTCCCGGCCCTCCCAGCTCGCCCCCACAAGGGTCTGGGCGAACCGGAGGCCTCCCGGCCCTCCCAGCTCGCCCCCACAAAGCTCTGGGCGAGCCGGAGGCCTCCCGGCCCTCCCAGCTCGCCCCCACAAGAGTCTGGGCGAGCCGGAGGCCTCCCGGCCCTCCCCGGCTCGCCCTCACAAGGCTTTGGGCGAGCCGGAGGCCTCCCGGGGTCGCGCCCTTTGGAAATATTGGGCCTAAAAATATCTTGGGCCTCGGGGGCCCACTCGGCGAATACAGGGTTGTACATCCGGGTGTGTGGCGGGACCTCCTCGCTTCAGCCTTGGGTCTATTCCTATTCTCACATCCACCATCAAGAGAGTCTAGTGAGGGAGAAATAAGCATCGGCTACACCCCCAGTGGGTCCGAACTCAAGAGACCTGTTGCAGGTTTCAACAGCTAGGCCGAGTTTTCCGGAATTCCGTTGCCCGATTAGCAGACAAAGAAAGTTGGGGGAAGGGCAGTGACACGGAACGAAATATTTTAGATTTTGGACAACTGAAGAATATCAAATATCTCGTCTCATGTAATCGTCTGTCTTTTTAATCTAGTGAAACAACATACAGCCCGCTGACACAGCCAATCTTGAAGTGAAAAACTTATTTAATAAAAATTTATTTAAAAAATATATATATATTAATTATATATAAATTTAGTTTATAAAAAATTACTATAACTACTAAATCTAGATTATTTTTTAGTTATAAGTCTGCATATAAATTTAGTTATAGTAATTCTGTAATTATATATTTGATAAATATTTATTATATATAAACCAGCATATAAATTTACTTTATTTTTACATTATTATTATATTTATTATAACTATTTTTTAATAATTTGTTTATAAACAATATATTATTTATATTTAAATTATATTTTTTTCGTTCAATACTGAAAATGATATTTCTCCAAACAATTTCGCTAATTTTTTCACCATTCTGCAAAACAGGCGAGCCAAATAAAGCATATTGTGCTCTACGGAGCCGACTGAAGTGATCTAATTGGCAATCTATCTCTTCACTATCAAGTACAATAAGCAATTGTTCGTGTAACGATATTTTTCGTAGAAGAAGAAAATATGACCGCGACACTTCTCAAGAAACCGCATTTTTAATCATTCCCCATGATATTAAATTATGTCTTAATCAAATTCACCAACACTTAATTAATAATAGAAATACGTTGATTGGCCGGTGTGTAATCATTTTGATATATCATAATCCCCGTTAAAAAATTATTTTTAGAAAAAATATCATGAAATTCATGAACAACAAATATTATTTGTTCTAGGATGCTTCGACAGGAGATGTAGAGTAAAATAATAAATATTTTTCCGTGCAATTTAAACCATTAATAAAAAAAAACTATGAAATCATTTTCATGATCGGCATAAATTATATTATGCGAAGCAGCATCTTTCATTAATAATGAGACGTTGAATTTTCAAATAAGCGGGCCGCTCACTTCCACAAGGCCCAGCCCGCGTTTCTCGGATCAGCAATTACCGCTTATTTATATAACGGCCATCGCCGTTAGGCCCCTGCAGAACCCGATCTCACGGGGATCAATTAACGGCCGGGGTCCGCGATGGGGAATTGCCAGACGGCGGATACGGCGGCGCCGGTGGCGGAGATCGAGCACCCCGACGGGAAGCGCGAGCGGATCTATTGGCCAATCAGCGCTAGCCACGTCATGACCTCCAACCCCGGGTACTACGTCGCCCTCGTCACCGATTCCGTCGACGGCGGCGATGGTCGTTCCCCGGCGAGGCAGGTGAGGCTTCTTCGGCCGGACGACAGCCTCCGCGTGGGCCAACTCTACCGCCTCGTTAGCTACGAAGGTTCTGCTAATATTCATCTCGAAATCCGTCCATTTCGCCGTTTGGCTGCCGTTAATTTTATCTGACGGCAAATTGGGCCGTCGGCCGCCGGATTTTTGCAGAGGTGATAAGGGAGTTCGGTACGAAGAAGCGGATGAGGCTGAGCCGTCTTCTCCAGAAGCAGAAGGAGAGGGATGAACGGAGGAGGAGTTACGCCGCTGGCGGCGATTTCGAGAACAGATCGACCGATAAGGTAAACTTTTTAATATTACTTAATACACATTCCTTATATATATATATTTATTTATTTATTTAAAATTATATAATGATCTAAACTATACGCCAGCTTAACGAGCTTTTATATTACTTATATAATTCATATTTTGTTCTAATGGGATTAAATATTGCTAATACTCAATTAATAATATTTGCTAATATTTAACGGCCAAACTACAGTGTTCCGGTTCCCGCTTGCATCAGCGCATCTAAAAACGTATGAAATACGGATATAAATATTTTTATTTAGAAAAAATCTTATAAGATAGAATAATACTGCTAGTTTTGGATCCTCAGGGTTAAAATCAATTTTGAATTCAAAGAAAAATGGACCTCCAATTCTAATTTTAGAGCCAGAATTCTAATTATATATTTGAATGCATACCAAAAATTTCTATGAACAATGATTAAAGAAGTCGATCGCCGAGCTTACTGTAAGTCCTAGGGCGCAATATATATAACTTTCTTTAACACATCATTGAGTTCATATTTAGATGTCGGGGGAGGGGTTGGCGGCGTCGAGGGAGATTAGGGAAGGTCATAATGGGTCGGCCTTCAGTGATCGATGGAGATCGAGGAGGCTTTGCACTGGTTGGCCGCCGGCGATCGAGGGAGATAGTAGAAGAGGGGTTTGGGCTTCTTGAGATTTTTGGTGTGCATGTAGCGATTTTGAGTGTGCGCGCTAGAGGGGGGGGAATAGATTTTAAGAGAAAATGTTGGTGTGCGGATAATATTAACCTTTGACAATTGTTTAGGACTTTTAGGGAATTAAAAGAGTCTTTACTTTAGTAGTAAATATAAGATATATATATATTCTTCTAAATAGTAGAAGCCGTACGGCCTTTTTTCAGCTTTAATAATTCTCCGCCGTTGGATATGGGATGAGCGGCTGCTGATGTGAAATTACCAATTTTGGTGCGAAGTGTCAGGTGGAGGAAGAGGGAGGAGAGGAGCTGGTGCAGACAGCGGGGCCCACCATTATTTGCAAAGCAGGGAGCCAGCGGCAGTGGAGGCCAACTCTGCTCAGCATTGCGGAGGCGGGCAACTGACTTCTCCGCTTATTTTCTTAATTTTTTTTTCTCTTTTTTCGGAAGAAAGTAATTAATTAACTTGGGATTCTACCACGTGTAAAGGACGGTTTAGATTGAATCTGTGCATGCTCTCGTTTTAGCTTGTGATAATCAAAACATTTTATTTGACTATTTGTACTTCTTTTATTTCAAAAATTAAGATATTATTAGAACCTCTAAAATACATATTTGTACCTCCTCCTCTTGTTTCTCTCCCTCACGCCCGAAAGCCGCCGCTCCTGTTTCGAGTATCCGAAGTTGTCGCCCGACCTCCCCATTGCGCCGCCCCCTTTGTGATTTTTCGGCCGGCGTGATCATTTTTCGGGTCATTTCGACTCCTTTGGTGAACTCATTGTCATCCCGTCTGTTCTTTTTTTCTCTTTCTCTCAATTTAATATTATAGATCGGAATTATGTTAGTCTGTAAAAATGCATTTCAAATTTTTTTTTTTGAAACAACTTTATTTTTTGGGGAAGATGTTCAATATATATATCTAGTTCTATTTATAAAATTAATTTAAAAAAAAATCATTTTTTGATACGAATAGCGATTTGAGGTACAATTATAATTTTATGTGCCGCGAATAACGGTGGATTACAAATAGCCAAAAAAGGATGTATGATTATCAATCGTCTTTTTTGTATGCAATTGTTATTCGGAGATCATAAATATCTATCCGACCAACTTTTTCCCACTTTATTTTAGTTTACAAATTGTTATTCGTAAAATTAGTTTTAAATTTGAGCAGTCGATGTCTTCTTTTGGCAAACGTGATTTTGCCAATAACAATCGTCCTTTTTTTTGTATCGAAAATTTGTGATTGAGCTGCGGCACGTGCGAAGGACAGTTGCGTTGAAATTGAGATTTGAAGGACGGTAAAAAAAAGACAGAAAAAATGGGGTCATCACAAGTTGCTCGGTTTATAGCTGCAGAAAAAAATTAGTGGAAAAACAATGTTAGGATTAGAGTTGTCATAGAATAGACTCTGGTTGAATAAAAGTATGAAAATTCGAAAAAAAAAAAATTTTATGAAAATAGGAGAGCTGACTGCTAATTAAGAAGACAAAATATTTTCTTGCGCAATCACTTCTCTCATTACAGTGAAATCAGACCTCTAAAAAATAACAGTGACAATGAGAACGGAGCAAAAACCGAGCATTACCTAATAATTTCAATGAACTTCATTCTATCATCAATATTAAAAATATCCATAAATTTCTTAAATATATTTGGTGTATTAGATATTTCTTAAATAGGATCATGGTGATTTGTGAGCTTGCGATGACACAAACTTATAAATCAAAATAAAATAGTATAATGAGATCTTCTTTTCTGCTCTCTTGTGCTTTAGTATTTTGATTTTGTTCGTTCTCTCCCAGTCTTTTAGTTTCTCCACACTAACGGGTGTCCTATAAATATTGTCCTAACTCGCTATAATAAGAGTTCATACTTCATACTATGAATCTTATCTAATGTAAAAATAATTATCACTTAATGATCTTCGCTCCTAACAATATGTTCCTTCTCCGAATCACAATTTATTAGGATGTAGATGACCAAAGATGATTCTATGCCAAGAAGCAAATTGTTGTGGTTAAATCCATGTGCGGGAGTTGACTTTAATGTGGTGACAAAAGAGGCTTGGAGGTAATTTGACTCGAACAAATGATAACATAAATTTTCTCAGTCAACTACCAAGAAATTTTATTATGGCTATCAATTGGTAATTGTCATAACTCAAAAGCACGTTTCAGCATGTTCACCAAGAAATTTATTTGCAGCCCTCATTTCTCGATGTTGCGGGCAGCGACATTGTTATCCTAAACAGGGACATGTTTTTGGTATGGAAGCGTACAAAAGAAAAATGTGGGTCGATTTTGGCTGATCGTCCGATAGCTGATTGGACGGGCTAGATCTCACCCGCGCCTATCTTTGAAACGCTACACATAGGCCATACCACATATTTCTCCTAAAAAAGACCCGGTCTATTTGGTGGAACGGATGATACTATTTACTCAAATTTTCAAATAATTCTTACTTTTTGAGGGATAAAACGGTAATTTAATAGTGGTTGTGTGTCAGTATAAAAAAAATTAGAATTAATATTAAGAAATTAAAATTGAAGACGCTTTTTTAGGCCTTTTTAATGGTAAAAGTATCGAAGCATATTTGTTATTTATCGAGCAGCAAGAGAGAGAGAGGGGTGGAGAGAGGGGGAGAGAGAGAGAGCAGAGCGAGAGGGATGGAAGGAAGCTATTCTTCATTCCCGGCGAACTATGTAACCTTGAAGGATCTCCAAGAGCGATGGATCAAGCGCAAGCAGGAAGAAGAAGAGGAGAAGCTTCTCAAACTCCGACAGGAGGAAGAGGAGAAGCTTCGTAAACTCCGGCAGGAAGAAGAGAACAAGCTTTGCAAACTCCGGCAGGAGGATGAGAGCAAGCGTCGCAAGGAAAAGGTAGAGGCGAATCCGGCGCCCAAATCCAAAATACCAAACCGCTTCGCTAGAAAATCTTCCCACTCGACCGCCACATCGGCCTCTCACCGCCAAACGCGAGAAAAGAAGGCCGAATCGATCGAGAATAAACCGGCGGCTGGCATCAAAGTGAAGGGATCTGAGGCTATAGGCGCCAAATCCGAGGAATTGCCGGCGATTTCCGGCCGGAGAAGGAGGAAGAACCGAAGACCTTCGAGCCATCCGATACCAGCGAAGGAGTCCCAAATGGCGGTCGGAATCGCGGATAAGAAGGCGGAGAAGCTGGAAAAGGGGTTAGAGATTTCGAGGAAAGAACCGACCGCAGAGATCATCAAGCGAGTGGCGAACATCAGGGTCGCCGGTGCCGATCAGGGGCGGCGCGAAATGATATCGAGCAGCAGAGGTCGGAGGAGGAGAATTCCTTCCCCGGGTCGTGGTATGGTGTGGGTGAGGAAAACGACGGAAGCTTAACCTGCTCCGTCGGTGATTTATTAATGCAACTACCTATTAATAGAAATTTTCATTTCACGATTTTACTATATATAAAATATATTAAGGGGTGTCGTGTATCGGTGTATGATCTCACCTGAACAATATTTTAAATAGATTTATATTTACACTCGTCATTTTCAATTTTGTATTGGTAAATTAAGTGCTTAAAAATCAATTTGGTATGATTTTTTACATTAGTCATTAAAATTGCATCCTTTATTAATTATAATTTATATTATTATATTAATAAAATATTAATAAAATTGCATTTTTCAATTATCATTATTGGCTTTTATTTCTTAAATAATAATATTTAATAATATTTTGTCACAAATAAATCGAAATGCAACCATGTAACTAAGATATTACAAAGGCTTCAACGATTTTGGCGGGCCAATGGCATATAAACTTCGGCTCTGTTTGGCGCGGTGGCGGCGGTCGTGAACGTGGTGATTATGATCCACCGTTCGTGACCGCCCGAGCTCACCTAAGGAATTCCAACCACTTTTATGTTTAAAACTAGTTTTTTTTCTTGGTGGCGGTCATACCATTGTCATGCCAAACATACATTCTATAATTGTGGCGTTTTTTGTCTAAACTCATCGGAGCAAAAACACCGTGCCAAACGGAGCCGAATTCGTCCCTAATTCAGAGAATTTGGGCGAGTCATTTTCGCCAGCCCAATTAGTCAAGGGAATTATACTTGGTGCTTAGTAGAACAGTCTTTGGCTTTGTTTGGCGTGGTGGTGCTTCGTGAACGCCCGACCTCACCTAAAAAAAATTAGTTTATTTTCATGGTAGCAGTCATAACCTGTCTTGCCAAACACACAATCTATGATAATAGCGTTTTTGATCCAACTCACCTGAGC
The DNA here is from genome assembly GCA_033032865.1 of Dactylorhiza incarnata. Classification (NCBI taxonomy): domain Eukaryota; kingdom Viridiplantae; phylum Streptophyta; class Magnoliopsida; order Asparagales; family Orchidaceae; genus Dactylorhiza; species Dactylorhiza incarnata. The sequence continues at coordinate 133,488 of JAWHQI010000595.1, read as the reverse complement.
AAATAAGCCGCCCCAAACGCAACCTTTATTTTGTTCTAATACTAGTTTTTTTTTTCGAGTTTAATAAACAATTTTTTGTTAGATTTGAACTTTTGAAGCCGTTGAGAAGAGGAATTCCAATTAAATCGGAGAATTTCTAGATTTTTGTGGGTGGATTGATTTGATCAAGTTGACTTGTTCTTGTCGTGTTTTTTTTTAATTATTTATTAATCAAGTGGTATTAGTGCAGTGCTTGGACTTTCGAGAAGGTAATCCTAAGTCTGATTCACAATTTGAGTCCTCTGAGTCAACTCAAGACCTTTCAGAAAAGTTGTTGATAAGTAAAAATGGTAGATGATAGGAAAAAAATGTCGGTGCGTGCAACGCACCATAGATCATCGTGCGCGGCCCCAGATCCCGCCCGCTCAAGTATCATCGAGCGTGTAACGCACCTTAGATCCGGCCCTGGAACAAAATGTCGTTGCATGTAACCCACCTTAGATCACCAAAATGTTGGGAATGAGAGCTAACACTCCCGACCAGAGCACCTGTTGCAAATTTGAGCGAGCACCTGTGCGACCGCGTTGAGCGGTATGCAAATACGCAGCAAAAAGAAAATTGCAGAAAATAATAAAGCACACATAATATTTAACGTGGAAAACTCAATTGGGTGAAAACCACGGGACGATCGGAGTCCAACCCGGAAAGCCTCCACTAAAATGTGTGAAAAATCACACGCACGGAATACAGGCTTTCCCCCCACCGATCCACAAAGGATCTCCACTCATCCACCACCACAACCACAAAGGTTTACAATCTCCTTTCAAACCACACACAATCACAACTATGTGAAAGAGATACAAAAATAGGTGAGAAGCGTTACCCGGACGGATTGAACAATCCGTCCCAACGTCGAAGATGACGTTCCAAATCCACGAACAAGAACGGCTAAGTTCAGCCCCTTTCTCCTTCGTCTTCAACCTCCAAGATCCGAGCAAGATGGGCGGCGACAGCCGCCAAAAACAGCGGCGACACTCCTCCAAAACAGCGGCAACAGTACCTCCAACAAGGGCGGCAGAGGTCTCCTCCCTCAATACCGGCGGCGATCTTCCTCCAGGCGGCCGGATCTCCACCAACAGGCGGCAGCAGATCTCCTCAACAGAGGATGCGACGACCCTCTTACTCCTCCCTCCAGGCGACCACACCCCAGGCGGCAGTCCCTCGGCGACAGCCCCTCCACCAACGGCGGCGGCAGCGCCGGTTCCAAGAAAAATGCGAGAGAGAGAGAGAGAGGGAGAGGTGGTTCCTCAAAGCAGCGTGCGTGAGAGAGAGGGAGAGGGTTACGATTAGGTTTTAAGATTTCCTTTTAATGCCTTTTGTATTCCCAGCCCGGTGGATACGAATCAGAAAAATGGAATTAAAATTCGCAGACATGTTGCAACACCCGATTTTTGGTGTTGCAACACCTAGCTGTCCAGGAAATTCAGAGGGTAACAAGTTGCAACACCCCGTTTTTGTGTTGCAACACCTTTGTCAAAAAAAATTTCAGCAAACTGCATATCACGTTCCAGATTAAAACTAGCGCGTGCCCGGTGATTTTTACCGACTCGGATGGGAACTGTACAACCAGTATTCGCCGAGTGGGTCCCACAGGCCAACTGGCGAGACCTAGGCCAGTCAGATCATTCGACCCGGCTCAGGCAGGTGAAAACACCCCCGGGTTAGTAGGGGTAAGCTGCAGGAGAAGAGGGGCTAGGCGAGTGGTTCCCTCGCAGACCACTCGCCCGGAAGCGTGGGCATTCGCCCAGCTAAGCGGGTGCCGGGCGGGTGGTGCCCTCACGGACCACTCGCCCAAAAGGCTTTGAGGGGGAAATGACCATAATACCCCTTGTGGGCTGCCAATAGCCCTTCGGAGCAGCGGAGTTAGGCTATTAGCAGACGAATTTGGGGTGCGGTTAGTAAAACTAAAAGGCGGATTCACGTTATTTGCAGACCAGACTAGAAAAATCTATAAATAGACCCTTAAGGGCACCTTGAAGGAAGACCGATTTTAGAGAATCCTCTCCTCGAGGCTAGTTTTGGTTGGCAGTCAGTGCCCTCCAAGGTGCCCGGTTGAGCTTTGGTTTGGGAGGGGAAGCTCTCTAAAGATCTTCCGGGTGTGTGGCGGGACCTCCTCGCTTCAGCCTTGGGTCTATTCCTATTCTCACATCCACCATCAAGAGAGTCTAGTGAGGGAGAAATAAGCATCGGCTACACCCCCAGTGGGTCCGAACTCAGGAGACCAGTTGCTGGTTTCAACATTTTTGGTGCGGTGAGCGTGGACCGTAGCCGGTGAAGGAAAATCTCAAGCTAGGTTCGATGACAGGAGATGGGGGAAATGGTTCTGACTTAGGCCACTCGCAGCCGCCAGCAACAGGGGAGTGGCTAGAGATGTTTGAGAAGTTCAAGCGAGAAGTCCTGCAGACAGTTCTCGCTGGGCGGAGCGAGTGCGAGACCCCGACAGTCCCCGTGGTTCCGCCCCTGCAGATCGGCGAGAACGCACCAGGGCAGTGGCCGGGGATGGAGGTGCCAGCAGAAGGAAGTGCGCGAGATCTCCCCGGGCGGCAGCTGTTCAGCTGCCCGGCGAGTGCTGAGGTATGCGAGCTGGCTCCGCGCGAGAGAACCATTCGCCGAGCAGGGGAAGGGAGCCCCTTTTGCGAGATGATCCTCTCGGCCCCAGTGCCAGAGGAGTTTCGTGGGCCGGAGATGTCCTACTACACCGGCAAGGAGGATCCAGTCGTGCACCTGCAGTGGTTTGAGGACATGACATCAATCCTTCCCATGTCGGATGCTTTTCAATGCCGACTCTTCGCAACCACTCTGAAGGAGAAAGCAAGGGACTGGTTCCACCAGCTTCCCGCAGGTTCCATCTACGCGTTCGATGATCTGCGTCGAAGCTTCCGACTGTGCTTCTCGACGTCAAAGAAGAGGAAAAAGAACGCGGAGGCTCTCTTCAAGATCAGGCAAAGGGAGAGGGAATCCCTGACACATTACGTGGATAGGTTCCAGGAGGAGATACACCTTGTGCAGGAGGTGTCAGGATTCGCCCTCCAGATGGCGTTCATCGTAGGTTTGCGAGATGGGTTCTTCAAGATGGACCTGAAGAGAAGACCTCCTTTGTCTTTCGAGGAGTTGATGGAGCGAGCAGCAGAGGAGATTGAATGGGAGACGACCAACCCGGAGTTCTACAAAAGGTTGGCGAAGATGAGCGAGCCCGAGGTGAAGCAGCAGGAGGGAAGAAGGAGAGAGGAACCCAGAGGTCAAGGGTTCGAAAGACCACCTCGGAATTGGAGGTATCAAGAGCCCAACAACCGGTTAGGTTGGAGGAACCAGGAAGGACCGGCAAGAGGTCAGGAAGGGGGTACCAAGGAAGAGAAGCGGGAGGAATAAATCCGGGGTGGAGGCAAGGCCCCCGACCCCCTCACCCCCCAAGGGAGCAAGCTATGGCAGTAGGCCGAGGAAGAGGAGGTAGAGGAGCGAGAGGAGGAAGAGGAAGAGCAGGAAGAGGGGACAGGGTGGCGTTGCCCTATTGTGACTTTCATCAGGAAGAAGGTCACGCGACCACCACCTGCCCAGAATTCTTGGAGATAAGAGGGAGAGGTCAGCCACGGCGGCAGCAGGCCAGGATCGAGGAAGTGCTCCCAGAGGCGGAAGAGGATCGATGCGAGGACAGGGCGGATATAAGAGCCAGAGGGGGAATCGGGGTGATTCATGGTGGGGTTGGGATAGAGGCCTCTCAAAAAAGGAGCTTCCAGGCGATGTTCCGGAGAGACGTCGCATCAACTTCCCAGACCCCACCCCCCACAGAGAAGCTCACCTTCTCCTCGGAGGATATGCCCGATTATGAAGATCCGTTCTGCGACGCCCTGGTGATCCAGACGGCGATAGAAAACTTCACGGTCTCCCGGATCCTGGTGGACAATGGGAGCTCGGTGAATGTTATCTTTAAGAAGGCTTTCGATGCGATGGAGGTGGAGAAAAAGAGGGTGCAGGCCTCGGATGGGCCGCTGTTCGGTTTCTCAGGAGAAAGGAAGGAGGTTGAGGGAGGTGTTGGCCTCCAGGTGATATTAGGAGGAGTCCCCAGGAATTGCCGGTTTGTCATCGTTGACTCTCCGATCAGCTACAATGCCATATTCGGACGCCCTCTCATCAGTGCTTTCCGATGTGTGCCCTCATCATACCACCAATGCCTGAAATTCCATAGTGGAGGGGTCCAGATCCGAATCCGGGGAGATGCAAAGGTGGCGAGGCAGTGCTATGTGACTGCCGTCAACACCATCTCTTGGATGGCGGAGGATGAGAAGATGGATGAAGAGATGAGGAGGTCGGAGGGGCCAAGAGAAGGAGTGAAGAAGAGGGGAGAAGAGGAAAAGGGTAGTGCCCGAGGAAAGGAGATGGAGGTAGCTCAGGAGGAGCAGGTCGAACCAATGGAGGAGGAAGGTGCGGCAGAGGGGAAGGCCAGGGTAGAGGGGCGAGAAGCGAGGGGTAGATGGGAAGAGCCGGCCCGGCTTGAGGCGGCAGAGGAAGTAGTGGAGATGGAGGTTCTCACCCAGGGAGGAAGGGTGGAGAAGGTGCGTGTCAGCGGGGGCCTCAGCTCGGAGGACAGGGCAAGGATGCTGGAGTGCATCCAGAAGAACGTGGACATCTTCGCATGGAGAGCGGCGGACATGCCAGGCATCGAGGCGGACGTGGCTTGTCATCGCTTCAACCTTGAACCAGGAGCCCGCCCCATCCGACAGAAGAGGAGGGCCTTCGCCGACAAACTCGAAGAACCAATCCGCGAGGAAGTGGACAAGCTCCTTGAAGCAGGTTTTGTATCGGAGATCCAGTATCTAGGCTGGGTCTCCAATGTCGTCATGGTAAAAAAGGTCGATGCCCGCTGGCGTATGTGTGTTGATTTTTCTCTGTTAAACAAAGCCTGCCCTAAGGATTGTTATCCCCTGCCTCGGATCGACGCGCTGGTTGACTCAGCTGTTGGTTTTTCTGTGATGAGTTTTTTAGATGCTTTTTCAGGTTATCACCAGATCAGGATGCACCCCCCGGATATCAAAGATGTCTCGTTCATCACCCGAGAGGGGTGCTACTGCTATAAGATGATGCCCTTTGTGCTGAAAAATGCAGGGGCAACCTACCAGAAGATGATGGACCGGGTTTTCAAGGAGCAAAGGGGAAGGAACTTGGAGGTTTACGTAGATGACCTCATGGTAAAGAGCAAGAGCGTAAGCATTCACCTACAAGACCTCGAGGAAACCTTCGCCACCCTTCGCAAGTACAAGATGCACCTGAACCCCCTGAAGTGTGTGTTCGGGGCCAGCAGGGGGAAGTTCCTGGGACACCTACTCACCCCTTCGGGGGTAGAGCCTAACCCAGACAAGGTCAAAGCTATCATGGAGTTGGGATCACCTCGGAACGCCAAGGAGGTCCAGCGCCTAACGGGAAAGCTCGCAGGGTTGAGCAGGTTTCTCTCCCAGGCCGGGGAGAAGTGCTCCCCCTTCTTCAAAACGTTACGCGGCAACCGGAAATTCGAATGGACAAAAGAATGCGAGGAGGCCTTCCAGGCCTTGAAAGGCCAGCTCACCCAGGCTCCGCTACTCCATGGCCCAAAGGAGGGGGAGGACCTAACCTTATACCTCGGGGTCGGGATTGAGGCCGTAAACTCCGTTCTGGTCATGGAAGAAGGCAAGAAGCAGCTGCCCGTCTACTACGTGAGTAGGGTCTTGAGTGAGGCGGAACTCAGGTACCCAATTCTCGAGAAGCTGGCCTTCGCTCTGGTCGTCGCGGCAAGGAAGCTCAGGCCGTACTTCCAGGCTCATTCGATTCAAGTGGTGACCGATCACCCCCTCCGCCAGATCTTCGAGGGAGTAGAGCACTCGGGGAGGCTCGCAAAGTGGTCGATAGAGTTAAGTGAGTTTAACATCACCTTCGTCCCCCGGTTATCCATGAAGGCACAGGTAGTGGCGGATTTCATGGCAGATTATGTGGCCGAGATAGAAGAGAACGGAGCCCCTCGACATGTTCCGTGGAAGCTGCTGGTGGACGGAGCTTCAGGCAAAAATTCTCTCGGAGGAGGGGTGGTGCTAGAGAGCCCCCACGGGATGAAGATCGAGCAGACACTCGTTATACATTTCCCAATCACCAACAACCAGGCAGAGTATGAGGCGGTGATCGCCGGCCTACGTCTGGCTCAGGAACTGGGAGTCCATGACGTGGAGGTCCTCACCGACTCGATAGTAATAGCCTCTCAGATCAAGGGTGTAAGACCCCATTTTTTTTTTGCAAAATCCACCGGGTCTCAGGCCCAGAACCGCCGTTTTGCGGTGACACCTTCACTCGGGAAGGTCGCCACCACAAAACGCCGATCCTGCCGGCCGAATCGATCACGAAGAAAAGTACAATAAAGAGAGAAGACAAGTCCACATAATCACATGAAATATAAACGTCCACCTAATATAACTGAATAAAAGAGATTACAAAGGTTACAATAAAAAGGGCTCTTGCCCTGTACAACATATCCTCACTACAAAAAATCACTCGCGGAAGCTAACTCCTAAGCAAAACTAAAGCTAATCGTCACCGACACTGAAACTGGAGCACTTTGACCTGACTGACCCATCCCTGCAGACTCCGGGCTCCAATGGTGCTGCAACACTGGATGCTTCTTCTCCTTCGGCCTACGATCGCTGCCTCGCAATCCACGTCTACGTCTTCGCCGTCGGTCTCCTGATCGCTGTGCCGGAGGGGTTCCACTCATCATGGGACATCTGACCCGAGTATGTCCTGGCTGGTGACAATGGTAGCATGGCCGTGGGATCCACCACGTCGGATCCTGCTGTACTTGTTCCTTGAAGGGTGCTGCATCTCCTCGAACTCCTAAAATGATAAGGTCCACCGACCGTCAGTCATAAAGACTCAGCCAATTCCCCACCCCTCCCCCAATGGCTCCTAGGCACCGTGCGGGAGGATGAAGCGGAGGACAGCAAGGGGTAAAAACAAGAGCAGGTGACGGCGGAACTAGAGCTACACAGGTGTATACATATATATGAAGCATGGCAACAAGTATATAGAGAACAGTAAGCAGCAAGTAAAGTAATATAAAAGTAACCATTGATTTATAGGAATGCCCATACAAACCTATAGACCAAGGGGTCGTTTAGCAGGGCCTACCGTATAAGAAGTCCCATAACCGACTTATACGTTAGGGGTAGGTTGAATGCAATGTTTATGCTATGACATGCAGGGTATGCTGTTATGCTATGTTCATACAAGTGCAACTCACCCACCACGACTCTATGCGCATAGACCTTTAGTTCCCCCTTTTTGGAGCGAGCTAGACTCCCAGGATACTCCCGTAGTGGCAAACGGAAGCGGTGGGTTGGGCCCCGCCCACCTCTAGGTTGGTATTCACACTACCCAACCTAGACCTATTGTACGCCTCCACTATACCCGCGGAGCGTCTGCGTACTCTTGCTGACTGGACCGCCAGACTATCAAGGCTAAGTGTAAAACCACACTCGCCGAGTCAACGTATTGACGTCGGTGTGAACGACCGTCCAATACCGAAGACCCACCACCTTCAGTGCACATGCAACATGTTCTACTTCCTATCCCTGAGCCATGAGTTCCCCGGGCTAACCCGCCCGCCATCAATAACCTTCCGAGCCAAAGCTCCCCGGGCTAACCTGCCCGTCATCAATAACCTTCCGAGCCATAAGCTCACCAGACTAACCAGTCTGCTGCAACAGCCACCGAGCCCACCGCTCGGACAACCAATCCAACTAAACTTCCGAAACCACAGGGTGTAGATGAGTATATTATTAGTTAATCTTGTACAATGTCTTACTCCTATGAGTTAGGGTTAGTCTTGGACTTCCCGAGGGTTACCCTGTGAGGGGCTCGCTACGGTACTAGGAACCACTATGGGATGACACCCCAAGGTTCCCACTCCCAAAACACTTAATTTTATTAGTTACTACCCTTAAGAAACCCTCTTAACATTTCACCTGGTCTAAACCTAAGTGCTTTAAGACACTTAGGGGAAAAGACGATCTTTCGCCAAATCCCAAGATGACCTACCCCATGGGAGGCACCCCACCATCCCAGAACTCATCAACCTTAAATCTCTACAAGGGTTCTTTCATACCATACAATCACCATTCAATTCCCACATCTCCAAACAATGTATTGCAAATTGGCCTGTAACTCCAAAACTGTCAATTTACTAAACGCAGACCACCCTTAACGTTTTGATCCTCATGAAGGGAGGTACTCTAAATACTCAACTCCATGACCTACTGGATTTATTGGGAGTCCATGCTACTTAAATCAGATCAAATCCAGGGTTTCCTAATTTTCCCCATAATATGAATATTTTTAAACAATTTCTCAAAAGGGCAATTTTCTCAAGTTTGAACTACAAGTGCACTTTTCTGACTCCCAGTGCCTACCCCAATTTTTACATAAATCATGAGTACCTAGATATCAGTAGGTATAAACTTGTAGGAAAGACCAGCAAGATTTACTATTTTTAAAAATTCCAAAACTCATTTATTTCCAATAAATTCCAAAGGAGGCACCCTCATATGATCTCTAAACCTTATGCAAATTTATACAGAGGTGTCTCCTACTAAAATATTCAGGTCTACCAAGTTTGACCACATAACACAGAGGTTACATGTGTAAATTCCTCAATGGGTATATTTGTAAATAATTCCAAAATGAACTAGAGATACCAAAAATATTGATCCATAAATTATGAGAAAAATACAGAGGGTATGTATTGGTATGAAAAGATAACCAGCAAAGTTTCATGCAATTACAGCAATTTATGAGCCTAAAATAGATCATCCCAAAAATTGTCTACTATATGAAATATTACACTTTGAACCCCAAAAAGTCTTCCCATGGTCTAACAGATTCTTCCAGAGGTCAATAGAATTAAAACCAAGTTTATGACAGAAGATGGTAAATCAATAAGTATTATTTCTTCCTAAAACCCCAAACCCTAATTATTTACAAATCTACCCTAGAGTTTATTTCCTAGGTTTGCCAACTCCAAACCTCTTCAAATTCACAAGGGAGGCTCCTCTGGTCACTATGACCTTCCCTCCAAAATTTTAGGTCAAACCATTAAGGTTTGACCCTACTTCCTTCATTAGCCTCTAATTGCACCCCATTAGGGTTTAACCTAGGGTTAGGGTCTAATCCTATCCAAATCCACCCAAACTTCTTGTGAGGGTATCCTATCACTTATAAAAGTCAGAGGAGTCCAATACACCCCTCTCCAAGGATAAACTCCCATATGTCCTTCACAACCCCAAATTCCACTCCATAGGGGTCAACCCTATGACCTTGAGCAAATCAACTCCAATGCTCACCAAACTCCTCATGGGGTCTCAACTTCATCCCACTGATCTTCCTAAGAAGTCTCAAGTCTCAAAAGACCTTATTGGCCAATGGTTCTCTACTTGGCTATTTGCACCCCAAGGTGCTCCTACTCCAAGTCCTAGGGCAAACCAACTCCTCATGACCTCATAACTCTCTCAGAGGTGATTTGGGTGCCAATAGGGCAGTGGCTAAAGTCCCACTCCATTAGGAGGTAATTTAACCAAGAAACATTCCAATTAGCCCTCATTCACAAAATTCCCCTTAAAGGACAAAACTTGGCCTAATGATTACCTAACCAAAAGAACTCCAAATAAGTTGAGGTTTTAACCAGGGGTTCCTCATGACCCTAAAAACACCCCACCAAAGTTTGGTGGAGATTGGAGGTCATTTGACCCTCCAAATAAATTATGTAAGGATTATTAAATTTCTACAAAAACTTTAGGAAAATTAACTCCTAAAAATCTGATACTCAAACCTAATCTAGGTATAGGACATATGCATGCATAGCCAAAATATCAACTTCATCAGATTTGCCATTTAAGAGTTATCCTAGTTTTAAGGTCTGGTTTGAGTTTTGACCAGCCTCACTAGAATGAGTGCTGTGGGTCCAATACTTAACCAAATAGCTTGATTTCACTCCCATTAGAAAGTAGACACCAAGGCCTACAAAAGTTATCTCTGGGCATTTTTCGAATTATGGCCCCTAAGGGCCTTAAAATCGGGTCACAAAATCTGTCTCAAAGTGTGACATAATACACATAATATTAATAATAATCATTTCAATCATTCAAATGATTCCTGCACGAATCTTGAAGCGCATCTAACAGCCCCTGGCCTTCGTCCCCGATGAACCTGCGGCCAGGATTTGTCGCGCCTGGGCCACTTTCAACCTCGATTTCCCGGCCACCTGAGCGCCGCCCCGGCCGACCAACGCCACCACCACCTCCGTTGAGGTGGTGGCCGGCGAGGAGCGGTGCTTGATCGGCCGGAGGTGGCCGGAATCTAGTGTTATACCTGGAAGCCCAACCCGATTTACGGGAGGCTAGGCTTGCCCGATTCCCAGCCTATTGGCCACGAATCCAGCCGCCGACGAGCTAGATCTATACCACTGAGGGAGGAGGAAGAAATGGACCTGTCCTGGGGTCGGTTTGCTGCTCCGATCCTTGGTTCACCATGGGTGGCCGACAAGCTTGAGGTTCTCACTCCAATTCTGCACAGAGGGCTCGAAATAAACGGGAAGGAGAGGGGTTTCACTCCTCTCTCCTTTATGAAGCTGATGGGAGGGCCAATTTAATGTGAGGAGAGCTGTAACTCCAAAAGCCATTAATGGGCTTTTGGTATTCCTATGGCCGGCCACAATGCATCCCCCCCCCTGCCATCAATCCCTCCTAGAAACTGCTGGAAACTCCTCCTCTCCCCTAGAGGAGATGAATTCAGACATTAATGGGGAGAATTGAGGGGGTTTCACCTTCCTCCATTGATGGCCTCATTCTTCTCTCTTCCCCACATTGGATTTTCTCTCTCCTATTCATCAAGGCCGAAATTTCCCTCTCTCTCATGCTTAATAACAGCCTACTAAGCTGGTCAAATGGTCAATTTGGGCTTAACCCAAAGGGATTGGGCTAGGTTTAAGAGATTTGACCTAAATTGGGCAATTTTGACTTTTGGTCAAATTGGCCAATTGGGTGACCCTAGGATAGGGCTTTTGGGTCCATTGGATTCCAAATTAGGTTTAGAAACTATTGGTGGGGTCAATTTGGTCACATGAGTCTTGGTTGACCCAATTCAAGTTGATTTGACCAAAACAGGCTAAGTTGACTTTTGTCAAATTGAGCCCTAGGGTTGACCCAGTCAAGGGGCTTTTTGGTCCACTGGGTCCCCTATGACATGATAACCCTAAGGGTAGGGTCAATTTAACATGGTGATGGTCAATTAGGGCTTTTAATGAAGAATTGCCATTTTTGACCTAAAGGGGCATTTTGGTCAATTTGCACCATTGGGGGTCCCATGATGGGGCTTTTGGGTCCACTAGGTCTCTCATGATATTCTAGACCTAGATGAGTGGTCAATTTGGCATGGTGAGGGTTAATTGACTCTAATTAGGCTACTTTGACCAATTTAGGGTTAGGGTTGACTTTGGTCAATTTGGCCTCTTTGGTTGACCCCAATGGGTCCTTGGTGCCCTAAGGGGACCCCTAAAGGGTTAGGGATACTATGGTGGGGCCAAATGGTTAAGATGAGGCCCTAAAATCCAACCCTAAGCTAGGTCACTAGAAATTGCTATTTGCAGTCCAAGGCACTTTCAATCCTAATCTTGCCTAAGTTAAAGGGATTTCTACTCTACCAAGGCCTTGTCATGACCTTGTCAGGACAGATTCACCTGGGGGGTCTAGCTGTCTGGGGGATGTTACAAAGGGAGAGTTCGAGGCAAGGGAACCTACACTCATAAGATACTTAGCCAAAGTGAGAAGCCTCATTGGAATGTTCAAGACCTTCTCCATCAGGCACATCCCTCGGGAGGAGACCTCTTCGGCAGATCGCTTGGCCAAGACCGGCCCTCGGGCCGGAGGGACCCTGACAGACCTCTTCCGCCCTTCGATCGAGGAGGGGGAGCTCATGGAAGTAGAACAGCGATCTCTTGGAAGGATCCCTTCGTTACTTTTCTTGCAACAGGAAAATTTCCGGAGGAGGTTCCGGACCAGAGGCGCTTCCAGTACAAGTCCGCCTACTACGTGCTCCATGTGGGGGACTTGTATCGGAAGACCCTCTCGGGCCTCCTAGCCCGATGCATCTCCGAGGAGGAAGTTCCGAAAATCTTGGAAGAAGTTCACTCCGGCGAGTGTGGCATCCACTCGGGGAGCAGGATGTTAGAGGCAAGGATAATAAGGCAGGGGTACTTTTGGCCAACCCTAAGCAAAGACGCGGCCACCTTCGCCAAGAAATGCCAGAAGTGCCAAATGTTCGCCCCGCTTCAGCTCATGCCAGCTCAGAGACTAAGGAGTATCACAGCACCCTGGCCATTTGCCATATGGGGGATGGATCTGGTAGGACCCTTCCCCCAGGCTAGTGGGCAGAGGAGATTTCTCTTAGTCATGATCGACTACTTCTCAAAGTGGTTAGAGGTCAAGGCGCTGGCTAAGGTCACCTCCCAGATGGTCCGCAACTTCATATAGGGGGAGATCATCTGTCGGCATGGTCTTCCGCAGGCCATAGTCACGGACAATGGTCCGTAGTTCGCAAGCGAGGAGTTCATCAGTTTCTGCGGCAAGTTGGGGATAGACCTCAGGTTTGCATCTGTCCACCATCCCAGGAGCAACGGACAGGTGGAGGTGGCAAACAAGATTATCGTGAACTTACTCAAGAAGAAGGTGGAAAATCTTAAGGGCAATTGGGTGGAGCAGCTCCCCTCGGTCTTGTGGGCTTTGAGAACCACCCCCAACACCGCCACTGGAGAGACCCCTTTCAAGCTCTCTCACGGCTGCGAGGCCGTCATTCCCATAGAGTTCGAAGTCATGACGCCACGGGTAAAGGCCGCCACAAATGGAGAGGAAAATTGGAGAGCCGGGAACGAAGAGGAGTTGCGGCTCTCCCTCGACCTCATCGAAGAAGCCCGGGATCTAGCAACCATTCGCCAAGAAGAGGTTAAGCGGCGGATGGCCAAGTACTTCGACAAGCACATCAGGATCAAGCAGTTCGAAAAAGGGGACCTAGTGCTCAAGAAGGTTGACGCGGCCGGGAGGTCTGCCGCAGTGGGAAAGCTTAATCCCAACTGGGAAGGCCCCTATGTCGTGGAGGAAGCGCTAAAGTCCAGGGGGTATCGCCTTCAGAACGTGGAGGGCCAACCCCTCAGCCACACCTGGAGCGGTGACGATCTTAAACGTTTCTATCCCTAAAACTATGTAATGAAAATGTTTTGAAATAAGAATATTTTGTTTAGCATATGTGTTTGAGATTGATGCTGCAGCTTGTAGGAAAAACTCTGAAAACTCCAAAGATGGCCCCGAGTAGACCCGCTGTCCAGGCTCTCATCTAGCTGGCAGGTCCGAAGGCTCACTCGGTGGCAGGCTCTATGTGAAAGGAATGATGGCCCCGAGCAGACCCGCTGTCCAGGCTCTCATCTAGCTGGCAAGTCCGAAGGCTCACTCGGTGGCAGACTCTATGTGAAAGGAAAGATGGCCCCGAGCAGACCCGCTGTCCAGGCTCTCATCTAGCTGGCAGGTCCGAAGGCTCACTCAGTGGCAGGCTCTATGTGAAAGGAAAGATGGCCCCGAGCAGACCCGCTGTCCAGGCTCTCTTCTAGCTGGCAGGTCCGAAGGCTCACTCGGTGGCAGGCTCTATGTGAAAGGAAAGATGGCCCCGAGCAGACCCGCTGTCCAGGCTCTCATCTAGCTGGCAGGTCCGAAGGCTCACTCGGTGGCAGGTTCTATGTGAAAGGAAAGATGGCCCCGAGCAGACCCGATGTCCAGACTCTCATCTAGCTGGCAGGTCCGAAGGCTCACTCGGTGGCAGGTTCTATGTGAAAGGAAAGATGGCCCCGAGCAGACCCGCTGTCCAGGCTCTCATCTAGCTGGCAGGTCCGAAGGCTCACTCGGTGGCAGGTTCTATGTGAAAGGAAAGATGGTCCCGAGCAGACCCGCTGTCCAGGCTCTCATCTAGCTGACAGGTCCGAAGGCTCACTCGGTGGCAGGCTCTATGTGAAAGGAAAGATGGCCCCGAGCAGACCCCCTGTCCAGGCTCTCATCTAGCTGACAGGTCTGAAGGCTCACTCGGTGGCAGGTTCTATGTGAAAGGAAAGATGGCCCCGAGCAGACCCGCTGTCCAGGCTCTCATCTAGCTGACAGGTCCGAAGGCTCACTCGGTGGCAGGTTCTATATGAAAGGAAGGATGGCCCCGAGCAGACCCGCTGTTCAGGCTCTCACCTAGCTGGCAGGACCGAAGGCTCACTCGGTGGCAGGTTCTAAATCCTCAAGGGGTGACCTCAAGAGCACTCGCATAGACCACGCGCCGGAAAGGTGATTTCACCCCACTTCCATGACTACCTAAGCGAAACCCCGTGATGCGCGAATGGTCTGAAGGTTCACTCGGTAGCAGGAAGTCGAAAAGAGCGATGCATCCTAGGCTGCCAGCAAGCAGCGGCGAGTGGTCAAGACGGTTACACTATGGCCTAGCGTCCTAATGAGCCTAGCGAGATATAGCGGCGAATGAGCAAAAATTTAGATAACACAAAAATTGTAATCAATATATATATCTCTTTCAAGGGGACTCGCCCAAGTTCATGATTACATCCAAAAATGAAGAATAAAAAGAGAACAACAAAATACAAAGAGCCCATCTCATGGGTCGGCAGGCTCCTCGCCAGAGGACCCACCGCTTTCGCTCGAATCCGGTAAGAGGGCGTCTTCTCGCGGCTGGCCGTCCTCATCTTCCGGGAAGGGGATAGGAATGTAGAGCTCGGGGACGACCTGTCTGGCAGAGAGGCATTCGGCCTCCTCCTTCAGGTACCCAGCCTGCTGCAGCACCTACATCGCATGCTTAACGGCGCTCTGGGCGTTCTCCTGCATCAACTGCTCCAGTTCGTGGTGGGGGTAAAAGTGCCCCCCACTCCCCAAAGCGAGTGCCGAGACCTCGGCTTCTCGCGACCGCTGGGCCTCGGCCTTAACCAACCGGACTTCATCCTCAAGGCCGGCCACCCGCGCACGAAGCATCTCGGCGACTGTGGTGTTCTGAAAAATAAAAAATAAAAAAATAATAATAAACATATATATAGGTGGTAAGAAGAAGGTGCATCAATCGGCAACAGGTCACTCGCGAGGGGGGAAAGTATATACCTCTGCAACGGGGCGGCTGGCGAGAAGGGTTTCCGCAGCTGCCAACTTCGTCCTAAGTTCATGCGCCTCGGCAGAAACGATATTCCTGGACTCCTCAACATCCGCAAAGCTCCGCGCCAGTTTGATGCTCGGACGCGAAGACATATGCGCGAGTTTAAGCGCCCGCAGCATGGCCCTGACGCTCTCATGGGCGAGAACCTGAGTCATCTCGGCATCATAGACTTCGGCGTCTTCCTGGCCATAGAGGGCATACGCGATGGCGTAAGCCTCACCACTGGCGAGGTCGCTCTCTATCCACGACGGATGGAGGGTGGAGAGCGAGACCCTATTGGCATTCCTGTCCCACTTTACCAGGGGAACCCCTGAGGGGTCCACGTACTTCTCGCCGCTGGGGAAGTTCCGGTGGTCCCTGGGCAATGGAGGCGGCGGTAACGACGATCCCTTACGGAGTGTAGTCTCGCCTGGAACACCCATCCCCAGGGTTTGAGGCTGAGCACTCGCCCCTGGGGTCTCGTCCAGGACCCCCTTCCCCTTGGCGGAGGAGGGATTTTTCGGCTTCTTGGAGGAAGAGGAAGTAAGCGCACCGGGTTTTCGCTTCTTTCCGCTAGGCTTGGAGGAGGAGGGTTCCTCCCGACACGCATCCGCGACGGCCTGTGCAAAGGACACGGAAGCCCCAGAAGGACGCGGCGGGTGAAGAGGGAAATTCCGTGCGCCTACATAAGAATACGAAAGAGTCAGCGAATGGAAGCAAATCCGCGGAAGCTAAGCAAATGCAGAAGGTCTCGAAAACTTACCCTCGCCCTGCGGAATGGGCGGGAGCGAGTTGACATTTCGCCGGAGGTGGACCAGGTCCATCCCGTGCTGAAGGATGTATTGGTGCAGCTTGGCCTCGTGCCCCCCTAAGGTCGGGGGGGGCGAAAGGTCGACTCCTCCTCCTGCACCGGGGCGAGAAGGGTATTCCCCAGGTTCCCGCCGACGAAGATGAAGCGGCGAACCCAATCGTGGTTCTTGTTGGGGAGACCGTTGTGTTTGAGAGGGTTTTGACCCGAGAAGAAGGAAATGTCGTGCGAGCAGCGGAAGGTGTACAGTTTGCGGAAGACGGGTAGCGAGAACTCGATCCCCTCCTCTCGCAGGTAGCACGCGTACCCGACCAGCATGGCGATGGAGTTGGGATTAAGCTGGGCGGGCACGACCCCATAGTATCGAAAAGTCTGGCGGAGTTCCGGCCATATGGGAAGGCGAAACCCCACCTCGAAGTGCTCTAGCGGAATCGCGAGAGCACATGGCGAGATGGAGTTTAGACGCTCCTACGGCCCAGGCTTTCGCGCCGCGAACGCCGGCGGAACGTAGTCAGCAACCGCGGTTAAGAAGGCCTCCTCGGAAAGGTCACAGGAATCGAAGGTATGGTTGACGAATGCACTGGCACACCTGGCCATGCCTTCAGCATCGCCACCCATTTCGCGAATACTGAAGAAGACGAGAGCAGCAGGGAGGAGAGAAGCGCGAGTGCTAGCGCAAGGAGAGAGAGGGAGTGGATGACAAGGTAATTAATATGGTGGTTGAACGGCCTATTTATAGAAGATCTAAAGGATGCTTGGGCTTTCGAGGCAGCGGGTGTGCGGATAGCAATCGCGCCTTCCCGACGCCTCGAAACCCGGGCCGATCTCTCTCGCCCATCAATGGCAAATGCCCAGTGGTTATCCGCTCGACGGCCACGCGAAAGAGTTGCAAAAGCATTTGGCAAAATTATATCATTCGGCATGAACAAGCAAGTTGCGAGAAATAAAAACGAAAATAGAAATAAAGCATTCGCAAAGCACAGAGTATGAAATTATTACAAGCATGAATAAAGTATGATATCCTCAGCATCATAAATAGAATAAAAAGGAAAAAATACAAAGGAGGCGAATGAGGATCAGACTAGCGCTCCTCCCAGTACCACCGACCATGCCCCCGCGGCCCAGCCTCCGGAGGCATTCGCGGGCGATAATACGCGAGCATGGAGGTGATCTCGTGAGACGCCAGCTGAAGCTGGTCCCAGGCGCGCGCGGCATGTCTCGCGGGAGATAGCTCCCCTCCTTCACCTCTCAGACGCTCCACCGCCACGAGAAGGCGCGTATAGTCCTTCTGGAGGTCCCTCAGCTCGCGCGTGACCTCCATCCGCACGTCATCCACCTGGCCGGCGATGTTCCGTTGAATGTAGATGAGCTTCCCCAAGACCTCCGCAACTCACTCCTTCAGGGTCGCATGATCTGAGGAGTCACCAAGGAAGTCAGCGAGATCCCCGGGAGAGGGGAGAGGCGAGAACATCCCGTCTTCCCCCTCGTTGTAGGATCCAAAGGGAGAGGCTTCCCGATAGCCTGCGAGATCATAGACTAGTCAGAGACTAAGCGAATGCGCTGGAGGCGATTGAAGATACTAACCTGGTACGGGTTCCTTCTGACTAAAGGGACACGACGAGTGGGGGTGCACACCAGACAAGCCGGTGTTAGGAGGTAGAACTTTCCCTTTCCCCGGGCGGTAGGGCTGTAAAGGAGGAGCTGGAGCACCCGCGGAATCACCCGGACGACCCTGTTGGGCGGGTCCCTTCTCAGGGGATACTCTCGGCACGAGCACGGAGGGGTTCGGCAGAGCAGGGAAGCTCGAAGGAATGGAGTCCCGCGGCGGAAGGTCGGGATTGGGGGCTGCGAAAAAACAGTGGTCAGTAATGAGTAGCATGAAGCAAATCAAGAGGGTTCACAACTTACCGGACTGCAACGTGGTCTCGCCCGGTGTACAACCCTGTATTCGCCGAGTAGGTACTCGAGCCAAGAGGCATTTCGGAACATCGTTCCTCAGCAGGATCCAAGGAAGGGGGTGAGAACCCCACTAAGGGGCGAGACCGGCCAGGGGGACCGCCCCTGGCAGGGTCTCGCCCAGCCCCAGCTAAGGGGCGAGACCAGCCAGGGGGACCGCCCCTGGCAGGGTCTCGCCCAGCCCTAGCTAAGGGGCGAGACCAGCCAGGGGGACCGCCCCTGGCAGGGTCTCGCCCAGCCCCAGCTAAGGGGCGAGACCGGCCAGGGGGACCGCCCCTGGCTGGGTCTCGCCCAGCTCCAGGAGGGGGGCGAGACCTGCAGGGGTGCCGCCCCTGGCTGGGTCTCGCCCAGCCCCAGGAGGGGGGCGAGACCAGCAGGGGTGCCGCCCCTGGCTGGGTCTCGCCCAGCCCCAGGAGGGGGGCGAGACCAGCGGGGGTGCCGCCCCTTGCAGGGTCTCGCCCAGCCCCAGGAGGGGGCGAGACCAGCAGGGGAAGACCATCCCCGGGTCTCGCCCCACCCCAGTTAGGGGGCTCGCCGAGCCCCGCGAGGTACCTCTCTCGCCCAGTTTCGGGGGGAGGTGTCGGTCTGCGTTTAGCATCCCAGAACAGCGGGATTTGGCTATTTGCAGTCCGGTTTTGGCTATTCGCAGTCCAAATCCGAGGGTATTTTGGGTATTCTGCAGTCCAGTTTAGGTTATTTGCAGCCCAGATCCGAAAATCCTATAAATAGGACCAAGGGGGCACCATTTGGAGGGATCTCTCATCCTAGGCTAGCTCTCTCCTTCTCCCTCTCCCTCCCTAAGTCTCTCTAGGGGGTGAGGAGAGGCTCCAGTGGTGCCCAAGCTTAGTAGTGGCTTGGGAGGGGAAGTTCCAAGGGGACTTCCGGGTACGTGGCGGGACCTCCCCGCTAAGCCCTTGGTCCAGTTCTTAGTTCCGACACCTTCAACCTAGAGCTCTCCCTTTGGGGAAGTAAGGGTTGGTCGCCCCTCAGCCTCGTTGAGGGCCCCGAACTCCACAGAGACCGAGTAGTCGGTTTCAACATTTTGGTGCGGTGAGCGTGGAGTGTGATCGATTCAAGAAACCCTCAAGATGAGCTCCATGGGCGGAGGTGGAGGAAGTTCCGACCCGGGTCACTCGCAGCCCCCGGTGGCTGGGGTGATGTTGGAGATGTTCGAAAATTTCAGGCAAGAGGTCCTGCAGACCTTGCAGGTGACTTTCGCCTCGATAGGCGAAGGCAGGAGAGGAAGTGGTTCGGAGGTCTCGCCCCGACAGGAGGGTGAGATCCCTCTCGACCAACCAACTAGAGAGGTGCCAGGAGGGGGCGAGTGGGGAGGCGCCAGGCCCCCACTCGCCCAGCTCCAAGGTGGCGAGTGGGGAGGCGCCAGGCCCCCACTCGCCCAGCTCCAAGGTGGCGAGTGGGGAGGCGCCAGGCCCCCACTCGCCCAGCTCCAAGGTGGCGAGTGGGGAGGCGCCAGGCCCCCACTCGCCCAGCTCCAAGGTGGCGAGTGGGGAGGCGCCAGGCCCCCACTCGCCCAGCTCCAAGGTGGCGAGTGGGGAGGCGCCAGGCCCCCACTCGCACAGCTCCAAGGGGGCGAGCGGGGAGGCGCCATGCCCCCACTCGCCCAACCCCAAAAGGGGGCGAGCGTGGGAAGTCCTTTTTGTGAGCAGATCCTTTCAGCCCCGGTTCCGGAGGGGTTCAAGGGGGCGAAGATGTCTCACTACTTCGGCAAGGATGACCCCGTCTTACACCTACAGTGGTTTGAAGACATGGTCTCCATCATGCCCTTGTCGGCTGCTTTCAAATGTCGACTCTTCGCGACAACTCTGAAGTAGAAGGCTAGAGATTGGTTCCATCAGCTCCCTGCGGGATCCATCTATGCCTTTGAAGACTTGCGTCGAGGCTTCCTGCTACGCTTCTCGACGTCAAGGAAGAGGAAGAAAGATGCCGAAGCACTTTTCAAGATCAAGCAAGAGCCAGAAGAGTCGCTGGCTCACTATCTGGAACGGTTCAGGGAGGAGGTTCACCTCGTCGAAGAAGTGCCCGGGTACACCCTCAAGCTCGCCTTCACGGTGGGGCTGCGGGAGGGCTTCTTCAAGATGGACCTCAAGAGAAGAGCTCCTTTGTCCTTTGAAGAGTTGATGGAAAGGGTGGCAGAAGAAGTTGAAAGTGAGGAGGCCAACCCGGAGTTCACAAGAAGGCTGGCGAAGCTGAGTGAGCCAGAGGCAAGGCAGCATGGGAGGAAGGTAGAGGCTCCCGAGAGGAAGTTCGACCAAGAGGAGGACAACTTCCAGGCAGAAGAGACTGACCTCCCAGGGTGGAGGCAGGGCCCGAAAGCACCCTCTCCACCACCCCAGCAAGCCATGGCGATCGGCCACAGAAGAAGAAGAAATCGTAGGGGAGGAAGAGGGGGCGTCTGGGCGGAGTTACCTTACTGTGACTTCCATCAGGAGGAGGGTCACGTGACATCCGCCTGCCCTGAGTTCTTGGAGTTAAGGGAGGCGAGGTGTCCGAAGCCGCATCGTCAACAACCAGAAGAGGTCGAGGAGGACCATGTCTGGGGGTAGAAGTCCAAGTCCTGGTCTCCGTGCTTAGTTTTTCTTTAAATCCATGTAGTGTGATAGTTGGTTTCCTTACTTAGAGTCTCTTGCATGTAACCGGATAACTAATGAAATAAAAGTTTTTCTATGTTCTTCATCCCTCGGATGGTTCCGCTGACCGGGCTCTCACTAGCCGGCAGGGCAGGTTGACCTCCCAGGGAGGCTATGTTCTTCACCCCTCGGATGGTTCCGCTGACCGGGCTCTCACTAGACGGCAGGCCAGGTTGACCTCCCAGGGAGGTTAAGTGATTTCACCCCTTGGATGGTTCCGCTGACCGGGCTCTCACTAGCCGGCAGGGCAGGTTGACCTCCCAGGGAGGCTATGTTCTTCACCCCTCGGATGGTTCCGCTGACCGGGCTCTCACTAGACGGCAGGCCAGGTTGACCTCCCAGGGAGGTTAAGTGATTTCACCCCTCGGATGGTTCCGCTGACCGGGCTCTCACTAGCCGGCAGGGCAGGTTGACCTCCCAGGGAGGCTATGTTCTTCACCCCTCGGATGGTTCCGCTGACCGGGCTCTCACTAGACGGCAGGCCAGGTTGACCTCCCAGGGAGGTTAAGTGATTTCACCCCTCGGATGGTTCCGCTGACCGGGCTCTCACTAGCCGGCAGGGCAGGTTGACCTCCCATGGAGGCTATGTTCTTCACCCCTCGGATGGTTCCGCTGACCGGGCTCTCACTAGCCGGCAGGGCAGGTTGACCTCCCAGGGAGGCTATGTTCTTCACCCCTCGGATGGTTCCGCTAACCGGGCTCTCACTAGACGGCAGGCCAGGTTGACCTCCCAGGGAGGTTAAGTGATTTCACCCCTCGGATGGTTCCGCTGACCAGGCTCTCACTAGCCGGCAGGGCAGGTTGACCTCCCAGGGAGGCTATGTTCTTCACCCCTCGGATGGTTCCGCTGACCGGGCTCTCACTAGCCGGCAGGGCAGGTTGACCTCCCAGGGAGGCTACGTTCATCACCCCTCGGATGGTTCCGCTGACCGGGCTCTCACTAGCCGGTAGGGCAGGTTGACCTCCCAGGGAGGCTATGTTCTTCACCCCTCGGATGGTTCCGCTGACCGGGCTCTCACTAGACGGCAGGCCAGGTTGACCTCCCAGGGAGGTTAAGTGATTTCACCCCTCGGATGGTTCCGCTGACCGGGCTCTCACTAGCCGGCAGGGCAGGTTGACCTCCCAGGGAGGCTATGTTCTTCACCCCTCGGATGGTTCCGCTGACCGGGCTCTCACTAGACGGCAGGCCAGGTTGACCTCCCAGGGAGGTTAAGTGATTTCACCCCTCGGATGGTTCCGCTGACCGGGCTCTCACTAGCCGGTAGGGCAGGTTGACCTCCCAGGGAGGCTATGTTCTTCACCCCTCGGATGGTTCCGCTGACCGGGCTCTCACTAGCCGGCAGGGCAGGTTGACCTCCCAGGGAGGCTATGTTAGCTCTCTCCTTCTCCCTCTCCCTCCCTAAGTCTCTCTAGGGGGTGAGGAGAGGCTCCAGTGGTGCCCAAGCTTAGTAGTGGCTTGGGAGGGGAAGTTCCAAGGGGACTTCCGGGTACATGGCGGGACCTCCCCGCTAAGCCCTTGGTCCAGTTCTTAGTTCCGACACCTTCAACCTAGAGCTCTCCCTTGGGGGAAGTAAGGGTTGGTCGCCCCTCAGCCTCGTTGAGGGCCCCGAACTCCACAGAGATCGAGTAGTCGGTTTCAACACCCGGAGGGGGTGGAGGAGCAAGGTCTAGATCTGGAGGCCTCTCGTTCGCGGGAGGTGGCACCGCGACGTTGTTTGAGATGGCCCCGTGGCCGTCCTCGGGCACCGAAATCCCATGCGAATGGTCAGAACGATTGCAGGATTAGGGGCAGGCACCAAGCAGAGACAGGAAGAGCCCTCATACCTGCGTCCCGAGGTCCGGAGGCGTTTTCGCCGGAGGGGTGTTCGTCGGAGGGGTATTCGCCGGAGGGGTACTCGTCGGAGACTCCGAGGCGGTCTCGCCTCTTTGACGATTCAGCCGAATCGCCTTGGCACAACGTGAGACGTAGGGGGCGCTCGGATCCCGTTTAGACATGAGCCAGGGAGCGAATTTGGCAGCCTTGGGGGCGGTTGCACTTTGGGCCGCAGCCAGACGCTCGATCATCTCCTGCGAGAGGGGTCTCGCGGAAGGTTTGTGAGAAGACATTAATATCGGCGAAAGACTAAGGGAGAGAAGGAGCCCCGATTCGAGGAATGAAAGCGTTCCAGGAAAATCTGACATGAAGAGATATATATAGGGCAACGGTGGGACCCACAGAATCTTATGGGTCCAGTCAGCCAGCACTCACCGAATACCGGGTTGGACTGTTCTTTCCGAGCGTAGGAACCGCTCGCAAAGAGCGGGGATTGTGTACAACCCGTATTCGCCGAGTGGGTCCCACAGGCCAACTGGCGAGACCTAGGCCAGTTAGATCATTCGACCCGGCTCAGGCAGGTGAAAACACCCCCGGGTTAGTAGGGGTAAGCTGCAGGAGAAGAGGGGCTAGGCGGGTGGTTCCCTCGCAGACCACTCGCCCGAAAGCGTGGGCATTCGCCCAGCTAAGCGGGTGCCGAGCGGGTGGTGCCCTCACGGACCACTCGCCCAAAAGGCTTTGAGGGGGAAATGACCATAATACCCCTTGTGGGCTGCCAATTGCCCTTCGGAACAGCGGAGTTAGGCTATCAGCAGACCAATTTGGGGTGCGTTTAGTAAAACTAAAAGGCGGATTCACGTTATTTGCAGACCAGCCTAGAAAAATCTATAAATAGACCCTTAAGGGCACCTTGAAGGAAGACCGATTTTAGAGAATCCTCTCCTCGAAGCTAGTTTTGGTTGGCAGACAGTGCCCTCCAAGGTGCCCGGTTGAGCTTTGGTTTGGGAGGGGAAGCTCTCTAAAGATCTTCCGGGTGTGTGGCGGGACCTCCTCGCTTCAGCCTTGGGTCTATTCTTATTCTCACATCCACCATCAAGAGAGTCTAGTGAGGGAGAAATAAGCATCGGCTACACCCCCAGTGGGTCCGAACTCAGGAGACCAGTTGCTGGTTTCAACAGGAACCACACCCAACAAATCTCCCCCTTCACATCGAGGCGGAAGAAACCGCCATTCCAGCGATTCTAACGCAATGCTCGAACAACCCTTGGCACGGACTTGGTCAGCATGTCTGCCCCATTGTCATCAGTGTGCACCTTCTGAAGATCAAGCTCCTTCTGCTCCAGGACATCTCGTATCCAATGATACCGAGTGTCGATGTGCTTCGATCTCGAGTGAAACGTGGGGTTCTTCCCCAAATGGATAGCGCTCTGACTGTCACATAGGAGTGTGTATCGGTCCTGAGTGAAACCAAGTTCTTTGACGAACCTCTTCATCCAAAGCAACTCCTTCCCAGCCTCAGTAACCGCAATAAACTCAGCCTCCGTAGTAAACAGTGCAACACACTTCTGCAATCTCGACGCCCACGAGACAGCTCCCCCTGCAAACAGAATCATGTATCCGGACGTCGACCTCCTGGAATCCAAATCTCCAGCCATGTCCGCATCAGTGTAGCCCAACAGCTCTGACTCACTGCCTCCAAATCTCAGCGTCAAGTCTGACGTCCCCTGCAGGTATCTCAGTATCCACTTCACTGCGCTCCAATGCTCTTTCCCAGGATTGGAGAGAAATCTACTAACAGTCCCAACCGCATGCGCAATGTTTGGACGAGTGCACACCATCGCATACATGAGGCTCCCAACTGCAGATGCATACAGAACCTTCTGCATAGCCTCGATCTCCTCGGGTGTGCTGGGGCACTGATCAGCGGTAAGCCTGAAGTGAGCTGCAAGAGGCACGCTCACCTTCTTCGCCTGGTCCATATCAAATCTCTGTAGCACCTTGCGGATATACCGCTCCTGTGATAACCAAAGCAATCTGGCTTCCTTGTCCCTGCGAATGTGCATCCCCAGAATGGTCTTCGCAGCACACAGATCCTTCATCTCAAAGGTGGAACTCAACTGCCGCTTCAACTCAGCAATGCGCGCAGTGTTCCTCCCGACGATCAGCATATCGTCCACGTACAACAATAGGATAATGAAATCCTCCAGAGCGTACTGCTTGATGAACACGCAGTGGTCAAGGGTGGTCCTCCTGAAGTCGATCTCCCCCATGAAAGAATCAAACTTCTTATACCATTGCCGCGGGGTCTGCTTCAGGCCATATAGACTCTTCTGCAAGCGGCACACCAGACTTTCCTTCCCTCTAACACTGAAGCCCTCAGGCTGCTCCATGTATAGCTCCTCCTCAAGATCGTCATGCAGAAAGGCGGTCTTGACATCCATCTGCTCTATCTCCAGATCAAGCCTCGCAGCGAGGCCAAGGACGACACGAATAGATGACATCTTCACCACAGGTGAGAAGATCTCATCGAAGTCAATGCCATGTCGCTGTCCAAAACCTTTCACCACCAGCCTTGCCTTGTATCTAGGAGGTGTTGAGGAATCTCCCTGCTTCACCCTGAAAATCCAACGATTCTTCAGGGCCTTCTTGCCCTTAGGCAATCTCACCAAGTCATACGTGTGGTTCTTCTGCAGCGACTGCATCTCCTCCTGTATAGCAGCCATCCACTGGCGCTTCTCAGCACCCTCCACTGCCTCATCATAACTCTCAGGCTCCCCCGCATCAGTCAACATTATGAACTCTGATGCAGAATATCTGGCGGACGGGTGCCTGACACGATCTGATCTCCGCAAGGCAGGCTCAGGGGTCGGTGCACGCACATCATCAGCAATGTCCTCAGCGACTCTTGGTTCACCATCAGTGGTGATATCATGATCCGGAAGGGTGTCAGTACCCTGTGCTGGCTCAGGCTCAATAGCCTCCTCCGTGTCATCATGTCCAACCATAGGTAACTCTGCAGCAGTGCGAGAGTCAACTTCCAACTCAACAGTCCCCTCAGGATCACCAACGGTCTGATCCTCACAGAAAACGGCATCACGGCTATGTACAAGCTTCTTCTCAACTGGATCGAAAAATCTGTACCCAAACTCTCCACTGTAGCCGTACCCCAAGAAAATGCACTGCCGGGTCTTCGAATCCAACTTCGATCTCTCGTCCCTGGGGACGTGCACAAAGGCTTTGCAGCCAAATACCCGCAAGTGACTGTAAGAGGGGTCTTTCCCATACCAAACCCTATCTGGGACATCCCCTGCAAAGCTGAACTCGGCGAGAGGTTGATGGCATGCGCTGCAGTAAGAAGAGCCTCGCCCCAAAACATCCCTGGCAACTTCGACTCAGATAGCATGCACTGAATCCTCTCCATCAGTGTCCTGTTCATCCTCTCAGCTACGCCATTCAGCTGCGGCGTCTTTGGCGGGGTCTTCTCATGTCGGATACCATTGTCCCTGCAGTACTCATCAAAGCGACCAATGTACTCTCCCCCGTTGTCGGACCTGATGTATCTCAACTTCTTCCCAGACTGTCTCTCCACCTCAGCGTGGAATCTCCTGAAAGTGTCGAGGACCTGATCTTTGGTCTTGATGGCATAGAACCCAAAGCTTCCTCGAATGATCGTCAATGAAAGTGACGAAGTATGATGCTCCTCCTCTAGTCTGGACCTTCAGAGGTCCGCAGAAATTGGAGATCCAACAGTTTTGTGGATCAAAATATCTAAGGGCGCCGTAAGATCCAACAGTTTTGTCGATCAAAATATCTAGCCGCCATTCCTTTGAAATTGGAGGCATCGTTCTTTGCGAATTTAGATCAGAGATCGCTGGTGATGAGCAGCGTAAGAGATTGCAAGAAGGTGGATCCACATGCAAGAGAAGAAAAACAAGGAGAGACAATAGAGAAGTTGTTGAAATTTTTATTATATATATTGCCTTCAGAAATGTATCAGTACAAGTATTTATACTCAGCAATGGATACTTCCAGATGCCTGAATACAATTAATACCTAATACATTTATTGCAACACATGTAGAATACTACGGATACTTCTAGATTATAATTATTCTAACAATGCGGTCATCCGAGAAAACTTTTTTACGAAGCATTTGTGAGGATGCATGGGGAGAAGGGTTTGGGCTCTGCAGACGACCGTGTATTCCTTCGTTCCGAAGGCTGAAATCTTTTTTATGGCAAGAGAGGGGATAAGTTTTCGAAGGAGCGCACGGAAAGTGTAGCGAACCGGATCAACTGGGAATTGCTGATGATGAGCTGAACCAACTTCACTATAACTACATTTAAAACAATTCATCCGCATGGGGTGTTGCCTCAATTTCCAAATGCGATGTTTTTGTTATGTAATAAATGCATTGGTGGAGTCGGTTTTTTGCGCCCGTCCTCCTCCTCTGCTTAGACTGCTTCTCTACTGCAGATCGCCACTTATCGACCTCTTCAACATCGCACGTTCTACCGGTGCCATATTACGAGGTAGAAGTCGTTGGAAGGATGTCCTGGGCAAGGCGCCAAAGGAAAGTACAAATCCTGGGTTGAACAACCGCCCGCCAGATGAATTTCCATGATGGTGATAAAGATTAGGAAGAAGCACATCCGAATGATAGAGTACTCTTGACGGAAAAGATGTCATTCAAGGAATAATGTCAAAACCAAGCATCCGATCGACAACACCGGTCGCCCTAGATGAATATATAGAATGACTTAAGATATCCCCATCCGGTTAATAACGAACCCAGTAAACATAAGACACCAAACAGTCTTGCCTCGTCAACAGTCTCCGTACCTACTTGGCAAAAAATCGAGTTAAAGGCCTCGAGACATCGGAATCCCAAACCCCAACCGATTTCGCCTCGCATAAAGATTGTAATGACTCCATCTCGTTAATTAAAGTGTGTGGAATCCTAAAAGCAGCTCATAACAAATGTTGAGATAGTCACCAAAACCGCCTTAATAAAAATTTCACACCCCTATCCGTTTCCAACGAACGATCATTTATATACTTGAAGCAAAATTGGCGAGATCGGTCAATCGAAGCCGGCACCCCCAAATATAAGTCATGTTGTTCGCGCCGATCCAATCCCAAAATATCATGAATACCCTAGACCATCACACACGCCTAAAACCCACTTTTGACTTTTGGAGGCCAATCAAAAGGCCCAAATCCTAAAAAAGGCGAACTAGGTCCCAAACTATCCCTAATACATCGAAAATAGGGCGTAAAGTTGAAATCTACTTGAATACACACCGGCAAATGTAACTGTCCCTAATACATTGAAGCTAAGGATCATGTTTTTGTTAATTGTGACAAATAATATTTATAGCGAACACAGATAAAACTATAGATAATACTAGAAGGCGCGTCTATAAAGATAATACTAGAAGGTACACATCTGTAAAGATAATACTAGAAACACAGTTAGATTTTGTTTGTCGTGACTTCTTTTCTCCGGTGAGTTTGAATAAAAAACGTCACCTATCATAGAATGTATGTTTGGCATGACAAAGGTTATGACCCGCAGTCAAGAAAAGAAAACTAGTATTGAACATAAAAGTGAATGAAATTTCTTAGATGAGGTTGTGCGTTCACGAACGATGATTCATAATCACTACAGCTACCGCCATGCCAAACAGAGTCTTATAAATTGAATAATATTTAGCTTAAATTTTTCTAATTAATACATATAAGGTAAAGAAAGCAGAAATGCTTACTTTTCAAGACCGCTACCGCCATGCCAAACAGAGCAAAAATGCCATTTAAAAAAAAAGGATTATAATTATCTGTCAGAACACTTCTTTGCCTTGCCAAGCAGTCATCAGACCACATGGAGCGATCATCTACAGCTGTAGGCCAACAAAGGGACCGAGCCGTTATTCACACTCAGGCAAAGAAGCCACGTGTCATCAACCAGATTTTGTTGCTTGCCTCTTTAGTTGTTAAAGAAGTAGCCGTACGATCCTATAGAACAGATCCTGATCAAGTAAGATCGTGCTATAGAGGTGCTCGCGTCGTTATTTAAACAGGCGGATATTTTGCATTTAGGCGGTGTGGGACTATATGCAAGCCAACTGTATTACACCGCCTTTAGCACGTGATCACCCACACCCGCATAGAAATAGATTCTGTACTCATTTTGTATTAATTGAATATATTTAATATTTAGATTAAATTAATATTATATACATAACGCTGACATCATTACGTATTAATAGTTATCTATTTAATATCTTAAATAATAGTATTATATAAAATATAAGAGAGGATTAACAGTATTTTTAGATTTTAAAGTTCTAAATCATATATAATGAAATAAATAAAACTAAAATAACCTGATATAAATAAAGGGCCTATGTTTTAATATCTATCTATATTAATAAGCGCGATCCGTTCCTAAGGATTGTGAAGAAAGTCAGTCACAGTAAATGACCGTTTTGCCCCTGTAGCAACGAAAAAGTTTGTAAAACTGCGGCTGGGTCACGCCGGATCACGGAGGGCAGGCGAGCTCAGGCGGGTTGGGGCGTGCTCACGCTGGTCAGGACGGGGCGGGCCAGGCGGGCGCACGCGGGAGCGGGAGGGCTCACATGCCCTTTTCGAATCTACAGCGGGGATCCGATATATGAAGAGTGGAGTCCCACATCGCGCGGGCGCAGCCGTTGGATTGGCCACTGGTTTGATCCAATGGCCGCGCCCGCGCGATGTGGGACTTCATTAGTCCCACATCGCGCAATAGAGTGGGAGTCCGCGCTTCATATAGCAAAGCCCCACTTCATTGCCGAACAGGTTGAGCGATCCGCCCCCCTCGGGCGCATCCGACCCATCAGCGCGCTCACCCGTTCCCTGCCAGCGATTTGTTTAAGCGGGCGGGGACCTCCTGTGGGCCCCGCATGCGATGTTATTTATTTTTATTATTGTTTTGCGGAAATGTTTTTAAAAACTTAAATACTTAATTTTTTAAACCGCAATTGTTTTTAACATTGAAAAACTTAATTTAGCATTTAAAAACTTAATCCGCCTGCTATTATTTTTTCATCCGCAATTTTTTTTAACATTTACAAACTTAATTTGTTATAAAGTTTTGTCAAAGTTTTGTCAAAGTTTTTTTAAAATTTGTTGCCACTTTTTTTTAAAGTTTCTTTAAATAAAATATATACCTTTTTTGAAACCTACTTTTTTTTTAAGTTTTTTTTCAATGTTTTTTTAATAAAAAAAATGTGGGCTTTTTAAAAAAATTATTGCGAAGACCGGCGAGGGGCGAGCGAATACCGGCGAGGGCCGGGCGATACCCGCCGACGCCGAGGGGGCGTGCGAAGCCCGTAGACGCCGAGGGGGCGGGCAAAGCCCGCCTTGAATGCCAAGCGGGCGAATCCCGCTTGGTTGCGGGCGAAGCCCGCATTGATGCGGCCGAAGGCCGCCCGAGAGCATCGAGCACGGGCTACTTTTTTTTCAATGTTTTTTTAATCAAAAACAAATTGGGCTTTTGAAATAAAATATTGCGAAGACCGGCGAGGGGCGAGCAAATACCGGCGAGGGCGGGCGAAGCCCGCCGACGCCGAGGGGCGGGCAAAGCCCGACTTGAATGCCAAGCGGGCGAAGCCCGCATTGATGCGGCCGAAGACCGCCCGAGAGCATCGAGCACGGGCGTAGCCCGTGCGAAAATGCTCGTATATATATATGAGTCGATTGTGTATGTCCATGACATGAATTTTTATTAAAAATTCAATGGGCGAGTTTAAATTTAGGCATGCTATGTGTGATGCCTACCCAAGGCATTAATCCAAGATGGGTGAAGTTTATATTTGAGGTGTATTAGGTGCACAGAAGAGAATGTCCTGTATCGTTCATCGTATGCAGGAATTTGTGAGTTTTTTCGTGAAAGTCTCGTTCCTAGGTGGGTCTGCATTGAGGCCGATAGAACGAGGATTTTGAGGTTTTTCGTAGGACGAGTGAATTAACTGTCATTTTATAGTCGTGGATACATGTTTTTTTAGCCTCTGACACGTTCGTGTATATTATAGTCGCATCGGGCAATGTTGGGTATTTATCATTTGAGGATCGGAGATGAACTTATATTTCTCGTCACTCCGCTTCGGAACCGAATATGAAGCTACACTTTTCGACATTTTTGTTTTATGATAGGTGACACATTCTCCTGTCACGCAACTTGGACGGAGGGTGAACATCCACCTCCCATCACTACGTTCAAGAACACGGGTCAAACTGGTCCCCTGTCACTTCTGATTGGGCGATTGTAAATTTTGTTCCCTCTGTCGCAACGATTGAAGACGGAAGGTGATTTGATGCCTCTCATAGCTTTGATCATACGATTTTATGTGTCCACGATATGTGCGTTGGTCGTATGTGTTATGTGACACTTAGTGTATTCTTTTATGTGCATGTTCTATATGCGTACTCGCTTAGGTCGTGTGATTTTAAATGCCCCTGTCACATGTGATGGTCTTTTATGCCATGCAACACTTTGTACTTTGTTTGCATGTTTTGTAAGTTTTGTTTATGTGTGTATTTGCAGGTGCGCGATGAACTCGCTCCAGAGTACACTAGGATGACCGATGGACGAGTGATTACATTGTGTTGGTCAGCCCCATGCTAACTTTCATTCTCCACCTGTGTGTTTTTAGTTTCAGGTGTAGTAGCTCGTAGTGGAGCTTAATGGATTGGAGCCCAGGTTGTGCCGAGATGATAGCACTTTCCGCTTTCCTTTTGTTTTGAGTACATTTTTATTTGAAAGCGATGTAAGACCATAATATCGTATTTCATTTTAGTATCTCTTTCTTGTAGTGGTGGACATTCAAATAAATTTGTGATTTGTGGTTTTAGCTTTCGTCATAGTTTAAAATTCAAATTCTGATTGGTCGTCGTAGTTTCTTTGATGTGTCATTTACTAACATTTTAAGTTTGTGGATGTTATATGTCATGGGGGGCTCGATCAGACACATGTTATATTATATTTGCAGGCCAGGAGTGTTAAAAGCTTAGCGAAAACATTGCCAAAAAGCTTGTCAGAACCTTCGTCTGTACGATGAAGAACTGCAAGGAGCTTTTGAATCAAATCATGTGAAAGAGTAGACTAGTTGCCCCTAATTGTTGTTGAAGGTGGAGTGGTAGCATCAACAACATTGACGAACCATTTTTAGTGTGTTTGCACATAGCAAACTTCGGTCTGCACTTAACATAAATCTAGTTTTCATTGTTATTCACAGTGGGCACAAACCCGGCCACTAGAGAAGGTAGCTATTAATTGCTTAATTAACAATTACTAAATAAGAGTATTTACTAAATAAGAGCATTTACTAAATTAAAGTTTACTAAATAAGTAAATAGGAGTAATTACTAAATAATAGTAATTACTAAATTAACAAAAAACAATATAAATTTCGAACATCGTCCAAAGAAATTATCGATTAAACTTTATAGCACTTCAGTGTCTTGATCAGTCAAAATTTTGATGCCAAATGAATGCATAAACTAAAAATTTTTTGGAAATGTTATAAGCACACCACTTTTGGCTATTTGCACACCAATTTCTATGAGTTATTACGCGCCTTTTGAAAATACGCCTTATACATGCATTTTTAGGAAAAGTGATCAACAGTAAAATTGTAGATCTCGTCGAGATCTACAACTTTCGTGTTGAACACTTTTGCTAAAAATGCACGCACAAGGCGTATTGTCACTTTGATCGTAACTATAGCGAATTTTTGAAAATACATCATGTACATGCATTTTTAGGAAAAGTGTTCAACGCGAAAGTTGTAGATCTCGATGAGATCTACAATTTTCGTGTTGAACACTTTTCCTAAAAATGCATGTACAAAACGTATTTTTAAAAGGCGCGTAATAACTCATAGAAATTGGTGTGACTAGCCAAAACTGGCGTGCTTATAACATTGCCCAAAAAAAAGAATACTCGAGAAAATAAATTGCAATTATTTGAAGTACAATTAAATTCGTGCTGCTCGGTTCTAACCACGACAAATAACCGCATCAATTCCATCTTACAAGTGCAAGCTAAATTGAGCAAACTCGTGAACTCGATTAGTTAACTTGAAAAAAAAACTCAACTTAGCTCATGCTCATATATTTTCAGGCGATTGTTATCCGCACTACAGTTGGGCTATTCACACTCTTTTTGTATGAGTTATTACGCATCTTTTAAAAATATGTCTTGTGCTTGCATTTTTAGGAAAAATGATCAACACGAATTTGTATATCTCATCGAGATCTACAACGTTCGTGTTGAACACTTTTCCTAAAAATGCACGCACAAGACGCATTGCTGCCCTGATTGAAACATGTGCGTAACTATAACACATTTTTGGAAATATACATGCAAGTACAAAAAAGTGCGGATAGTCAAAACTGTAGTGCGGATAACAATCGCATATTTTCATCCATATAGCTTTTTTTAAGCAAATTTTCTTAAATTTAATAATGAATATAAATAAAACATTGCTCATGAGCCAAAGGCCTGAGCCCAACTCAGGATTTGTTTGGCGGCTGCATGGCGGTGGTCGTGTACACGGTGATTATTAACCCTCATTCGTCACCGTCAAACCTTACCCAAAAAACTTCAATCACTTTTATGTTAAAAAAACTATTTTTATTTTCTACCTGGCGGTCATAATCATTATCAAGCCTAATAACCATTATATGACGGTAACATTTTTGTCCAAACTCATCGGAGCAATAACTCCACGCCAAACAGAGCCTCAATTTGCATGATTTTGATTTAGCATCATCTCAGTAAATATCAATACATAAATGAAACGAAGATTCAGCCAAAAACTCAATTATCATAGAATGTATGTTCGGCATGACAAAGGTTATGACCGCTATCAAGAAAATAAACTAGTTTTGAGCATAAAATGCATGAAATTTTTTAGGTGAGGTCGGGCGCTCAGGAACGACAGTTCATGACCACTGCGTTCACGACCGCCACCACCGCGCCAAAATGGTAGTGACGACGATTCAACCAAACTGACAAAGTTAGGCTTCGTTTGGCACGGTACTGACGATCGTGAACGCAGTGATTATGAACCGTCGTTCGCGCGAACGCCCAATCTCACACAAGGAACATCCACTTTATGTTCAAAATTAATTTTATTTTCTTAGACTCTTAATAGCGGTTATAACCGTTGTCATGCCAAACATACATTCAATGATAGTCGTGTTTTTGTCCAAACTCGCCCGGGCAAAAAAGCCGCACCAAAGGGAGCTTTAATTTGGCCATGGTTATGAACCATTCGGGCAAAAATCTTTTCAATCCATGAAGTTACAAGATAATGTTAATTTAATTCCTAAATTTTTAAACCGCGGCCTCATTTTTAGTTCAATTCAAGGAATTAAAGGCCCATAGACCAGAAGCTCAATGATTATTTTGACAAATAAAAATTTAAATACTAATTGACATAGAATTTAAATTTCACGGGCTGATATGATTTTTACCCTGAATTTCTTAAAAATTTAGGGAATAAGTGAAAATTTTAAACATTTTAACCAATTATGTGTGATGTTAAGTGTGTTCAATATTGTTGTGGTCTACCCAATGCTTCTAAAACCGGTTCGCCTTAGCCCGAGAGTGGTCGTGTAACACCCTCATCCGTTAAGAAGCATATGACAGAAGGTCCGGCCGGGGCCCCACATCATATACTATCAAACAAACGGGAACGTCACCTAATTGAAATACCAAATGACACTAAACAACGAACCTAACTCAGAGCATTCTATGCGGAAGCAAAAGAGAGAGAGACCGGATAAACCCCAAAACCCGTACCCGGGTATGTCCACTTCTAATAATAGGAATAAAAAGTTTTACACAACAAAAGAGGCACGACGGCCTTACAGTTTACCAACATCGGCGCGCAGGCCGGCCATACATGAAAAACAAAGGACATCAAAAGGCCTTCAAGGGTCGCAGCATCACAAGGGCTTCAGCCCGCTAAGAGCCCGCTATGTTCCCGCTCGGTCCAGCACCTTTACAACAAGCCCACCAAAAACGGTGGCAAAACAGGGCAACGGTCAGCTAAAACTGACCAAATTATAACGACTCCACCCCTTCGAGGGGGTGGCAGTTCTAACCATCCCTGCAAAACAGTCTCAGCAGCATATATATATAAGAGTGCGACTAGCAAAGTCCACAGCGGTTCATACATATGCAACATCACAAACGTGGGAATGACCCCCACGTCCCGTGCTCTCAGGCACTCGTTGGTGTACTCCGCCTTCCACCACCATCCACTCTTGATGGCTTTGCCCTTCGAGGCTAAAGCCGGTGGCCCGAATACCAGGGCGCTCCCGTACTTTAATTGTGAACAATCCGTAGTCCGAAGACTCTTTCCCATTGCCTCCCGACGTGCTGTACGAGCCTTACTAGTCAGGTGCTGCAATGGTGCGGTTTCAGGTTCGCCAAATGCCCGTTGTTCACAGCTCTCGTTGTACAACACGAAGAGCGGGTATGGCGTCCCCTCAGCCCAGGTATTCTAAATTAGCCGGCCCTACGGGACGCTAAGTCATCCACCAGGACACCCTCACAGGTCGGGCACACAGGCCTCAGGTCCTCTCAACAGGTAGGCACAACAAAATCACCAGAACCAAGTCTGGGAGCTGTCGCCTGGCGATATTCAATATCGCCAGCGACAGTAAACAGAACTCCTTTTTCCGCTTCTAACATCGGGTGCTTCCCGGGGCACACCCCCAGGCGTTGCTGCGCATGCAGTAGCACTCTCTAGTCCTACGAAACAGGATATCAACACGGAGTTTTTCCCCCGGCACGCACAATATCAAAAAGCATCACCAATCCGGACGAACCGTCTCGGATGGGCTTCACACAGCGCGCCTACGTCCATTTCACGCATGGACTCTACATGAATGCAAGATTTGACGGGGATAACACAAATCAACCCGTCGGAGGCCACGACCTCACCCTTTTGGGTAGGGGCCTCAATGATGCACGGAACGAACTAGAACATGTCCAAATGAGAGTAAAGAGAATCGTTACCCTTGCGAGTCGCTTCGGAGCCATAGGTTGAACGCCACGGATTTGGTTTCCGCACACCGGTCCGAGCTCCGAAATGACCACGTGAGTTCTTCGCACTTCGCCGGCCAAGCACGAGCTCCACGGCTGCGCACACAACAACACTCAACCCAAATGGGTCGGCCTTCTCCTAGCCGGCGGCGGCCGGGACAAAGAGAGGAGGAGGGGGGAGCTCGACTCCTCCTTGTCGACGGGAGAAAAGGAGAGGAAGGGGGAGATCAGGTCCTCCTTGCCCTAGGCGGCGACGGGAAGGGGAGAATAGCTCGGGCTTCCCTGCTCCAAGCGACGACGAGAAGAGGGATCGAGAGGGAGGTCGGGGGTTTCGCTTCCCTGCCCCAGGCCGACGGCGAGAGAGGGATCGAGAGGGAGGTCGGGGGTTTCGCTTCCCTGCTCCAGGCCGACGGCGAGAGAGGGATCGAGAGAGAGGAGGGGAGATCGGGAGGTGGGTTTTGCGGCTGCTCCAAAAGAACGAGAAAGAGGGAGGGAGATCGGGAATGAGAGGGAGAGGGGAGGTATTAGGGGTTTTATTAAAACCCTGGCCCATCCCTGCTATCCGCACCCCAACCCCCTATTCGCACCCCAAACTCCACTATTCGCAGACCACTCCTCTATCTGCACCCCAAACCCTCTAAATGCACGCTGAAAACCGAATTAAATCAATTCGGGACGTTACAGGTCGAGCGTGCAATCAGTTACTGTGAGGCGAGACGGATGACAAAAAATCTTTTTAGCGTGAAAAACCCCAGAAAGAGGTAAAAACCCATATGGTCGGGACGGTGCCGACCGAAATTCACTATTTGTTGCTTCCTTACAGGGCTTGCTTGAAAGATCGAGGGAGACAAGTCGCTCCTCGTTACAACTTTGGGGGGGGGGGGGGAGAAGCGTTCGGAGGGTGACTGGCAACCACTCTCGAAGTTCAGTTTTCTTCTTTGCAGCGGTAGGGAGCACCGTGCTTTGGAACTTGACGTGCTCTGGAACCTGGGCGCGCTTTGAAACTTGGACGTGCTCTGGAACTTGGCGCGCAGGAGGCCATTTTCATGAAAGCGTGGATTGTTGAAGGTCCGGTGCTTGGAACGATGCTCGGTAGTG
Source organism: Dactylorhiza incarnata (assembly GCA_033032865.1). Taxonomy (NCBI): domain Eukaryota; kingdom Viridiplantae; phylum Streptophyta; class Magnoliopsida; order Asparagales; family Orchidaceae; genus Dactylorhiza; species Dactylorhiza incarnata. Next base: position 96,805 of record JAWHQI010000595.1, on the reverse strand, counting down.
GATGGCGGTTGCTGGACGATCTTCCAAGTGCTCGAAGATGAAGATCTTCGTTAGCATTCGAAGTGTTTGAAAGATCTTCAAGGGCGGCTTCGAAGATGAAGGTGATATTCAAGAGAGTTCTCCCTTGAAATTAGGAGGAAAGAGGGAGAGAAGATGGAAATGAAGGAGGCCCTTGAGGTCTTATTTATAGGCCTCATAGATGGTTATGATAATTATGTGGTTATTCGCACATCATAACCACCGTAATTACTATGCGCAGACAGGGTTAATAAGGTTTAGGGTGCGTATTAATATTGTATTTATCCTATACGCAACCCAACATGACTTTGGATAATTGCACCCACACATAATGAGTGGTTATGAGGGCGGTTACGCTCTGATCGGAGGGCGGAGTCATCGTGGAGCGAACGTACGACCACGACGGAAAGCCCGGTCGACGGGGAATGCCGGCCGGCGAGGAGACCGACTGGCGAGGAAGGGCGGCCGAGAGGGAGGCCGGCCTTGGGCGGCCGGACGGAAGGAAGGCCGGCCTTGGGCGGCCGGGAGGGAGGCCGGCCTTGGGCGGCCGGCCGGGAGGAAGGGCGGCCCCAGGCGGCCGGGAGGGAGGCCGCAATGTCCTTGCGACCTTGCGTCCGCGCGGCCGAAGCTGGCCGACCGGGGGTCGGCCGGGCGGCGAGACGTTCGTGCGTCGTAGGCGTGCAGCTAAGGGCTGGTGAACTATTTGAAACTAGACTCAAAGTTAAGGGATAATTAATATAAATAAGTGTCATCAAGATTGCTAAGTTTTAAAAAAAAATCATTATTTTGATATTTCAACGAGATGCTAATTTTTATAATCAGAAAAATAATAATTATTTTTACTAGATAATTACTAAAAATTATTTTATTGACGAAGCGATTTATCAAATACCACATAAATATCTCATCATAATTAGTAATATGAATAGTGGTAATTTATGAACTTATTTGAAATAAAATGTAAAATTACAGACCAATTTGAAATAAATAAAAATTAAATAACCTATTTGAAACTAGACTTAAAATTAAGGGATCAATCTGTCGCAAATGAACATAAAAGACCTATTTGAAATAAGATCAAAAAGTAAAAAGAAATTGTTGCGGATCACTCAAGGCTCCGGTAGACCGGACTAAATTGGACCGCCTTAGCCCGGGAGCGTTCGAGCACGCAAACAGTCACAGAAAAAGGGAAAGCTGACAAGGCAACTTTTTTAACGTGGAAAACCCGTCAACTGGGTGAAAAACCACGCGGCTGGGTCTGTGCCGGCCGAAACCTCCACTATTTGTTGGTTGTTGTACAAAGCTACTTTAAAGAACTCGAGGGCGACAGGCCGCCTCTCGTTACAATTGTTGAGAGAGAGATACTCGGAGGGTGACAAGCCACCGCTCCTGGAGCTAAGACTCTTGTCTGATGCAGAGGGGGAATGACGCGCTCTGAGCGCTCTGGAGTCTTCGACTGCTGCTTGAAGGTTGGATCGGTGTGTTCTGCACGCCTTTCTCTCTGCGGCTTGTCTCCTGCTGCGTGAGAGGAGTCTGGAGTGATGGTCTTGTTGGTGGCTGGAACGCTTGTTCTTGAGTGCGCAGAATGCTTGTTACTGAGTACGCCGGGGCTCACTTGGAGCGGGGCGCACGGAGGCGCGCTTGGAGGGGTGCGCACGGCGGCGCGCTTGGAGCGGAGCGCACGGAGGCGCGCTTGGAGCGGAGCGCACGGAGGCGCGCTTGGAGCGGAGCGCACGGAGGCGCGCTTGGAGCGGAGCGCACGGAGGCGCGCTTGGAGCGCAGCGCACGGGGGCGCACTTGGAGCGGAGCGCGCTTGGGCGCACTTGGAGAGGAGCGCACGGAGGCGCGCTTGTTAGCGCGCCTCCGTGCGCTCCGCTCCAAGCGCGCCTCCGTGCGCTCCGCTCCAAGCGCGCCTCCGTGCGCTCCGCTCCAAGCGCGCCGCCGTGCACACCACTCCAAGCGCGCCTCCGTGCACACCACTCCAAGCGCGCCTCCGTGCGCCCCGCTCCAAGTGAGCCCCGACGTACTCAGTAACAAGCATTCTGCGCACTCAAGAACAAGCGTTCCAGCCACCAACAAGACCATCACTCCAGACTCCTCTCACGCAGCAGGAGACAAGCCGCAGAGAGAAAGGCGTGCAGAACACACCGATCCAACCTTCAAGCAGCAGTCGAAGACTCCAGAGCGCTCAGAGCGCGTCATTCCCCCTCTGCATCAGACAAGAGTCTTAGCTCCAGGAGCGGTGGCTTGTCACCCTCCGAGTATCTCTCTCTCAACAATTGTAACGAGAGGCGGCATGTCGCCCTCGAGTTCTTTAAAGTAGCTTTGTACAACAACCAACAAATAGTGGAGGTTTCGGCCGGCACAGGCCCGGCCGCGTGGGTTTTCACCCAGTTGACGGGTTTTCCACGTTAAAAAAGTTGCCTTGTCAGCTTTCCCTTTTTCTGTGACTGTTTGCGTGCTCGAACGCTCCCGGGCTAAGGCGGTCCAATTTAGTCCGGTCTACCGGAGCCTTGAGTGATCCGCAACAGTTTGGCGTCGTCTGTGGGAACCGAGTTCCCGAAATTCTGCAAAGACTCACTAGAAGTAGCACTAGCCGCCAATTGCAATGGCGAGAAGAAGTGCTCACACTACTGAAGGATCAATCCCGGAGGGGCGCATCGATCCAGCTCCCTCCCACTCGCTTATCAATGCGCCTCTCGCAGAAGTGGCAGTGCTCGCGCCCGTGACAATACTGGAAGGGCGCGTGCGTCAGATGGAGGAGCAGCAAGCCGAGATGCTGGCTCTCGTAAGAAATCTTGGGGCTCCTCGAGCTCCCGTTCAACCCCCAGCGTTGAACGTTCCGCCGCCCCCAGCTCCGAATCGTGCTCCGAATGAGGAGGTCGTTCGAGAAGAAGAAGCCTCAGAAGGATTCTCCGACGCAGCAAGCTCCGCCCATCCCGCTCCGCCAACCAGAGGACCAGAAGCTGACCACCATCACCATCGCCAAGGAAGAGCAATTCTTGGTCGAGCATTGGAACGAACCACGCGAGAAGAGATACGCGACATGATAGCAGAAGAGTACGACCAGGCGGGGCGACTCGCCGCTCTCGCCCGCCGTCCCGCGCACCACGACTCCCCACTATCGCCTCAGGTCTTGGCCCATCCAGTTCTGAATGGTTTCAAGCTTCCCAACATCGAAACGTTCGACGGGACGGACGACCCGTTAGAACATGTCAACCACTTCGTTACCGTCATGAGACTCTACAACGCTCCAGATCAGCTCCTCTGTCAAGTGTTCCCGGCAACCTTGAAAGGGCAAGCGCGCACTTGGTTCCACCCCCTGCGTGATGGGGCCATCAACAACTTCGCAGAAATGGCGCAGCAGTTCGTGGACCAGTTCATCGCCAATCGTAGGATTGTCCGAGATCCCTCCCATCTCTCAGGAATCTGCCAGAATGACGGAGAGACTCTCAAGGATTTCTTTCGACGCTTCACTTCGGAGGCTCGACAAATCCCAGGGGTCGACCCCGAGCTCCTGCGAGGAGTATTCCTTGGAGGGCTCCGCCCCGGTGGCTTCTACTCCGCACTGATGCGAGAAACTGTGCCTAGCTACCCAGACCTCGTCCACCGAGTTGAAGCTCAGATTGCAGCTGATGAGGCGATTGAAGCGCACCGCCAGCAGTTCGAGGGGAGATCCAAGAGGAAGAGAGAGGAGTCGTTGTCGCGGACGGTTCCCGATAAAAACAATAAGCAACACGACACCCCCAGCCGAGACCGAGGTTCTCGCCAGCATCAAGACTACACTCCCCTGAACACAACCAGGACTAACGTTCTCCTTGCCATCCGCGATCATCCATCTCTTCAGAGGCCTAGGGCTCTTGCACCAAATTCTGGAGACCAATCCAAATACTGCGACTACCATCGAGGTCACGGGCACAAAACAGAAGATTGTTCACGACTGAAATCAGAAATTGAACGATTCGTTCGTCTGGGACTCATTGAAAAATTTCTCCAAACCAAGGACCCTGAACCAACATGTCAAGAATGATCCAGCAGGGGGGAAATCCCCAGAGCGACCATCCCGAAGAATAGCCCGTTCACTGCCCATGGAACGCCCGGGGCACCCGACGTATTTACTTGTATCTCATGTTTTTAGCATCCATGTAACAAACAAGTATCATTCTATCTATTACTTTTTATCATGCGCCCAAACCAAAAGCATCATTTTCAATTGTACTGTTTCTCCCAAAACAGAGTGTTCAGATCGTCCGACAAGGGACTCTGACCTCTCCCAGAACAGAGTGTTCAGATCGTCCGACAACGGACTCTGATCTCTCTGAGAACAGAGTGTTCAGATCGTCCGACAACGGACTCTGACCTCTCCCAGAACAGAGTGTTCAGATCGTCCGACAACGGACTCTGACCTCTCACAGAACAGAGTGTTCAGATCGTCCGACAACGGACTCTGACCTCTCACAGAACAGAGTGTTCAGATCGTCCGACAACGGACTCTGACCTCTCCCAGAACAGAGTGTTCAGATCGTCCGACAAAGGACTCTGACCTCTCCCAGAACAGAGTGTTCAGATCGTCCGACAACGGACTCTGACCTCTCACAGAACAGAGTGTTCAGATCGTCCGACAACGAACTCTGACCTCTCCCAGAACAGAGTGTTCAGATCGTCCGACAACGGACTCTGACCTCTCCCAGAACAGAGTGTTCAGATCGTCCGACAACGGACTCTGACCTCTCACAAAACAGAGTGTTCAGATCGTCCGACAACGGACTCTGACCTCTCCCAGAACAGAGTGTTCAGATCGTCCGACAACGGACTCTGACCTCTCCCAGAACAGAGTGTTCAGATCGTCCGACAACGGACTCTGACCTCTCCCAGAACAGAGTGTTCAGATCGTCTGCAACGGACTCTGACAACGGACTATAAATAGAACCCCAATGCTTCTCTTTTTGGGGATCTTCTTCTTCTCCTCCTCCATCTCTCCCCTCTTTTGAGACTTTCTCTCTCTTCGGCCAGGAAAATCCTCCTACGGATTTTCTCTCTCCTCCTTCCTTGCGCGCTCACAAGCGCGCCTCCTCCTTGCGCGCTCACAAATGCGCCTCCTCCGTGCGCGCTCACAAGCGCGCGTCCTCCTTGCGCGCTCACAAGCGCGCGTCCTGCTTGCGCGCTCACAAGCGCGCCTCCTCTTTGCGCGCTCACAAGCGCGCCTCCTCCTTGCGCGCTAACAAGTGCGCCTCCGTGCGCTCCTCTCCAAGTGCGCCCCCGCGCGCTCCGCTCCAAGTGCGCCCCCGTGCGCTGCGCTCCAAGCGCGCCTCCGTGCGCTGCGCTCCAAGCGCGCCTCCGTGCGCTCCGCTCCAAGCGCGCCGCCATGCACACCACTCCAAGCGCGCCTCCGTGCACCCCGCTCCAAGTGAGCCCCGGCGTACTCAGTAACAAGCATTCTGCGCACTCAAGAACAAGCGTTCCAGCCACCAACAAGACCATCACTCCAGACTCCACTCACGCAGCAGGAGACAAGCCGCAGAGAGAAAGGCGTGCAGAACACACCGATCCAACCTTCAAGCAGCAGTCGAAGACTCCAGAGCGCTCAGAGCGCGTCATTCCCCTTCTGCATCAGACAAGAGTCTTAGCTCCAGGAGCGGTGGCTTGTCACCCTCCGAGTATCTCTCTCTCAACAATTGTAACGAGAGGCGGCATGTCGCCCTCGAGTTCTTTAAAGTAGCTTTGTACAACAACCAACAAATAGTGGAGGTTTCGGCCGGCACAGACCCGGCCGCGTGGTTTTTCACCCAGTTGACGGGTTTTCCACGTTAAAAAAGTTGCCTTGTCAGCTTTCCCTTTTTCTGTGACTGTTTGCGTGCTCGAACGCTCCCGGGCTAAGGCGGTCCAATTTAGTCCGATCTATCGGAGCCTTGAGTGATCCGCAACAGAAATATTTAAAATAAATGAAAATTGAAGAACGAATTGAATATTTTACCTTTTTATTAACTAACGTGCACTGCACGCATATATTTACCGTGCGTCAGGGGCTGTAAAAATCTATAGGGTTTAGGGCACATTATATACCTACCACCTAGGCTTTACTCTCTTCCCCGAATTGTCTGTGTTCTGATCAAACGTCAGATTTCACGTCAACAAGAAATAAAGCGCAATTTATATATAATAAAATTATAATATATAAATATAATATATTATCATAATAATAGAAGCAGGTGAGAGCCGATAGAAAACAGACATTTCCCGCACGTCTACCATTTGAAATTATAGAATCTTTACTGCGCATTCAAATTCCTTTCGGAAAATTATTCGGGTGGTGATATTGAAAGCTCCCCGGCGAGCTCAATTTCCGACGCCCTCTGCTATGCTCTGCAGAGCAGGACGCCACTGCCACGGCCGAGATGGTGGCGCTGCTGCTTCTTCGGCCAGCAGATTGCCGCCGGGAACTGCTTCCTGCTTCACCGCACAATCAGAAGAGGAGAAATAATCAAAGGCTCGGCCTTTCAGGTTATAAATATACTGAGAAAGAGCGAGAAGGATGTTGGTGAAATTGAACCGTACCGTTGCCGGCGGTGAGGTTCCGCTTGATTCGGATGCCGGATCTCCGCCCCCTGTTTTCGAGCGGCTCTGCCCCCTGTTTTTGCTGGCATTGATTATTTTACTGAGCCGCAGATGCTTCTTCGTCACGAAATCCTTCAGAACATCTGAATACAATCTCTCGATCCAGATCAGAATGCGAAGCCATCGGAATTACAGTTATTTAGCGCGAAATCAAAGAGGGGAAATGAGAAAAAAAAACCTTGGAAGCTGACGAGGCGATAGACGTGGCCGATGTGGAGGGTGTCGACGGAACGCAGGAGCTTGAGGTGCTTCACCGGAGCTGCCGCACCGGCTAGATTTGGGGGCGGTTGTGAGCTGATGATGACGGCGACATAGTGTCCTGGGTGGGAGGCCATGACCTGGCCCGCGCTCAGAGACCAGTAAATCCTCTCCAACCTTCCGCCGGGATGCTGTATCAGCACCGTCGCCGCCTCCGCCCCCTGGCAGTTCCCCATCGCCGGTTTCGTCCCGTACGGCCGGGAATGGAAAAGAAAAGAGGCGGAGAGAATGGAAACGGGAGCGACCGTCTGTTTTTTCAGATGGGAGTTAAAGGTAGAGAGAGAGAGAGAGAGAGAGAGAGAGTCCAAATAGCTTATTAAAATTGAAAAGCCGTTACGAATGTGCACGAATTTTGAAACTGCTCAGCTTCCGGCCGGCATTTATTAAAGTGTTTTAAAGTTTAATAGGTCTCAAATATGTATGTAGTAGCTAGGCATGTTATAATGAATTCATCATATTCTTCTTTATTATTATGTTAAAATGACTTTTTCAAATCTAAACAAAATTAATTGTCGCTTTTTGAAAACGGTGGAAGCGATCGTAGAATATGATGAGTAGATGTGAGCGAGCCTCTCTCAAAACGTTTTCCCGGCGCGCACTGATTACAACTTACTCGAGTTTGAAGCGAAGAAAATGAATCTAATTCATTTTAGGGTTCCATTGGTCATATTGCCGGTTAATTGACGAGCCTTTCATCTTTTGGGTTTCTGTTGGGTATTTTGGTCATTCAGGTAATACGACGACAGACTTAAAATATGGAATTAAGAGGAATAATAAGAAGATGATCGAACGTCGAGATCATAGTATAGTGAAATGAACTCAAAAGCTTTTGTTGTTTTGGGTGTGAAGATTTATCTTTCGAAAGAGTGTTTCATGGGTGGGTCGAGAATCATGACGTCATTCGTCGATTACAGTCCAGTCTGATTGTCGAAATCTAATTTGCTGGGTCTAGAGTATTTGACGGAGTGGGATGACATTTTGGTGGCTATCAATTTTTATGGTGATTGTTATCCGCACTACAGTTTTGGCTATCCGCACTTTTTTTGTATGAATTATTACGCGCCTTTTAGAAATACTTCTTGTACAAATATTTTTAGGAAAAATGATCAACACGAAAGTTGTACATCTCATCATGATCTACAACTTTCGTGTTGAACACTTTTCCTAAAAATGCACGCACAAGATGTATTGCCGCCCTGATTAAAATATATGCGTAACTATAGCGAATTTTTAGTTGTACATGCAATTTTAGGAAAAGTGTTCAACACGAAAGTTGTAGATCTCGACGAGATCTACAACTTTAGTGTTGAACATTTTTCCTAAAAATGCATGCACAAGACGCATTTCAAAAAGGCGCGTAATACCTCATTCAAAAAAATTGCGGATAGCCAAAAAGTGTAGTGCGGATAACAATCACCATTTTTATTCACGGGAAGTTAAGAAAACGCACTTTCGAAATGTCGATAATTTAGGCTTCATTTAGTTAGGCTTTTGCAGTCGCCGTTTAGGGCAAACGCAGGAGGAAGGCGGGTAAACAAATGGAACGCCGTTCCGTTTCCGGCGTTTCCTCCCGCGCGCTATGGAAAACGGGGGCCAAAACCTCCTTTTCGAACTGCAGCCTCGCCCCTGCAATTCTTCCCGCCGCTTCTCCTCCCGCCGGGCGTCTCCTCCCACCCAAACAAACGAAGCCTTAGCCTGTCTTCGATGTTAATTCTTATAATTTCGATTTCTCTAGTATTTGTTTTGTGCGAGATATGTGAGATATAAATCTAATCGTAGAACTTTTCTAGGCAAAATTTTCAGCGCTATGTTATATTGAAAATCCAATTGAATTTTATATAATAGATTTCCAATTGAAATGACTTGTTGTTTACATAGTTATTAGCCTGAAATTTAATTGAATTTATATCTCGCACATAGAGAATGGTGTGGGTCAACGTACTAACAAATTTTTTGGAGCCGTGGAAATTCTACTTCTGTAGTAAACATGATTCAAGTAAAAACTGCTGTCATATTGGGAGCCCCTCGCCAACAGTCGCCCATAACCGCCTCCCATAGTTTTATGGGTCACCGAAGTGAGGCAAATGTCATGGAGAAGCTCCTGCCGGCTTCACGAGGCACTTTATGTGATATAGTTATTTGAAACCGAGAATCGGCCCAATGAGGAGTTCACATATCCCAAAAAGGAGGCAACTTGCACTTGGCCCGTGGAAGAACTTGACCGAAAACTCAGAACTAAGAACCGACCCGTGGCTGCAGCGTGCAGGTCCCATCACACACCCGAAAGATCTTGGAGCGCTTCCCGTTTCAAGCCAAAGTTGTAGCTGGGCACCTTGGAGAACCTCAAACACAATTCAAAATTGTCCAGAGGAGGAAGAAGCCCCGGAAATGGATCTCCTCCAAAGGTGCCTTCAGAGTTTATAAATAGTTTTCTCAAGTGGGTCTATCAATAACGTAAATTAGCTTTTTGGTTTTGCTAAACGCACCCAAAATGGTCTGTCAACAGCCAAACTCCACTGTTTGGGATGGCTATTGACAAACATGCCTGAATAACATATTGCACCAAAAAACCGGGTGATGACGAAGCCGGCTCGCCTCCCCCTTGCGACTTACCAAGGCGAGCTCACGCTCGCCTCGCCCTCGCGATCCACTTGTCGCGAGGCGGCGAGCCCAACTCGCCACGCCCTCGCTATCCACTAGTCGCGAGGCGGCGAGCCCAACTCGCCTTGCCCTCGCGACCCACTTGTCGCGAGGCGGCGAGCCCAGCTCGCTTTGCCTATGTCCGAGTCTCATTTCACCCTTCTGCGAACACGGGGTTGTATACTTACGCTTACGACTAATTTAGTGATTGCAAATTTTGTGTGCTAAATGAACAGTTGGGACGGTCGAACCGTTGGAGCTTTGAGCCTTGACAAATTTATTGGACAAGTTTTTGTTGGCTTGATAAATATAGGCAGTTGATATGTGCACGGTTCATTTGGATATACGCACTCGTTAATAGGTAATTTTTAGGGCTTTTCAGAATGTATATATGTACTCATCCTTCCGCCACCCCAATTCGTTACAAAAGGTTTCTCTCCTTTCGGGTTTCGGCTCGCCTCTCTTCCTGATTTCTTGCCGGATTCGCTGCATTTCTCCCCGTCTTGCCGACCACCAAAGGGGTTCCTGCTAGTACTATAATAATAATAACAATAATAACAATAATAATAACAATAATAATAATAATAATAATAATAATAATAATAATAAAACCCACAGCTGAGGTTATGTATTCAGTAGTATATGATTGATGCGTCATGCATCTTTCTCCTGTGCTAATTTAAATAGACTTTAATGCATGAGAACTACTATCACAGGAAATCTTTCTCCTTAATCTCACCTGAGCATCTTTCTCCTGTACTATATACACCTAAAGTCTACCAAAAAATCACAAAAAGTGGGATCCACTCGGCACAAAAACACCCGACTTTAAGGTTTGGCGCAAAAAAAACCCTAAAGTTGAGCTTTCTGTGCTGAGTGGGGCTCACTTTTTGTGATTTTTAGGTAGACTTTAGGTGAGCATAGTATTATTCTTTTTTGAAAATGAAAACTTTCGCTCGCCAACTATAAAATGTTCCGAAAATATATCTTCATAAGAAAATAACTTTTTATATTATCTTAGAAATGCTGAAATTGAATTTCTCAGCATTATTTGATGGTACAATTTTATACATACGGCAAAACCTAAAATTTTCTTTTTAACATATGAGAGACTGCACTGGTCCTCCTGTGCGGCCACGACCGTTTCCCGATTGCGAGAGTGCGACAACACTCCCGCAGCTCGCAGCCCCGAGCGAATGATTGCAATCCATCGCACGACTACCCTCTGGGGCTGCGAGCGGCAGGATTGTCATCATGCCATCGCACCGTTGAAGCCGGTCATGGATAAACATGCACAAATTTAGATTGATTTTAACACTTTTTGAAAAAATTTAAAAGGCAGCTTATTTAAAAATTAGAGAAATTATTAGCCAAACGACTTTATGGTGCTATAATAATTTCAAAATTGTGGGCTGTAAGTCTGTAAGTCAGCAGCATAATATTTACTACACCTCTGAAATATTTTTATATGGCTTGAAAAATTTCACATTCAATTGATTCCTTATTGAGATTAAGGAAAACAAAACAAACAAAATATTAAGAATGATAAATTAGAGAGAAGGGAAGAACTTGCTCAGGTTGAAGGGTAGAGCATAGAATTCTTCGCTCCGATCGTCTGTTTTATAAGATCTGAATTTCTCCCACCAATGCCACCCCCTATCCCTCCGTGTCTCGGAATTGTGAAGGAAGAGCGTGCAGTCCAGCAAATACGCGACCATCGCTGCAACGGTCGCCGGCGAAGAAAATATCACATTTATGATATCATTGAACTGCAGAGACACATACCGAAGGTTAGTTTTCAAAGCGAATGGATGGAAGAGCCGATCTTCGTTAGGGTTATGCTCCATAAAATGAAGTGGCCAAGAGTATTATGTTCGTCGATATATAAATATGGCGCGAAAGATGATTGCGCAAAAGTTTGGAAGGATAAATTAAGAAATGAATACGTTAGAGGAGCAGCCGGAGCGAAATTGGATAAAATTTGCTCAGAATGATTTGTAAAGATCAAATTGAACACCTCCGGCTTTACTGGATAGCAACGAATTGGGAAATAATGATGAAGAATTTATAAAAAGAAGTTCGAATGCGAGTACATACTGCTCTGGTTGGGGTATGCACGGGGCCATATCCTGCGACTTTCTGAAACTCCTTGAAATATTGCGGCACCGATAAGCCGATGAAGAGAGAGAAGCCCAACACGAGCTTGGTTCTCAAACTGTTAAGATTGCAAAACTGGAGGAGGCCAAGTCCAGTTGCAGCTGCAGATGATGAGAAACACCTTATCAGTAGCCGAAGCTTTTCGTTCGCAATCAAAACGAGCAAATTTAAGAAAGTTGGAAAGAGTGAACACATGGGATTCTTAAAAGCAAATCAAAAATGACTATTCTGAGATCTTTTTATTCGCAGGCCATCCATCGGTTTCAAAAACTCGTTGGAATTCGAGAAGAGCCTCTCTTAGTTATACGCAGACCATTTTTTGGATTTGTTTTTAACAACTCTCTAAATATATAAAGCTGTTAATTTTTTCATGCTCTTGATTTTGAATGCTTCAAAACAAATGCAATATACGCTTCTGACGATGCATGCACAAGGAAGAAATTTAAGAATTTTAGTTCAGTATGCTCAATGTACAACCCTCATATTTTCCGAGTCGGTGTGACCCGACGCAGATGAGGTCGTGGTAGAGAGGGTGACTGTCGCGCAGCGGACCGAACCAACGGAGGTCGTCAAGACCAAAAAGAGAAGGCCCGGGGGGCAGATCTCCTTGGGCGAGTGAACCTTGGGTTTACTCGCCCAAGGCCCCGGGCGAGTGGACCCTTGGTCCACTCGCTTGAGTGTGGGGGGCGGGGGGGGGGGGGGGCGGGGGGGGGGGGGGGGGGGGGGGACCTTGGGTCCACTCGCCCAAGGTGGGTGGCGAGTGGACCTAGGGTCCACTCTCGCCCCAAGCCCGTGGGCGAGCCGGGCAGCTGGGCGAGTGGACCAAGCGCCCGGTGGGTTGAGTGGACCGCAAGGTCCACTCGCCCAGTCAGGGTGGTGGACCTCGGTCCACTCTTTCGCCCCCCCCCCCCCCCCCCCCCCCCCCCCCCCCCCCCCCCCCTCCTGTTTCGGTCGTCGGGTTGGTTGTTGGGCTGCGGATAGTAGATTTTTGGCTATCCGCAGCCACATTTTTGGGAAGCCTATAAATAGACCCCCATGGGCACCTTGGGAAGGGATGTTGGTACCCCCCTCCCTCGCGTGTGAGCAAGCACTACCCCTCCCCTCCCCCTGTCATTGAAGGTGGACGGTGAGGTGATCCTTAGTGCCCTCCAAGGTGCCCAGGCTCAGCATTGGCTTGGGAGGGGAAGTTCCATGTGAGCTTCCGGGTATGTGGTGGGACCTCCACGCTGCAGCTTAAGGGGTCCGTTTGTGGACTTAGATGCCCTTTAAGGGTCAGGTTCTTCAGTTCTTGGTGACTGGTCAAGGGTCTAGCTCGGGTCAAGTAAGGGTTAGCTGCATCCCCCTTGCGAACGTCGAGACCGGTTCTCTGGTTTCAACATTATGGTGCGGTGAGCGTGGAAGCAGCTAGTTCGGAAAGTTCTGGGCAAGTCTCATGGCTGGAAGCGATGAGCTGGGGGACTCACCCCTGCCGGCAAGTGCATGAAGGAAGGTGACTTCGAGGAGTTCAGGAAGTCAATCCAGGAGGACTTGCGGTTTGCACTCCCCCCTCAGGGCGAGTGCTCGGCATCGCCAACACCTGTGCTCGCCTCACCATCTTTGATGGAGATAGAGTAAGCAGGTCGACAAGGGAAGGGGCCAGCCTCGGAGGAAGGCCTGAACCTCCAAGCGCAAGCGCTCTTCAACAGCTCCCCTGGGGCCAGCTGCCCCGAGTGAGGGGGTAGGGAGGATGCCTCCATCTCACCAAGAAGGAGGCGGAGTCCCTGTGCCTGATTCAACAAAAGCACGGGGAGACGCAAGGAAGCTACGCAGATCGGTTCCAGAGGCAAGTCTCCCACCTCCAGGTTGACCAGGGAAGCAGGAAGGACCAGGAGAAAGGAAAGGAATGAGAACGCAGAGAAAGTGGAGAAGGTGATAAAAGAGATGACCGAGATGCATGTGGCCGAGTAGGCGCAAAGAGGCGCGTTGTAATAGATATGTAACCTCCCCATGTTGAATAAAAAGTAGGTAGAGATAGAACCTTAGGTAAAGCCTCTGGGAAGGTGTTGGATTCCTCTGCCTCCAGGTGAAGGTAAGCACCTAGGATGTGGATGGGTACTCCGCCCCCCAGTTGGTAATATCCCCGACTAGAGACCATTCTCCGGGCTCAGTCATGCCGGCAGATGAGAGACTCATCGGGTCGACTGATTGGTAATATCCCCGACTAGAGACCATTCTCCGGGCTCAGTCATGCCGGCAGATGGGAGACTCATCGGGTCGACTCGCTGCTTGAGTAAGTGACTTGGAGAGATGATGAGCTCCTCTACCTCCAGGTAAGCTAGGCCCCTAGGACGTGGATGGGTATTCCACCTCCAGTTGGTTTGAAAAGTGTTGAGTTCCTCTGCCTCCAGGTAAGCTAGGCCCCTAGGACGTGGACGGGTACTCCGCCCCAAACTGGTTTGGGAAGATGCTGGGGTTCCTCTACCTCCAGGCAAGCTAAGCCCCTAGGACGTGGACGGGTACTCCGCCCCCAATTGGTTCGGAAAGGTGTTGAACTCCTCTATCTCCAGGTAAGCTAAGCACCTAGGACGTGGATTGGATCTCTGCCTCAGTTGCTTTGATAAGATGGTGGAGTTCCTCTACCTCTAGGTGAAGGTAAGCACCTAAGACGTGGATTGGATCTCTGCCTCAGTTGCTTTGATAAGATGGTGGAGTTCCTCTACCTCTAGGTGAAGGTAAGCACCTAAGACGTGGATTGGATCTCTGCCTCAGTTGCTTTGATAAGGTGGTTGAGTTCCTCTGTCTCTAGGTGAAGGTAAGCACCTAGGACGCGGACTGGTTCTCTGCCCTCAGTTGCTTTGGAAAGATGGCTGAATCCCTCCGTCCCTCGGTGAGGGTAAGCACCTGGGACGTGGACTGGTTCTCCGACCCCGGCTAGTTCGGGAAACTGTTAGTTCCCTCCCCCTCCAGGTGAGCTCGGCTCCCTGGTAGGTGTGGAGTTCCCTCCCCCTCCAGGAGAGCTCGGCTCCCTGGTAGATGTGGAGTTCCCTCCCCCTCCAGGAGAGCTCGGCTCCCTGGTAGGTGTGGAGTTCCCTCCCCCTCCAGGTGAGATCGGCTCTCTGGTAGGTATGGAGTTCCCTCCCCCTCCAGGTGAGCTCGGCTCCCTGGTAGGTGTGGAGTTCCCTCCCCCTCCAGGTGAGCTCGACTCCCTGGTAGGTGTGGAGTTCCCTCCCCCTCCAGGTGAGCTCGGCTCCCTGGTAGGTGTGGAGTTCCCTCCCCCTCCAGGTGAACTCGGCCTTATGAAACTCTTGTGCCTTGGTGGGATAAAACAAAAAATGTGCCTAAATGAAATATTGGATGGCCTACAAGGTTACTCAGAAGGTAACCCGCATTGAGGATTGCCTAAAAAGGGAACCCATGCGACACATTAGAACTACAAGGGTTTGAATCCGTATAACTGGGATACGAAATACGTAGGCGATGGTTGAGGTAAAATTGCCTCAACTCAAAGGGGAATCCGGATACCACTCTCCAATCTGATGAGATAATTTTCTCTTAAGTGTGAAAGTGGCTAGCCACCTTTGACTATGTTTTTCAAACATATGTTTCATGCTAAGTGTGAACAAAGGTAGCCACCTTTGACTATGAAACCAACATGTGCTCTTGAAGGAAGCTTCTAGGAAAATGTCCAAAGAAAGCTTCATGACATTTGACATGTGCTTTTGACCGAGGGAAGCTTCATGGAAGCTTCATCCACATGTCATCTACCACCTCCACCTCCTTGGTTTTGGCCTTATCAATAGACATGAAAGAGGAGGGGTAAGATATCCACTTCTCTCCCATCTCAAGCATTGAAAGAGTTTCTAGAGAGGTCTTTGTGACAATCGTCTTAGTTTGGAGAGAGCTTTCGGACATCTCTGCGACATTAACGAGAAAGACTTTGCTACACAAATTGGATCTGGAGCAGATTCAGGCAAGGATTCGAAGAGGCATCTTGAAGAGGATTTGTGTAATCCGTCTCGTCCGCCATTGTCGGTAACTTGCAATTTTTCTGCTACTGTTTATTGTGTATTATTGTGTGGTGCAAAGTTGGTGAAGATCCTGTGTGGATCAAGGAGGGAAAACCTTGTAATTGCTTATTTGCTTTTACACATTTTTATTGTCGACTTTCCGGGTTGGACTCCGATCGTCCAGTGGTTTTTACCCTATTGGATTTCTACGTTAAATCTCGGTGTCACTTTTATTGTTGTTATTTTGTGCTATGTTTTGGTTGTGTATCGGCATACCGCTAAGCGGTCGTGCAAGTACTTGCTCGAACTAATTTGCAGGTATTCTGGTCGGGCTTATGTAATCTCTAGCCCAACAAATAGTATCAGAGTTTGGTTCTTTATTAGAGCAGTTATTGAGCTGACCTGTTTGAGATTTGAGACGAGCCGATCAAATATTTCGGGATGGTGATCGGGTGGGGTAGGTGACGACTATTGGTCCGCTCCATATCCTCTTTGATTTACTTCTTGGAAATAGTCGGCTCAGAGAACTGAGGTCAGTCCGATCAATTGACAGAGCACGATGAAGTCTACTTCGGGTTCAGATTTTGAGCAAATGGTAAATTAAACGACGCAAATTACCATCAGTAACACCTACTGATGGAAGACATGATTTATGTGAAGGGTTGTCATGCTCTCATCTTTGAGGAGATGCCCACAGATATGGATCTCAATAAGTGGAAAGTGGAGCACCGGAAGCTATGTGGATTCATCAGACGGTTCGTGGAGCCGAACGTCTACAACCATGTTGCAAGTATCGTTGATGCGAAGATTCTTTGGAAGACCTTGGAGATGTTGTATGCCAAGAGCACTGACATCAACAAGCTATATCTATTGAAGAAGCTTGGAGAGTTCAAGTATCGAGATGGCTCACCAATCTTGGATCATGTGAACGAGTTCCAAGGTATTATTGATCAACTTACTGCTATGAAGGTGACCTTCGAGGACGAGGTTAACGCACTATGGTTGCTGAAGTCTCTTCCGGACTCTTGGGAGATGGTTAGAGTTTCTCTGATCAACTCCTCTCCCGGGGGCAACATTACTATGGAGATTGCCAAAAATGACATACTAAACGAAGATGTGAGAAGAAAATCTTAAGGGATATCAGGCTTGTGTGCTCTCTAGCTCAACACACTCAAATACTTTACTACACTTGCCACTACTAGATATTTTATTTTCTATATTGTTTTGATGAATTTAATGAGTGCAAGTGACAGATGCACAAAAACGATAATGCGCAAAAGGTGAACATGTCAAGTGTATGGAAGGTAATGACGTCATATTGAGGTACGCAGTTATTTAATTATTTTAGTATTAGATTTTATTCATTAATAGAATAGCTTTATTCAGTGATGAAATTTATTTATTTTCGGTTGGCATTTATATCAAATATTCCCTGTGTGAGTATACGTGAAAGAAAATTCCTTAAATCACACCTTCATTCTCGACTTGTTAATTCGAGCTTATCGGGCCGAGTGTGACACATTCTGTAACCGCTAAACGGGTATGTGAGTTGATTGCTACCATTTAGGGTCCGTTTGGTTGGGCTGTTGCTGATGAAAAGCTGCTGATCAGAAATGGAGTTTTGAAAAAGAGCTGTTTCTGAGAAATGGAGTTTTGTTATAAAACTGTTTGGGTGAAATGGAGTTTTCAGCGCTTATTGAAATGGAGTTTTATAAATATTGTTTGGGTTAAATGGAGTTTTTGAAAAAAAATTGTTGTTCCATCAAATACACAATCTTGATAATACTGACTATAATAGATATAAATACCAATAATTCATCTCACCATCTAAGATCTAGAAGTGTACAACTGTTGCGCTATATTTTCACGCAACGTGATCATCTCATCTACCCCGCCTGCTATATCAGGACAAACTACTTGATGCCCTTGTGTGCTCACCCCCTCATCACCACCACCCTGCTCGAACTCATTGAAATCAATATCCCTCCGCGACGGGTGCCTCCGAATAAAATTATGCAGTGCCATTGTCGCCATCACAATATCAGTTTGTTTGGCGAAGCTGTAGCTCGACATATCACGCAATATGACCCACTTTTTCTTCCAAATCCCGAACGATCTTTCAATGACACTTCTAAGGGATGAGTGCGCGTGATTGAATATCTCTCGGCGTCCTTCCGGTGCACGACCGCCACGAGCAAAGTCTGGGAGATGATAACGTGTCTCTGGATATGGTTTCAAGTATCCCCTTTGTAGCGGATACCCAGAGTCCACCAAGTAACATTTTTCTGAAAACCAGGATCAAAATTCGTTATGCTTCAAAGGTGAGAAGTATAAAAAATGGAGTAGAAATCTTATTACCTGGTGGTGGATGCGGAAATTTGTAACGGGGGTCCCGAAGCACATAATTGAAAATGCTCCTGGATGTCATTCTCCCCACCGGACAACTCTCTCTCGTCGGTAGACTCAGGTGGATTACTCCTTAAGCCAGGAATGGTAGCATGACGTCCACATGCAATAACTGAATCGAACATCCTCCTCAATCGTTCCACTCCTTCTTCAAATGATCCCATTTGTTCTTCATTTGAACTTTATCGTACTTTTTTCCAGTTTGATGTTGAAATTTTGTAGTCACATTTAACCAGCCCTCTTTACTAAAATGGGTTGTGGGTCGGTTACCAAGCTCTATTTCATGAATGCATATATCGCAAAAAACCAGGACATCGTTTGCATCCCAAATAGCAGACACACTACCGTCTTTCGCCTTACCCATCTTAAAAAAAAATTCAAACATATAAACATACGTAAACATATAAACATGTAAACACACAAACATAAACATACACATACACATACACATACACATACACATACACACACAAACACACACATACACACACATACAACACACACACATACAACACACACACATACAACACACACACATACAACACACACACACATATACACACACACATACAACACACACACATACAACATACAACACACACACATACACACACACACACATAAAACACACACACACACACATACAACACACACACATAAAACACACACACGCATACAACACACACACATACACACACACACACTCATACATATAAACACACACAAAAACAACACACACATACACACTCATACACACACATAAAACACACACACAACACACACACACACACACACACATATACAACACACACATACATACAACACACACACATACAACACACACACACACACTCATACATATAAACACACACACACATAAACACACACTCATACACATATATATATATACATACACACACACACATATATATATATACATACACACACACACATACAACACACACACACATACAACACACACATACACATATACACACACACACACACACACACACACACACACTCATACAACACACACATACACACATACAACACACACACTCACACTCATACATATAAACACACACACACACATAAACACACACTCATACATATATATATAAACACACTAACATATACACACACACATACAATACACACACATACAACACACACACATACAACACACACACACACACACACACACACATACAACACACACATACACACACACACATATAACATACAACACACACACGTATAAAATACACACACACACATACACATACAAACACACACACACACATACACACACACATACAACACACACATATAACATACAACACACATATAAAATACACACACACACATACACATACAAACACACACACACACATACAAACACACACTCATACAACACACACAAAAACAACACACACATACAACACACACACACACATACACACACATACAACACACACATACAACACACACACACACACTCATACATATAAACACACACACACACACACATAAACACACACTCATACATATATATATAAACATAAACATATAAACACACACACACACTCATACAACACATAAACATAAACACACACACACATATAACATACAACACACACATACACACACACATACAGCACACACAACACACAACACACACACACATATACATATATATAACACACACACATATAAAATCCACACACACAAACACATATAATACACACACTTATAACACACGCACACACATATATAACACAAACACAAAAATTAATCACACACACAAACAAACACACATTCACCACCATCATCACACCACACACACAAACACATTCATCTAAAGAAAAATTAACAAAAAAATTGATTTCTACCTAAAATTCGGCGGAGGAAGCTGGAGCGAGCGAGCACTGGAAAGGCTGAGGAGGAGGAAGAAGCTGGATAGGTTGATTCCGGAGGAGGAGGAAATTGGAATGTCTATTTCGGCGTCGTCGAGAGATACCGACGAGGAGCGGCGACGTGAGGAGCGGCGGCGTGAGGAGCGGCGTGAGGAGTAGCTCCAAGTGACGACGAACGGCGGCGTGAGGAGCGGCGGCGGCGACAAAGACCGGCGATGGTGTCGTCGACTGGAGCGGGCGAAGGAGATCGGGGGAGAGAAACCCTAGAACTGCGTCTCGGGCGCGGCTGGACTGGGGATAAAAACCTCGGCTGAGGTTAACAAAGAAACGGAGGTTATTAATAACCTCCGTTTCGGTCCGTAAGCCGCGCCAAAGAATGCTTTTGCCTATTTCTCCATTGCGTTTCTGCCGCACCGGAGGAAATAAGCCGCGCCAAACGCACCCTTAGTTTTATGGAACTGATAAATCGCAGGTGTATGAATTTCATAATTTGGGCAGAGGGATCCATTGAACTATTGCAGTGGTCTTCAATGCAGAGGAATTTTCGTTTGAAGTATGTCTGTAAAAGATCAATTGGCACGGATTCCGAAACGACGATCACTGAGAAGTGAGAACCAACAATCCAACATAAATTATGTCTAAAAACACTAGTCCTCACTCACAACATAATAAATAATTAAGACATATACCAACTACCAATTAAAATAATAATCTACTAGGGTACTCGTGTTGAATAATATAATACCCATGTATGTACAAAACCCAATGTGTAAAGCACATTATGTAACACCCATTCTGTTCTCTTTAGTTCCACATCTCTAAATTGATTACTTTTGCTCTCTATTATTCTAATATGGTATCAGAGACAGGTTCAAGTACTCGTCTATAAAGTTAGGTCACATGCCAGCAATACTCGCCTCTCCCTGCATACAGTACTCGCCAGGGCACTCGCCCGCAGTACTAGCAGCTCCCTGCATACAGTACTCGCCCGCAATACTCGCCGTTCCCTGCATACAATACTCACAAGGGCACTCGCCTGAAGTACTCGCCACTCCATACAATACTCGCACGGGCACACACCCACATTACTCGCCGCTCCCGACATAAAATACTCTTCCGGGCACTCACATGCAGTACTCGTCGCACCCTGCCCACAGTACTCACCGCACCTTGCATTCAGCACTCGCCTGCGATACTCGCCGGCCGTCGCTCCCAGCATCCAGTACTCACATGGGTACTAGCCCTCAATACTCACAGGGGTACTCGCCCTTAGTACTCGCAGGGGTACTCGCCCTCAGTACTCGCAGGGGTACTTGCCCTCAGTACTCGCAAGCGTACTCGCCCTCAGTACTCGCAAGCGTACTCACCCTCAGTACTCGCCGCAACAACCTCTTCGGAGCTCGCCGACTCTTGTTCCTTGCTCACACTACATCCAGAGTTTGAACGGTCGTAACTTTTGATCCGACCGTCCGATTTGGCAGCATAATATTTTTTCGGAGTCGGCACAAAATTCTTCATCCAACGGTAAACGGGGATTACCCGTTTGAGCTTGTTTCGTCCTCGCCGATTGCCCAAATTCAACTCTGTTTGAAAGTTATCACAACTTTTATCTGATATTTCTCTCTGTGCCGATGGCCGACATCAGTCTCACCTCTGAGTCTCGCATGAGTATCAACCTGAATGTCACCAACTACAGAATGTGACCTCTAGCTATCAAGAGTCACCTCAGAAGTCCTAGTTAATGAGGGCACATTGATGATTCCACCCCAACACCAACTCCCAAGGCATCGGACAAAGCTCTCGATCCTGCCTACCTCACTATGCTTGATACTTGGACTTATGATGAACATCAAACCATCGATGCCATTTTTCAGTCTCATCTCCTCCATCATGTTTCAACTCGAACCATATGACAATGCGGTTGCAATGTCAAATCATCTGCCCATGTACTTCATACTGAGTGACAGTGCCCATGAATTCCAACTTCAATCTATCTGGTCCGCTTACCAAGGGAATCTTACTATACAACAATATCATGCTGTTATGGCGGATCTTTGGAATCAACTCAGCGTCATGGAGCCTACTCCTCTTCCCGGAGAAACTAGTCCCTTCGACACCCAGTACCTTGCTCTCTGTGATCGTCGGCGGCTGCTACAGTTCCTGATGCATCTTCGCCCTGAATATCAACCCTTCACTGGCATCCTCCTCCAACATTCCCCAACTTCCTCTCTAGATGTTGCGGTGAACAAACTGACTG
This sequence comes from Dactylorhiza incarnata, assembly GCA_033032865.1. Taxonomy (NCBI): domain Eukaryota; kingdom Viridiplantae; phylum Streptophyta; class Magnoliopsida; order Asparagales; family Orchidaceae; genus Dactylorhiza; species Dactylorhiza incarnata. The sequence continues at coordinate 74,549 of JAWHQI010000595.1, read as the reverse complement.
TTGAGAGAACCGAAGACTTGCTCATGAGGCAAGATCTTTTGTGGAACACTCGGTCCTGGTACTCACACGACTACTTAGGGGGACCTGCGAGTACTCTAATAGAGAGCAATTTCCCTCTAGAACCTCTCCAATGGCATCAGTTGTAAGCTTCTATCCATGACCATAGAGGGAAAGGACCGAGACTGGTTCTACAAGATACCGCCTCGGTCCATTAACTCCTTTAAGGAGTTCAAGAAGGAACTCCTCCCGAGGTTTGCTACCTTCAAAAAGCGGAAGAGTGACCCTCAAGCACTCTTCAAAATCAAGCAGGGGATGTCCGAGACCCTTGGACATTACATCGATATTCGATGGATACCAGGAAGAAATACTGGGAATCCACGATGTTGACCCGTCGATGTACCAGATAGCCATAGTCTACAGACTTCAAGAAGGGCTCTTCAAATTCGAGGTCAACCGAAGGACGCCAAGTTCCTACGGGGACTTAATCAACATGGATAATCATTTCATTGAGGGAGAGACGACCAATCCTGGCGTTGTCTTTCCCATTGCACCCATCGCGTCTAGAGCTGATCCCGAGGGACGAGAAATCAAAGTTGGATTCTAAGACCTGACAGTGCATCTTTTTACGATATGGACATAGCGGCGAGTTTGGTTACAGGTTCTTTGATCCAGTTGAGAAGAAGTTTGTATGGAGCTGTGACATCGTATTTTGTGAGGATCAGACTATGGTTGATCCTGAGAAGACTGATGAGGCTGACTTTCGTACTGATGCAGATGACGACACTCAGGAGGCCGCAGGGCCTGAGCCGATACAAGACACTGAGCCACTTCCAGATCATGAGGACACTACTGATGGTTAGCCTACAGAGGACATCACTGATGATGTGCCTATACTAACTACTGAGTTTGCTCCGCGGAGATTAGATAGAGCTAGACGCCCGCCCACCAGATATTCAACATTTGAGTTTGTACTTTTGAATGATGCATGGGAACCTGAGTATTTTGACGAGGCAGTACAGAGCTCAGAGAAGAGATAGTAGATGATTGTCATACAAGAGGAGATGCAGTCTCTGTGGAAAAATCATACTTATGAGTTGGTGAGATTGCGTAAGGGCAAGAAAACTCTGAAGAATTGGTGGATTTTCAGAGTAAAGCAGGGAGACCCCCCGACACCACTCAAATATAAGGTTAGATTAGTGGTGAAGGGTTTTAGTCAGAAACAGAGAGATGATTTCGATGAAATATTCTCTCCAGTTGTGGAGATGTCGTCTATCCAGTTCATTTTTGGTTTTGCTGCAAAGCTAAACCTGGAAGTTGAGCAAATGGATATCAAGATCGCCTTTTTGCATGACGATCTTGATGAGGAGTTGTTTATGGAGCAGTTGATGACTTCAGGGTGAAAGGGAATGAGAGCCTAGTTTGTCGCCTGAAGAAGAGTTTGTATAACCTGAAATAGATCTCACGACAGTGGTATAAGAAGTTCGATATTTTTATGGGGGGATTGACTTCAGAAGGACCACCCTAGATCACTGTGCGTTTGTGAAACAGTATGCTTCAGAGGATTTCATTATTTTACTCATGTATGTTGACGACATGTTAATAATTGGTAGGACCACTGCGCGCATTAATGGGCTGAAGCGGCAGTTGAGCTTCACGTTTGCGATGAAGAACTTGAGAGCGGCGAAGACCATCCTAGGGATGCATATTCAAAGAGAAAAAGACTCAAAGTTACTTTAGGTATCACATGAGAGAGATATCACGAAGATGATACAGAGATTTAATATGGATCAAGCGAAAAAGGTGGGCACGCCACTTGCGGCTCACTTCAGACTTAGCGCTGACCAGTGCACAAGCACACCTGAGGAAATTGAGGAGATGCAGAAGGTCCATTATGCTTCTACAGTTGGCAGTCTTATGTACGAGATGGTGTGCACCCGCCCAGACATAGCACATGCAGTTGGCACTGTTAGCATATTTCTCTCCAATCCTGGTAGAGAACATTGGAGTGCTGTGAAATGGATTTTGAGGTACCTACAGGGGATGTCAGAATTGACGTTGAGGTTTGGAGATAGTGAGTCAGAGCTGCAGGGCTACACTAATGTTGACATGACTGGAGACTTAGACTCTAGGAGATCAACCTCTGGGTACCTTATATTGTTTGTTGGGGGAGCCGTTTCATGGCAGTCGAGATTCCAGGAGTGCGTTACATTGTCGACTACGGATGCATAATTTATTGCAGTCAGTCAGTCACTAAGGCAGAAAAAGAGCTTCTTTGGATAAAATGTTTCATCAAGGAGTTGAATTTCACTCAGGAGAGCTACACACTCATATGTGACAGTCAGTGCGCAATTCATTTAGAAAAAATCTCATCTTTCACTCGAGGTCCAAGCATATTGATACGCGGTATCATTGGATACACGACATTCTGGAACATAAGGAGCTGGACTTGCAGAGAGAACACATTGATGACAACGGAGAAGATATGCTCACGAAGCCAATGTCGAGGGGGAAATTTGAACACTATCTAAAGATCGATGGGATGGCGGTCTCTTCCTCATCGTTGTGAAGGGGGAGATTTGTTGGGTGTGGTTCCCATCCGATGTGGAGAAAACCACTGGGCTCCCTCGTCACGAACCCGAAATTGAATTTTCTACAGAAATCCTCCTTTTATTCTTTGACTACCAGATGCACATGATGAGCTCCCACCTACCTGTGAGTCAATTTTGTCGGCTGCAGTTTATCATGTTCAGGCACTTGTAAAGAAAAAAAACATTAAAATAAAGCCAAACCTACACCAACTTACACCTAGTAAGTCATAAGCAAAGAAACCTTGGCAGACCACGCGACTCATGCAAAAGGAAAGGAAAAAGGTGGAAATAAACATTATTATAAAAGGTGTCCGCTAGCTCACCTCAAATTGCATCTCCACACAAGAAGCAGCAAGCAGATTAAAGGAGAGCAACTCCGAAGATTTCACCAATGAAGATCTCGCCTCTATTTTTCGCAGAAGTTGCAGCGTGCGAGTAGCGCCGAGGTTGCGGCGTACGTGAAAGAGGAGCGTCGAGGTTGCGACATCCGTGGAGAAGTGTCGCCGACGCTGAAGTTGGTGTTGCCGGCAATTGAACTTGTCGGCCGCGGAGAAGGAGGACCGGAAACGATGACTCTGTTCAGGCCAAGGAGCAGCTTCGCTAAAGACACAAATTTTGGATAAACGCAAATTACGCGTAAACTACATCGGAGAGGATCATATCGATTTGTCTTGATAATCACTATGGTAACTTGTATTTATTTAAATTCTTTGTGTAATTTATTGCGTAGCGAAGTGGAGGAGATCCTTTGTGGATCGAGGATGGATAGTCTGTATTTTTTTGCGCGTTTTTATACACGTTTTAGTGGTGATTTTCCAGGATGGACTTCGATCTTTCCATAATTTTCACCAAATTGGGTTTCCACGTTAAAAATTGTCCGTGTCCTGTCTCAATTTTATCTTGCTTGGTTTGCTTTCATCCGCTAAGACGTTCACGTATGTGCTATCGCCAAATTAATTTGTAGGTGCTCAGGTCGGATTTGTGCACGCTCAAGTTATCCAGAACGTCTAAGTGGATGGGGAGACGGAGAAAGAACTTTATCAATCAACGTCAAGTTGAAGGAGGAAGATAAAGACATACACCGACCACTTCTCTCCTAACTAACTTGGACATATTCGCTTGGTCAGTTGCTGGCATGCCTGCGTAGACCCCGATGTCGCTTGTTACCGTCTCAACATCCAGCCCACCTTCAGGCCTATCAAACAGAAGAAGCGAGCGGTGACAGTAACCTTGGCGGGACCTATTTGGGAGGAGGTCTTAAAGCTCCTCAAAGCATGGTGGATCATCAAATCTAAATGCATGCTCCTGACATCCCGCATACATTATTCATCACCAATGAAGGATGTTATTGCTACCTAGTTATGCCTTATGAGCTTAAGAACGTCGGTGCCATGTATCAATGCATGGTGGATCACGTGCTTAAAATCCAAAACGGGCAAAACCTGAAAGTGTATGTGGACAATCTCCTCATCAAGGGTTGTGAGTTCAGGGAACATGTCCACGACCTTGATGAGACATTCTCAATTATGAGAAGATTTAAAATGAAGTTTAATCCTGAGAAGTGTGTCTTCGGGGGAACTAAGGGAGAATTCCTTGGGCATCTCTTAACTCACCATGACCTTTAACCTAATCCAAATAAAGGTCAACGCGATCTTAAGCATGTATCTCCTCGAACCCCGAAAGAAGTTTAATAGTTAGCAACAACAAGAGGGCGCATCCAACGTTCTCTGTTTCTTTCGTCGGCTACAAAGTTGCTCAACTTGCTTTGAAACAGAGCAGCGGAGCTGCCCTGCAGCCATCGAGATGTAGCAGGTTGTTTTCCCACGGGTGAATCCATTCCGGTCGGCTGTCACCACACTGACTCCATGGCGCAGACTCCCACCTCTCCTTCTTCAAAGCCCCCGATTCAGATGCCTCAAAAAAGCTCCAATCGTCAACCCCATCAGAGGACGCCAACAAGGATGAAAAGAGAAACAACATTATAATTAATCCTTGTCCCCTTCTTCCGTCGCATCTCGTCCGATAACTCGATCCTACGCATGGGCCTGTAACATCGCCTTTGTATATAAGTGATAAGATCTTGAGAAGAAGTATGATGAAAGGAAGAATACATGCCCAAACCACCTAAGTTAATTTTGTAACTTACCAATAGATGCATGGAATTAACAAATTGGAAAGTTTGGATGTTTGCGTAATTATAACATACCAATCTACTAAAATTAGGTTATTGTGCAATTGCCAAATCTTGTGAGCTTAATTCAATGTTATTTTTCATGTGAGATGTAAACAGCTCAAGATTTAGATATTTTGAGATCTAATTGACACTGTTGAACAACAGCAAAATGTCAACAGTATAGAACTGAAATGAATTTGATTTTTTTTTCCTTTTTGAAATATGCCAACAAAACAGAACATTATTCAAATCACAAAACAAATTCTGCAACATTAGGAGTAAGACCATTTTAATTATGCACTAGTCCCATAGAAACAACCTCTAAGTGCTAATCCATCAATAGGCTAAAAGGCAATGCATGAAAAATTGCATCAGCAAATGATAACGAAGAAAGTTCTAGAGAAAAATTGGAAACACATAAGAAACTGTAATGTGGTAATACATGAATAACTTACTACATGATATCAAAAATTTCACATACCTACATAACCAAAGAGGAGACAGTTCACTGCAGCAGCAATTGGCAGAGGAATCGAAGCAAGCAGCGACCCAAACTTCCCTAATTAATGCCTGAGAATTATGGGTGTGTTCAACATTTCTAACCGTATATTAAATCAAGACATTACCTAAAATAGAGAAGAAAATCATGAAGACAGCAGATATTTCCACCACCCGTCGGCTCCCAACTCGAGTCAAACCCAAAAGGCCAGTATTTTCACTATTCAAGATTAAAAAAAAGAGTTTCAAATACTTTTGAATAAAGCTCATTAAGTATAATCTTTTCTAGATAAGATATATCAGTACACTGATGGTGCTGAACAATTAGCAGTTCCAAACATCCCACTCAGAAATACACCTACTCCCTGGAAAGTCATAAATTTCCACTTAAAACCAAGATAAAATTGAAACAAGGATATTGAATAGTAATAAATTATTTGCTTTATCAGGAAAACTTTGCTACCTGCCATCCAACACCTCGACTGAGAATAGAAGGTGGCACTGATGTTGCACTTGCAAGCCTTGATGCAGCAACTATAGTACCAGTGGACTGAAATTCCAGCAGTGTATAATTTTTAGATAGAAGCTTATGAGTATTTGGCGAGAGTACATAATCATCAAAGCTGAGGTGTACTTTAAGATTTATTCTCAGATTAAATTTCATTTTTAGATTCAAAGTATGTTTTAGATTTCATAATCATCAATGTTTGATGCATTATGTGATACATTAACTGTCATGTCCTTATTTTGAAACCATTATCAGAAATATTCTCATTATTTTTAGATTTCTAATTGCTTCATTATATTATGAAAGCGTATCAATTTCATGTGCAAGGACCATAATTTTATCACTAGAATAATAAACATCAGAAAGTTTTTTAGTATCTTTGATATGCTGGATAACTGAACTTCCTATATATTGTTTTAGCAACTTAAGATCTAGTAGATCAAGGAAGGGTGAAACATGAATCTTATGATTGTATATCCATGAAGCACATTATCAGCCACTAAATTATGTATGGTGTCTAGAGAACATGAATGTGTTATAAGATAACTGACTTAGATCATGATATAATGAAGGAACACAATGATAGAAACATTTATTGAAAATTTCCAGCTATCTCATCTAAAGTCAGTTATTCAACTAGCTGCACATCTAGTTCAACTTATTCATACTTAAATACAATAATCGTCAAAATGGTTAGATTTTTGCAATGTCATATATGCATACGTAAACGCACAAATGGATACGTATTTTGATGACCGTCCCCGGCTATGACAACATATTACAATACATTAGTAGTAGTATGGTAATCGTGGAAGCAGACTCTTGCAAAAATGTAGGGTAAGGTTTGCCTACATTTCACCCTTATGTTGGGACCTTCCCCGGACACTCGCTGCGCGGGGATGCTTTGTGCACCGGGCTTCCCTTTGCCCTCCCCTCTTATTTAAGGAAGGATGGGGAAACTTAGGGCTATCTTCGACTCTAGGTTAGGAATCTCTATTTGGAGAGACTCTTTGGGGGACCTAAGGAGCTTGGTGGTAGCATACCTCATGAGTGATGTTATTATTTGGTTCGGATTGGCATCACGATTTATATATATATATTTTAAGATTATATATATATATAAAAAGATATAATATATATATAAATTATATATATTATTTCTGGCCTTGCCCATGTGAACAGCCGCATGCTTTGGAAGGAATAAAAATAATATCGCCTGTAGCTTCTTGGTCTTCACGCCTGAAATTAATTGGAACCGCTGGGAAGCAATTCAGTAACTGCATGCATTAAATTGGGAGAACCGCCTGTTTTAGATAAAACCGCATGCCTTGAAAGTAGAACGGGTAGGGGAGATTAAAGGCAGCAACTTGTACGTGGAACTCGCCTGAGAGGAAGAAGACCACCATCAGCCCGCATCCCTCTCTCCCGTCTCCTCTCTCTCTCTCTCTCTCTCGTGCGATTGGGAGGCCGCCGACCTCGTTGTGTTTCGCCGTTGAAGAAGGAAGTGTTGCCGGTCTTGGAGGTGAGCCGCCGGCGTTGGAGAGGGAGTCGTCGTCGGTCTTGGAGGAGATCGCCGTGAACGAGGAAGGCTTGCGTGTGTGCAGTTAGCCTTGACGCCGTTGGTCTCCGGTGGTGGTTGCGGTTGGACGTCGGACTCGACGTCGAAGGTTTCAACGAACCTTGTGCGTCCGCTGTGCTAGCGGATTGCAGTCAAGATTGTCCTCTCTCCCGCGGATCGAGCAAGTCTGGCTTCTCCGTGGCGTTTTATATCGGACGTTGTCTTGGAGGTGAGCCACCGGCGTTGGAGAGGGAGCCGTCATCGGGCTTGGCGGAGATCGTCGTGGACGAGGAAGGCTTGCGTGTGTGCAGTTAGCCTTGACGGCGTTTATCTCCGGTGGTGGTTGCGGTTGAACGTCGGACGTCGACGTTGAAGGTTCCGACGAACCTTGTGCGTCCGCTAGGCGGATTGCAGTCCAGATCTTCTACCTTTCCTGCGGATCGTGCGCGTCCGGCGCGTCCGTGGCGTTTTGTATCGGACATGATATGTTATTTTGAATATTATAAATATTATTGCCGCTAATATTTTTCCCTTGCATTTTGTCCGGCGCCGATTTCCTAACAAGTGGTATCAGAGCCAGGTTCGGTAGACGACCGTGATTGGACGTTCTAGGAAGGGTTTGACTGCGGTGGTGAACGACTAGGTCCTCTTCCCACTCTTTCAGATCCGACCTTTGAACAAATCAGGTCTTCTAGTTTGTCAGGGACAGTCATGGCAGGGAAGAACGCTGTTTTGGAAAGATTTTCAGTGGAGAAGTTCGATGGTAGTGGGAATTTTAGCCTATGGCAGATTCGAGTTAAGGATATGTTGGTTCAACAAGGTTTGATTCGAGTCTTGCGGGGGCGCGACAAATTATCCACGGCGATGAAAGATGAGGAATGGAAGGATCTTGTTGAAAAAGCCACGAGCACAATCAGGATGTGTGTTGCTGACCAGGTGCTCTTCAACATCGGGACTGAAGAGACGGCAGTCGAGCTTTGGGAGAAGCTGGAGCGACTGTACTTGGCAAAATCCGTGACGATAAGATTGTTGCTGAAACAGCACCTCTATGCGTTGAAGATGCAGGAAGGTGGCAACCTGCAGGAACACTTCAATGTGTTCAACGGTCTTCTGAGCCAATTGCATGTGGTTGGCTCGAAGGTAGAGGAAGAAGACAAAACCCTCTTGCTTCTTACCTCGCTCCCTGCGTCATACAAGCACATGGTGACTACGCTACTGTATGGGAAGGATACGGTGGGGCTGGAAGAAGTCATGTCGGCGCTGTTATCCAGTCAGATGTTAAAGGACCGAGCAGTGCACGAGCTCGGTCGGCGTCGAAGAAGGCAGTGACGTGTTCCACTGCAGACAGGTTGGTCACATTAGGAGAAATTGTCCGCAGCGTGCAGGAAGTTCTGGAACTTCGAAGGATGTCCAAGATGCGGGCTTAGTGACACTGGACCTGGAAGGAGATGACGGATTTTATTGCGTCACTGAGAGTCAGAGTGACTCTGATAGCTGGATACTGGATTCTGGTGCTTCGCAGCACATTTGTTCAGATGCAGGGATGTTCAATTCACTGGAGGTGACGACTGGGTCGGTCTTTCTGGGTGACGGCTCAGCATGCGAGGTCACGGGGACAGGGACGGTGGACATCAGGACGCATGACGGAGCAATGCGTAGGCTTGAGCAAGTACATTTGGTACCGAAATTACGCAGGAATCTGATTTCGTTGGGCAGATTGAACTCCGGTGGGTGCAGTTTTGCATCGAGAGGTGGAGTTATGACGGTGAGGCGAGGGCGCACCGTGCTCATGCGAGCTATGCAGCGCAGTAGTTTGTACTGGCTGATGGGGACCACGATGCGAGGTGGTGTGCCCATGATTTCTGCGGCCGACAGGGTGGATGGTCGAGGTGGTGCAAGGGATCGCCCTTCTGGTAGTCTGACTAGGCGAGTCAGATTGGACTCCGGTGGGTGCAGATTGGACTCCGGTGGGTGCAGTTTTGCATCGAGAGGTGGAGTTCTGACGGTGAGGCGAGGGCGCACCGTGCTCAGCGAGCTATGCAGCGCAGTAGTTTGTACTGGCTGATGGGGACCACGATGCGAGGTGGTGTGCCCATGATTTCTGCGGCCGACAAGGTGGATGGTCGAGGTGGTGCAAGGGATCGCCCTTCTGGTAGTCTGACTAGGCGAGTCAGATTCAGCGATCCGGTTGCGTCGACATTCAGGGGTTGAGCCCGAGCAGGGATGAGTCGACTGGAGCAGGTCGGCTGACGCCTCAGGACTCTGAGGTGGTGCTTCGCGCAGTGTTGTTTCGCACAGTTAGTGCTTCGTGCAGGGAGTGCTTCGTGCAGGTGGTGGCTCCGAATCCCGAACCAAGGTGGTGAATTGTTATTATTTGGTTCGGATTGGCATCACGATTTATATATATATATATTTTAAGATTATATATATATATATATATAAATTATATATATTATTTCTGGCCTTGCCCATGTGAACAGCCGCATGCTTTGGAAGGAATAAAAATAATATCGCCTGTAGCTTCTTGGTCTTCACGCCTGGAATTAATTGGAACCGCTGGGAAGCAATTCAGTAACTGCATGCATTAAATTGGGAGAACCGCCTGTTTTAGATAAAACCGCATGCCTTGAAAGTAGAACGGGTAAGGGAGATTAAAGGCATCAACTTGTACGTGGAACTCGCCTGAGAGGAAGAAGACCACCATCAGCCCGCATCCCTCTCTCCCGTCTCCTCTCTCTCTCTCTCGTGCGATTGGGAGGCCGCCGACCTCGTTGTGTTTCGCCGTTGAAGAAGGAAGTGTTACCGGTCTTGGAGGTGAGCCGCCGGCGTTGGAGAGGGAGTCGTCGTCGGTCTTGGAGGAGATCGCCGTGAACGAGGAAAGCTTGCGTGTGTGCAGTTAGCCTTGACGGCGTTGGTCTCCGGTGGTGGTTGCGGTTGGACGTCGGACTTGACGTCGAAGGTTTCAACGAACCTTGTGCGTCCGCTGTGCTAGCGGATTGCAGTCAAGATTGTCCTCTCTCCCGCGGATCGAGCAAGTCCGACTTCTCCGTGGCGTTTTGTATCGGACGTTGTTATTGTTATTTGATATTCTCGTTATTGATTATTGTTACTAATTTTTCTCTACATTATTTGACTGTCCTGCGCATATTTCCCAACAAGTGCATCTTGTTTAAATTCTACAACAATTTATTTTGTCAAGTGTCAAGTTGGTCTGACCTGCCGCCCTCCCACCACCTGCCCTAGGTCGTGGGAATCCTTGCTCCGACCCTCATTTCAAGATTCATCGCAGACAACTTATGGCGCAACACAAGCATGGATCGCTCTATTCACGCAACTTTGGCAGCTGAAGATGGTTAGCAACAACCTGTCGTTCAATTCTCCAAACACCAGAATCACGCGTCTTCATTGGCATCTAGTTGGGCAATTTTCGATTCCGACTTCGCACACCATGCTTGACTAAGCACGCAGAACAACCATCACCGTTGAATCCAGCCAGTCTCCTACAACTGTTGATTCCATGCACCCGAGCCATTTGCTCTTTCCGCATCATCGTTCCGCAGAGCTCTTTCAAGCCTTTCACGATGATTACAACTAGATCGTGATCCGCCCAATAGTCTAGGTTGATTCCTCGATCAAGACCAGTTGTCTTGTTGTTGCTTCTAGTCAGAGATATGTTCTATCCGCTATTTGGGGACCAATTTCGTCTCCAACTGCTGATTTCTTCCTCGCCACGACTTTCTTTCCATGTTGCGGTTTGCAACCAGGGTTCCTTCCTTGGTGAATGCCTTTGACGCGAGTCATGGCCGAGCCTCTCGAAGAGGTGGAGCATTCAACAAATATTCTCTTGTCTCGCATGGATGTGGTCGAATCCATCATTATTGACATCTCACAGCTTCTCCGTCAAGGATAACCAGTCACGAGCAAAGCATCCCCATCTGCATTCGCTCTTGCACATGGACCCCGGGAGGATAGAGATGCCCTTATTTGATGGTTCAGAGCTGCTAAATTGGATAGCCTGCCTGGAGCAATCATTTGAGTTACAGTTCACTCCAGAAGCCAGCAAGATCCCCTTCTACATGGAGGGGTTCACCCTTCATTGGATGTGTTGGCTTCGCCAATTGACGCGCACATGATGCAGGGCATGCTTAAAGAAGAACTCAATTTGAACTACGACACGCATCGTCTCGGGAAAGCGTTTGAGCGTTTATGCGCAGTTTAGCAAGTCGACTTAGTGGAGGTCCATGTTGACAATTTTGTGGATTGGCACATAATGCCTCAGGCTTATCCAGGGCCCATTACCCCGGTTACTTCATGCAAGGCTTGCAACCTCACATTTGCGGCCTCTAGTGGACTCTAAACTGTTAATTTGGTCAAAAAATCAGCCCCCCATGCGATTCTCTTAAGAAGAATTTTTTGACCGATTGTGTTAGGTGGGAGGTTAGGTGGCTGTGTTAGGTGGGAGGTTAAGTGACTATGTTAGGAGGGTTAAAATTGTTATAAATAGAGGCATAACTCCTACAATTTTGGGTAAGCCATCCAAACAAATCTTCCTCCACGGGTAAAAAATGAAGACAACGCGTTTTTCTTCTCTCCTTCCAGTTCGTACGGAGGCCAAATTCGGGGAAGCCATGTAGGAGGGTAGACATTGCGGTGCATGCAATACATCTAGAGGTGGCGTCGTTCGTTTTCATAGAGGATATTGAACGCCATTTTCACGTTGAAGGTTTGAACCTTGTTCGTCCTTCTAACGATTGCAGTCCAAGATCATTTGTCCTCCCGCATATCAAGCTAATCCATCTCATCCGAGGTGTACTTGTAACGGATTGGTATTTCCATCTCTCTTATTTGCAGTTTATCTAATTTGTTATCGTGCGTTGATTTTTCTTCAGATTATTGTGTGTTCTTTGTGCCTTTGCAGTTATTGTACTGAGGATTGTGCGAATCCCAAAATAAACGTCATATGCTCACCATCTAGCAGGATCGCTTTGTGACAAAAATTTAATACAAACACATGGGACCTTCAGTCACAATAGCATTTCAACCCCCAGTCACGGTTGCCCGCCAACCCACCCAAGCAAGCACATGGGCTCCCACTGGCAGCCTATGAAACTCCGTTGCCACAAATTCTATCGGTACCCCCTCTCTAGCCACCGCCTCCCATTTCACCACCAAAGTTAAACCCTTTAACACATGCCTCTCCCACTAAGATTACCTTGACTTTCACCATTGTTTCCGTTGTAAACAACTTACACATTGTTCAAGAATGTCCCCTTAAAGAACTGCGCTTATTGCTGTTAGAAGAGAAAGTGGAAATGGAAAATGTTATCTATTCATCCACAAAGGGGCATATATATATGAACTACAATAGGACTCCCAACACCGATAGGCGGTGTGGGACTAAACTCCAACAATATTAAAATACTAAGACTTAATAACTCTAACACCCCCCCTCAAGCTGAAGGGGGACCCTTCAGCTTGAACATAACATAAAAAGAAAGGTAAAAGACATAAAAAAGAAAGACATAAGCCTAGAAGCCGTGTGGGACTAAGGCGAATCAACGGGAAAGATCATTCGGATCGCGCTCATCCCAACACTCCCCCTCACGTGAATAACACGTGCATATAGGCTGAAACGTAAAGAGACGCAAACAAACAACAACAGATAACTTAAAAGTAAAGCAACACAGCAACATGCGGAGAAGCAGCGGAACAGCAACATGCAGCACTGCAGATCTGGAGGAGGCGCGGCACGACGGGGCGAGAAGCTCCAGCAGCAAAGGAGGCACCCGACAAGAAGAAGGCAGGGCCGGAGAAGAACCACGTGTGGGGCCCTCGTCGGGCACATGAATCCAGATCATCGTGGAGACGGCAATCGAGGGAAGAAGCTCCAACGGCAAGAGAAGCAGACGACAAGAAGAAGATGGGACGAGCAGGCGGGATCGAACTAGTAGCAGGATCGATCGATCAGAAGAGGCTTGACGGGATCGACTGGATCGATCGGAGAGGCTTGACGGGATCGACTGGTGCGATCGGAGAAGCTTGACGGGATTGACTGGTGCGATCGGAGAAGCTTGACGGGATCGACTGGTGCGATCGGAGAGGCTTGACGGGATCGACTGGTGCGATCGAAGAAGCTTGACGGGATCGACTCTTGATTCCAACGACGGGAGACGCATACGGAGGAGAGGAAGCGGCCGCCGGATCTGGAGCAGCAGGCACGGGAAGCCATAAACATAGCAGCGGCAGATCAGCAGCCCACGCAGAGCGCCGGATAGGGGAAGAAGAAGCAGCAGTAGCGGCAGAGGAGCAGCCCACGCAGAGCAGCAACGACAGAGGAGCAGCAGCAGGAGGGCAGAGGAGCATCCCACGCAGAGCAACAACGGCAGAGGAGCAGCAGTAGGAGGGCAGAGGAGCAGCCCACGCAGAACAGCAACGACAGAGAGTAGCATCAAGGAAATGGTAACAGAGAGTAGCACCAAGGAGGGCAGGTTCGTCGTCAGATCGGGATAGCAGCACGCAGAGGGTAGACGATGACGCAGGCGGTCGATGGAGAAGCAGCAGCAGACGTCGACGGAAGAAACAACAGCAGTCGTCGACGGGAGAAGGTCTCGATGTCGCAAACGGAAACGACGAAGTCGACGGGAGAAGCTAGCGTCGATGCCGGCGGGAGAAGCAGCAGAATGAGCCGTCGAAGAAGACGGGAGAAGCAAGGGACGAAGCCCTAGAGCGCGCAGAGAGGAAGGACCGCTTCCGTCGATGGAGTCACCGGACGATCATGTCGACGGGAGCGGGAGCGGAAGCACGGGACGGGAGTGGGAGCAGTAGCGGAAGCAGGAGCGGCCTCGCAGCGGAAAATTAGGGTATACAGGATCCAGCAGTCGGGATAGGGAATGGTCCGCTCCCGCCGACGGATCAAAACACGATCCCCTCAACGGGAGCAGAAACGGGATAGGGCCGACGGGATCACCAGGAGGGAAGAAGAGAGAATACGAGATCGAGAGCTGCTGCCGAGAACGTTAACTCGCCAAAAAATTAGGGCGAAAAACACGTCTCAGAATAAACCTGGCTTTGATACCATGTTAGAAGAGAAAGTGGAAATGGAAAATGTTATCTATTCATCCACAAGGGGCATATATATATGAACTACAATAGGACTCCCAACACCGATAGGCGGTGTGGGACTAAACTCCAACAATATTAAAATACTAAGACTTAATAACTCTAACAATTGCTAGACGAAGACTATAACATTATCATGGCTAACTGAGGACCTTGAGCTCGAGGATGCCACCACCAGGACTCGACATGGAGGACAAAATCAAATTTCACAGAAGGAGTATCAGTACATATACTCATACGTATACGCAGACATGGATATGTATTTGAATGATCTTCCCGGCTATGAAAGCATTATTATGATGTATTAGTGACAATATAGTAATTAATAGTAGTCTCCCTTCCTACCATGAGGGTATGAAGTCTTAGGGTAATCTTGGAGTTCAATGGGAAGAAAAAAGAAGGCGTTAAGAGACACTTCTGGCCCAACCCTAGACAATCTAAGACCCTTTTTCAAAGCTGTCTGCTCCCATTTCAAATCAAGAGAGAGATAAATAAACACATTCCATTGCACTTATCGGGGGTCACTCATAGTGACTGAGGGGGTCAAAAACCAAGAAGTGAGTTATTTGCAATCTTCTTATATTATGACTATATCCAATCGCTTGGTCCCTGCAGAAAGGAAAAAGAATTTCACGCTCTCTCTTTCGAAAAGGCAGGATTAAGGAAATCCTATTGATTGCTGCTTTCTTCAAAAAAAGATGAAAAAAGGCTCGAAAATATGGAGAGGACTCGTTAGGAAAACCAATGCTCGGGAGGTTGGCACGAGAACATCTCATGAGTGTATCTTGTTTATGTTCCACTGCAATCTATGTTGGCGTGCACCATATTGTTAGTATCTTTCCTTTGTTCAACTAGTTTATTAAGATAATAATTTATACTGTCTTCTTAATTCATCAGAATTCATGTTGACATGAATGTCAAGAGATGGGCTTGAACTTGCAATTTATACACATTCATATGTAAGGTAATCAATTTGGCGCAAAATTGGTTAAGATTTTTTTAATTAAATACATATCAGCTTATTGGTTAAACACACAAAACACAGGTAACTAAAAAATACAGAGCAATTCAACCAAACCAAGATACGTACCTCGATAAGAGATGCAAAGGAAGCTGCCATCATGGCAAATGAATCACCGACATTAAAGGTCGGAGTTCCCCACTGAAATGGATATGGAACTCTTATCCTGAATATGCACGAATGAAAAAAAAAATGTAGATCAATAAAAGAAAGATACATGATACACATGCAGAAAATCGGTCCAACACCAATCTCAAATCATTGATTTCGATCAATTTCTATAAAAATATACTAAAAGTAAATGCGATAAATAGTGAGCAAAGGAATTATGGACTACTATTATTCGAAGTTCATCATATGTCGTGTTGGCGTACCATGAGGATGCACCTATTAGCCCGGCACTATCGGTTCGACAATTGAATTGGTTCGTCGGAGAACCATGATTGTATACGCCAGATTTGGTAAGAATGTGAGCGTAGGTCCATACAATTGGAATAGTGATCAACACAGAAAACCGGTCGAAGACTATTCTCCTTTTGAGGATGGCATGGGGAACATACTGCAACAAATACAACAAACATTAAGCTCTGTATATCCCAGAAGTCATTTTCATTGAAATAATAAAGAAGGATTACCAGTGAAAGTACTAATAGCAATAAAAGAGAGGGCAGCCCAATCGCAACACACTTTGCTACCTATCAAAATATGGGCAGGAA
The DNA here is from genome assembly GCA_033032865.1 of Dactylorhiza incarnata. Taxonomy (NCBI): domain Eukaryota; kingdom Viridiplantae; phylum Streptophyta; class Magnoliopsida; order Asparagales; family Orchidaceae; genus Dactylorhiza; species Dactylorhiza incarnata. The sequence continues at coordinate 58,368 of JAWHQI010000595.1, read as the reverse complement.
AGGAAGGAGGGTTAGAGAGAAATAATACAGCACAATTATGGAAGATGGAAGAAAAATCACTCACAACAGGAAACCCAAAGTTGAAGAGTCCAAGCCCTGCGAGGGTCACGATGGGTACAGCAGCAAGAGGGCTAAGAAATCTATCTCAAAACAAGAGAAATTTGAATGCTAGAGTGTTAAAATTACTTCAAAGAAACCATGTGAATCGTAATACAACTCCTCACAAGTAAAGCCGTTTGCCTCTAAATTTTGATCTTTTTAATAAATTAGGTATATCGCGGAAACGTGAGTAAAATGATCAAACAAACAGAAAATCAAAACACAAAAGACACAAATTTAAATGGTTCACCCCAAGATGGGCTACGTTCACAGTTAGCAACAGTGCGTTTTTCACTAGATCAAGAACAGAGGCAGTTACAGTGAAGTGAGCGGATTTCAGATTTCTGAATACCCTAACCTTAGAACGAGAAAGAGTTTATATAACACTCCGTACATTTTTGAATACCCTAACCCGTGGGTCGAGATCAGCACCAACATCGTCTTTGGATTAGAATTTTAGGCATATAATTAACAAGGTGAAGTGAGAGCATGTCTTTAAGTCAGCCCTATTTTGATATCATGTTAACACCTAAGCATCCTATCTTAAACCAAATGATTATAGGTGAAGAACACATGATCAGTTTGTGGGAGTGGAGAGGCTAGGCTTCGTTTGGCACGGCTTATTTGCTCCGGTTAGTTTGGTCAAAAACGCCATTATCATAGAATGTTTGTTTGGCAAGACAAAGGTTATGACCGCTACCAAGAAAATAAACTAGTTTTGAGCATAAAATGCATGAATTGTTTTAGATGAGGCCTGGCGTTCACGAATGAAGTTCATGACCACCACGTTCAAGACCGCCACCACCGCGCCAAACGAAGCCTAAATTTTCAACACTTCGTGTAATGCCTTATTGGGAAAACTCTAGCACTAACAAATTTATCAAATGAAAAATTATAATTAAGTTTGACTTATTTTTGTTTTCAAGTAAATACTTGCCCACATCATAACATAAGAAATTCCTCCATGCTTTCTATAAGAAATTCTAAATTAAGCTAATCCTTCAATCAACATTGCATTATCTTCTCAAAACTACTTATTTATCCAATTTCATATTGAAATTAGGCAAAACAATATTATTAGTGGCTCCTTTTGATGTGTCTTTATGGAAACCGTTTGGACAACAAATTGCTGCTTTCTCTCGGTTCCCGACCGCCCACCGACGGTTGTGATCGCGTTTACGGCTCCATTTGGCGCGACGTTTTTGCTCCGGTGAGTTTGGAGAAAAACTCCACCGTCATAGAATACATGTTTGACCACCAAGAAAAGATTACTAGTTTTGAACATAAAAGTGGATGAAGTTCCTTAGGTGAGGTCGGGCATTCACGAACCCCATTTCATAACCACCGCATTCACGACCGCCACCGCGGCGCCAAACGGAGCCTACTTCGGGGAAAACAGCCTCAAACAGAGTTTTAAACATGATTTATGCAGAAGTGGAGATTTCAAATTTCTGTATATAAATACCTGATCCATCATGGAAAATAATCATCTCCATTTCACTCAAAATGGATAGTATCTATTGCGCAGATAAAATTTTTATCTAAGTTGATCCGACGGGTTCAATAATTTCATATTTTTTTATATCTCTAAAAAAAATCACACCATTTGATAAAATCAAAGTGAAAAGAGATCTAAACCATGAAATGCACAAATGGAGGGAAATTAAACGGAGAGGATCCTCATCGAATAATATTAAAAAAATAGAAATAAAATACCTTACTATTATCCTCCAGGGGCCACAGAACCCAATAACTACCTGGAAGATAGAAGCAGCGATAACGGCGCCCTGTATCGCCTTCATTGTCTGCACAAACCTCTGGTTCCATAAAATCCATGAATCCAGTGCAAACAGATCATCGAGTGCTAAATCGAGATTTAGAAATTGAAGCAAATTTAGAGAGGATAGATGTGCACCTCGTGAGGGTCAGCCATGGCGGCGAAGCGGTCGCTGAGGATAATTGAGACGGTTGGCAGGAGATAAGTGAAGGAGCCCCCGATCACAATGGGGAGACGAGTCCCGAGTGATGATTGCAATAGAGTACTGATCCCGGAGACCAAGAGGAGGTTCTGGATTACCAGTGCTTTCTCCTCCTGCAATGCATTGATTAGGTCGAAAAAAGAAAATGAATCGGAGAAGCGAACCCTCAAGAGACGATAGTGAGGAAGATAGAGAACTCACATGGCCGCCGCCCATCTGGGGAACGAGGATAGTGGGGATGAGCACAGTTGTGCCCAGCATCACGAGGTAATGCTGGAATCCTAGAAGCACCGACTCCGCTGCGAATTTAAAGAAAACCTCATCAGAAACAGGGTGGGAGAAAGATCGGCAAATGAGAAATACGTCAGGAGGAATGAATAGAATACGAACGCCAAGGCGGGGGGCTCGTGAGACAGTAGTCGATGGCCGGAAACTGCTCCTTCACCGGAAATGGTGCAAAATCGTCCACCTTCTGCGCCATTGCTCTCTTGCTCCCGTGAACGGACGGAAAAGGGAGTAGCGAACAGATGGGAGAGGGAGTAGTGACGAATGGCGAGAAGAAGAGATGGATCCCGGTGAGTAATGGGTGGAAGATGGAGCGCGGGCGAGAAGAAGAGAACGCTCCCGGCGACGGACCGACGGGACAGGCGGTGGCGAAGAACTGTAGAAGGCGAGAAGACGGAGAAGAAGTAACGCTCCAAAGCGATCTCAGTAACGGACTACCGACTGAGACCTGATTTCAGGACCATTAAAATGGACTCTTATATAGTGTAGTAGTCTATGGCGATCCATTTCGTGATCATGGTGGGTTTTATGTAAATAATCTTCTGGTGCCAGGTAAGCAATTTATTAGTTATTATATTTAGTTAATATTCATTATTAGGATATATATACTATAATTTCGTAAGCATCTGAACCTTTACTTTCATTAGTAGAGTAATTATTTCCTTGACTATAATTGGTATTTCAACTGTTGGCGCCTTGGCGGAAGAATATTTCTTGATATTTTTTAAATTTCTATAGATATTTCATAAATAATCGGCCAAAAATATATGAGACAAAGTTATTAATAAATGAGTTTTATTATTTATGTTGATTTTGGCTATGTGCATTTTTTTGTTAAATGCACCGCATTATATATTGTTAATAGCAAATCAATAAGAATAACTTGACATATCAATGAACGACAACATAAATTCATCAGAAAAGAGGATTAATAAGACACACCATAGATTACATCAAAATTGAGAAAACTAACGACAAAAATTGACATGAATTAAAAACATGATTTCATTATTGGATATACGTATCCAAAGATCCACTTAAAAAATTGATACATACAAAACAAATATCTACATTCTAAAGAACTCTCTAAAAATCGAGCAGTATTGTTGATGCAACAACAACAACAACAGAACCCATATAGTCCCCAATCATTGGGGGTATGGGCGGGGGAAGATTGGAAACAGACCTAACCTTTGGCCATATGCCCAAAGTGGCTTCTCTCAGAGGAGAAAGACCGAACCTTTGACAATAGATGCACAAAGTGGCTGCTCACAGATTACCACTGAAATAGTGGCCCCCTATACCGTCACGTTTGCTGCGGAATCATGCCCTCAAATCAAAGCAGTATTGTCGATGCACTCAGGAAAAAAAGATTCAGCACTCAATGAAATAATATCAATAATGACTAGATTCAACAAGGTTTAAAAAAGAAATATGCTGTTTTTTTAATAATCGTATGAGATATTAAACTTAAACAAATGGAGCTTTAGGCTTCGTTTGGCGTGGTGGCGACGGCCGTGAATGCGTGGTCATGAATTGTCGTTCGTGAACGTCCGACCTCACCTAAAAAATTTATGCATTTTATTCTCAAAGTAGTTTATTTTCTTTATAGCGGTCATAACCTTTGTCTTGCCAAACATACATTCTATGATAAATGTCGGTTTTGACCAAACTCATCGGAGCAAATAAGTCGCGCCAAACGAAGCCTTAGTCCTGATCGGAGTGAGACCACAGAAAGCCCGAACACAATTGTAGGTTGTCTCCAGCTTTCTCCATTTTTTATATTGGTGAATGGACAAATATCATTTCAGTCCATGAGGTTACATGTGGTAATGTCAATTTAGTCTCTATATTTTTAAGTTTTGTTATTTTCATCCTTTTGGCCAACATTCGACTTTATTTTGAGTGCATTTCAAAAGCTGAAAAAGGTTCTTTGTATGATAAATTTAAAGACTATTTTGACACAACTAAAATTTTAGAAATAATTTGACATTAGCATGAAACCTCAGGGATTTATATTATTTTTACCCATTAGTGAATATGCACTATGCAGCATTCATCAAAACTAACAACATTATTAATAATATTTGCAATATATATATAACTTAATTATATTGTAAATTTTTTATTATTATTGAAATAGGGCAAACCCTAACTACCTAGCTCTCACACAAACATATTTCAAAATTGTTGAAATCGTCATCCGGTCTTTTGAGTTCGAACCCATAGGGCGGTGTAGTCTACAGTACCTACTTCTCTCTCACTTGCACTCTTGACTGAGGATGAAGAACTATGAACAGACCCAAAGCTGTAGCGAGGAGATCCCGCCACACACCCGAAAGATCTTAGAGAACTTTCCCTCCCAAACCAATGCTCAGTCGGACACCTTGGAGGGCACTAACAGCCAACCAAAAACTGTCTAAGAGGAGAGAGCCCAAAAGATCGGATCTCCTCTAAGGTGCCCTTAAGGGTCTATTTATAGATTCTCTAGTCTGACCTATAAATAGCATAAATCTACCTTTTGGTTTTACTAATCGCACCCCAGATTGGTCTGCTAACAGTCTAGCTCCGCTATTCTGAAGAGCTATTGACAGCCCACAAAGGGTGTCTAGGTAATTTCCCAACTAAAACCTTTCGAGCGAGTGGTCCGTGAAGGCACCACTCGCCAGGCAGCTTCTCGCACGCTAGATTCCACTGGGCGAGTAGTCCGTGGGGGCACCACTCGCCTGATACCTGGCTTGCTTGGCGAGTGAGGTTCCGCCCTCACTCGCCTGACATTCAGCGCATTCGCACTCCTAAGCGAGTGAGTGTCTTGCGGATGAGACTCACACTCGCCCCGAGGCTCCTCTGCCTCTCCTGACCTGGGCGAGTGCCCTTCTTGCCCTATCTTGCATGCCTTTTGGACCTTTGGGACATGAGGACCCATTCAGCGAATACGGGGTTGTACAAAAATCATCTTCAGAATCTTCCTAACCTTATCCGTGAGATTCTCTTCAAAGTAAGAGAAATTCTCGTGGTGATGATAAAATTAGCACACTCATTTGCCACACGGTTTATCTTTCGGTACGTATGATCAAAAACCAAAGAGTCAATACTCGCAGCCCAAAAAAAACACATCAGACACATACACGACCTGCATTAGGCATGGGGCGGCACACATGCAAACCCCGAGAATTCACATTGACCATTATCATAGGTTTTGCTTATAATTTCGATTAATCAAAATAAATAAAATTTATAAGAATTATATTTAATTTCCATAAAGGTCCACAACAATTGAAGTTATGACAACAGGAAGGAATAATGAGTAAAATAATATTCCATAGAAGTGTTTGGAAAATAACTCTCTTAGAGGGCTCGCTAATAATTAAATTTGCCTTGAAAATAAATATGTCATTTATATATTTATTTCGTGGGTAGAAGAATGAATATTAAGTAAATGTTTTTGTTTAATGTTGAGGCACTCAATTAAAGTTTGAGACCTATTGAGGTGAGAATAAATTTGAAAATTAATTCCATAATATACAGCTCACTAGAACATACTATATAAAAATAGTAAATTATTTCTCTTCAAAATAATTAATTCAAGGGCGGATCTAAGTCCTTCCCCTTTTTGTAAAATGGTTAGTGTGTTTGGCTTACTCTCGTTGGGATAATGAATTTTGACTAGTTGCACGTCAAAATGGTAATTGGGGGAGGGAGAAATAACTCCAATAAGTTGGAGGCGTTTATATTTTTTTGTTGGAGGAAGAAGATGTTGAGGCTCCGCTCAAGATAGTCCACAATACCTCATCAAATGTGGAATGGGTATTTATAGTATCTCCAGCGTAGAGCAATTCCCTAGTGACACGGAACCCATTAGGTCGTTCCGAGTCGGTCCTGACATGCGCGGACATATTATTATAAATAGAACTAACAATCTCCTCCTATGTCCGCGGTATACCGACGTTGGAAAAGGGTTGGTGTGTGTAATGTTCAACCAGTTCGACTCATTACACAACCGTGTCCGTAAGTACCTGTTATAATATATTGGACTGAAAGAAAACAGTAGTATGTATGCACGCATAAGTATAAAACATAAACCAGACAGCATCACATAAAAGTCAAGAGTACAATCAGAGAAATAGGTACCAGAAGACTTAATGTCTCGTGACTAACAAAAGAGCATAAATAGTCCAAACAAAAACAAGTAAAAGAAAAGAGCTAAACAATGCTCTAGGCCAAAGAAAGTAAACCAAGCAGATACTCTAGTAGTCATCATCCAGCAGGTCATCCTTCTCAGGATCCCAGTCTGCATGTGCTCCTCCTGCAGCAGCAGCTCCTGTAATTTCCAACAGAGAATTTCATTCAGAATGGATTCAATTATGGAAGAACTACATGTATCTAGTTCTACATATAAGAACGTAGTACTTTAATTAAGTTAAGAGGATATTTTGTAGAGTATTTAGTTATAACCGCAGAATCTATTGAATTGTTTCCAAACGAAACGATTTCAGATTTCTGGACAACGCAACTATATCTGTGTTCCTATGTGTGATATCCTGGTTACTGTTCTTCTAGGGTTAATTGGAACTCATCAAATGTGGAATGGAACCAATCAACAGGAGAAGGTCCAAAACAAGTTAGATCGTGTTATCAAATGTGGAATAACACTCTCCTCCAGGTTAAGGAAGACAAATCTGGATGAGGTTGTTATCATCAAATGTGGAATGAAACAACTAACCAGAAATTCGTACTCAGCAACCAAAACACCAACGGAGCACAATATGCTAGATTTGACAAAGGAAGGAATCAAAACATTCGGACTTAGGCTGGTTTCAAACCGCTTTGAGTCCCATTTCCCCCACTGTTTTGATCGAACGGTCTCGGGGCATTCCTTTTGTCAGTGGATCAGCTAGATTATCCTTCGATCGCACGTCGACCAAAGTAATAACGCCTTGTTCTTTAAGATAATTCAAGAGGGCGTGCCTCAGTCGTACATGTCGTCTCTTAGTGTTAAAGAGGATATTCCTTACAACTTGGACTGCTGCCTGATTATCACATTATAGGCTTAAAGAATTGATTTGAAGTTTAGACAATGGAATATCTAAGATCAAATTCCTGATCCAGTCTGCCTCTTCACCAGCTGAAGCTAAGGCAAATAAATCGGCTTCCATAGACGACAAGGCTATGCATGTCTGTCTCTTGGACTTCCAAGTAACTGCAGCGCCACCCAATGTGAATATAAATCCACTTGTGGACTTGTTGTTTGAAACTTCTGAACACCAGGAGGCATCAGAGTACCCTTCCAAAGTAGGAGGATGACCAGTGTAGCACATAGCGTGGTCTTTAGTACCTTTGAGATACTTCATCAGCCTATCTAGGGCATCCCAATGCTCTTTGCCTGGACAACTGGTAAAGCGACTTAGCATGCTTACGGAGAAAGCAATGTCAGGTCTAGTGCAGGTTGTGGCGTACATGAGACTTCCAATGATCTTTGAGTACTTGACTTGGTCAACGCTTGTTCCTTCATTCGGACTCAGCTTGACATTCGGATCAGTGAGTGTTTCAACATGCCTACAATCTTTATAACCCAGGTATTAAGAATCTGCTCTATGTAGTGAGCTTGACTCAGAGTGACACATCCTTTGTCTACTCTTACTTTCATACCTAGTAGGGTATCAACGGGACCAAGGTCCTTCATATCAAACGCTTTGGCGAGAGCAGACTTAATATCCCTCAAGACAGCTAGGTCTGACCCCAGGATCAACATATCATCCACATAAAGGCATATGATGACAGTTTGGTTCGACATTGAGTGGTAATAGAGACACTTATCTGAAAGACTGGACTGAAATCCAAAGCTCTTTACCACTTGGTCAAACTTCATGTGCCACATCTTAGGTGCTTGTTTAAGCCCATAGATGGATTTATCGAGTTTGCACACTTTATCCTTTAGATCTGTATGGACATAACCTTCAGGTTGTGCCATGTAGATCTCTTCATTTAGCTCTCCATTCAAAAAGGCTGTTTTCACGTCCATTTGATGAACGATGAAATTCTCGATAGAGGCTAAGGCTAGAAGAATTCTAATGGTGGATAGGTGACACACAGGTGAATAGACATCAAAATAGTTGATTCCCCCTTGTTGTTTATAACCCTTAGCTACTAGACGTGCTTTGTATCTGGCTATAGACCCATCGCTATGTAGTTTCTTCTTCAGTACCCATTTGCATCCCATGACTTTAGCTCCTTTCGGTAGGTCCACTAGATGCCAGGTATTATTTTGTAGCAGCGAGTTCATCTCATCGTCGATGGCTTCTGCCCACATTAACGCATCTCTCGATCTCATCGCTTCCTGATAGGAAAATGGATCATCCTCTAAGTGGTAGGTGACGAAGTTCTCACCAAAATCCTTAGGGATTCTATCTCTTGTAGATACTCTAAGAGGAATAGGTTCGACCTCTAGAGGTTGGGGAGCAGTGCCAGAGGGGCCAGCTTCGGGTTCTACCGTAGACTCTGAGATCATGTCAGTAGATCCAGGAACGGTCAGGTCATGGTCTTTGATAAATTTATGCTCAAAGAAGATAGCATCTCTGGACTCTATCACTGAATTAGTGGATAGATCCAGAAATCGGTCAGCTGCACTGTCTTCTGCACTGCCTAGATAGACACAGGTTGTCGTTCTAGGTCCCACCTTAGGTCTTTTAAGGTCTTGTATACGCACATAGGAGATACAGCCCCAAGTCTTAAGAGTGTCATATCTACAAGGATGATCGTGCCACAGCTCATAAGGAGTAGAACTGAGCTTTGAGTGAGACACTCTATTCAGAATGTGATTTGCAGTAAGGACTGCTTCCCCCCAAAAGGAATTGGGCATGCCAGCGGTCAGTAGCATAGAATTTAACATCTCTGTCAACGTTCTATTCTTACGCTCAGCAACGCCATTTGATTGGGGTGAGTAAGGAGCTGTAGTTTCAAGGATTATGCCCTCAGTGGCACAAAACTCCCTAAACCCAGTTGCAGAGTATTCTCCTCCTCGATCACTTCTAAGTCTCTTAATCTTCAGATTTAACTGGTTTTCTACCCGAGATTTGAAGATTTTAAATGTCTCGAATGTCTCGTCTTTCGATTTCAATAGGTAGACATGACAAAATCTGGAGAAATCGTCAATGAAGGTAATTAGATACTTCTTTCCCCCTCTAGTGGCATGACTCCGAAAGTCACAGAGGTCGGAATGAATCAATTCCAAAAGTTGTGTGCTCCTAGAAACGGTCTTGTAAGGGTTTCTAGTTATTTTAGTTTGGGCACAAACCTCGCACCTATCAAATCGAATAGAGAAATCTAACGGAATGTTGTGACTCTTAGCTAGATCGCGCATCTTCTTGTAGTGAACGTGTCCAAGTCTATTGTGAAGTAGCTTTGGATCTAACAGAGACGAACTCACTTGATTTATGCACTCATTTTCTAGGCTAAGTCTATACATTCCATTGATTAAGTAAGCGCAACCAAAGTAATGTGAATTAACAGACAGTGTTATTCTACCGCTAATGGTTGTGAAGGACATTCCAGACTTATCTAACAAACTCATAGAAATTAAGTTTTTGATTAAATTAGGAACTAATTTAACATTTTGCAAAATTAAAATTTTACCTGAAGAGAGGACGAGCTTTGCCGTCCCAGCATGAGTGACGACTGTCGCTCCTCCATTGCAATTCTCAACTCTGTCTCGGACTGCTCTGACGTCAGTGAGAAGGCCTCTGTCATTTGTGACGTGACAGGTAGCACCGCTGTCCAGCCACCACTCAGAAGACGCATTGCGGTGATTGCTCCCGATCATAGCCACAAAGGACTTGGGATCAGAAGTATCGACCACCATGTGTGCCGCCTGAGGTGGAGCTTCATCCTTTTGCTTCTTCGGACCCCTACAGTCAGCAGCCTAGTGACCTCATTTGCCGCAGTTGTTGCATTTACCCTTCTTCCTTTTGAAAGAAGGCTTCTTGACAGCCAACTGGGCAGGAGGGTCAACTTTAGGTACCGGGGGCTTCCGAGGAGGCTTATTGGGTCGAGAAACGAAGTTGACAGCCTGTGGGGGCTGAGCAACCTGCTCCGCGCTCTTTCCAGCGATGTTCTGGTCCTCGATGTGAATGAACCTTTTGAGTTCATCCAGAGTAATCTTCTCCTTTCGTCTGTGCATATCCGTCTTGAATGTCAGCCACTCCGCAGGTAGCTTGCTCAGGATCAAGTACACGAACAGATTATCGTCCATCTTTGACTGATCGTCCTCCAGCTTGTTGCGCAGGTTCTCCAGTTCTATGATTTGGGAGGTGATCGGCAGGTTCGCTTTGAGGCGGAAGTTGAAGAACTTCTCCCCAATGAGCGATTTGGACAACACCTCCTCCTTCTGAAAATGCGCGTTGAGACGATCCCAGATCTCCTTTGCAGTCTTGTAAGCGTGGTAGGTCAATGCAAGCCGAGGATTGAGGGAATTCAACAGGTAGTCCCTGCAGAAATCCTCATCCTTGGTCCACTGATATTCATCTACGCCCTCGCTAGAAGACGCAAAGTCGCTCTGCACAGTGTAAAAGATTCCGCGTTCCTTCATTCCTAGTTGGACTTGAATTTTCCAACTGAGGAAATCGGACGCGTCGAACGATTGCAACTTGGTGACGTCGAGCGCGCTTTTCTTCGACATCGCAGCAGAATTCTTAAAAAAAATTCTAGAACGAGGTCACCTGAGCCGTGCGAAGACGAGTCGAAAATCCTTCGGATCCAATCCAGAAAAATTATTTGCTCCTCCTCTCCGACAAAATCTGAGGAAACAAAAAAAAATTTCCACTGAAGCAATGTGAAGAGAGAGTGATCAGAGGCACGTTCAAAAAATGCTCCACTTCACTGGATGTGGTCTCTTCTGAGGAAATTCCTTCCAGCAAACTGCCCAAGAAACCCAGTAATGACAAAAGAAGGAAAAAACTTCTCCACGGGCGATCTGCAGCGCGATCTCCCAGAACTGAGAAATGGAACAGTCGGTTGTGTCTCCTGTTTCATAGCAACAACAATCCGTTAGAGGATGCTTTCCTCTTTCCGGCGTCTTCAAATTGATTCAAACGGCAGCCACAACAACAAGAAATCCAGATCAAGAGTGGCAGATCCAGATCAAGAGAGGCAGATCTTGCTCCTTCTTCCTTCCAGATCGAGCGCCGAGCAGATGGAAGCACTGCGACGTAAGACTAAATCGCGAAAAACAAGTCGCGATCTGCCTCTGACAGGAGGACGGGAGGGAGCGGCGCCAAGTAGCGAATCACAAGAAGAAAAACAGCGACGAATCTTGCTCCTTCGCGAACGGTGACAAAAATTGCAGAGGCGCGGCTTTGCTTGCGATCGGCGACGGGAGCGAAGAAGAAACAGCGATGGATATCTTCTTTCGAGCGACGCACAGGAAGAAATCGCGGACGGCTGAATCGCAACAGGAAAAACCTGAATCCAGCGGCACTTGCGATGAAATTGCAGAGACGGGAGAGCGCCGACCGGGAGCGGACGGGAGACGGAAACCCTAACTCCTATCTTGAGAATGTTGAGGCTCCGCTCAAGATAGTCCACAATACCTCATCAAATGTGGAATGAGTATTTATAGTATTTCCAGCGTAGAGCAATTCCCTAGTGACACGGAACCCATTAGGTCGTTCCGAGTCGGTCCTGACACGCGCGGACATATTATTATAAATTGAACTAACAGAAGATGTCTGCCCCCACCCCCCGCATGTTAAAATTCCTAGATATGCCTCTTGGTGTATTGTGTTAAATGTGGCACCGGCCTTCACTCAAAGAGCGTTGCGCGCCCGGCCCACATCCAGGAATTGCAGTCCGCCGTCCCAACCCCTCTTCGTACGCATGTACGCAACCTCATCCATCACAGGATGTTACCGGGTGCATTGCAGTGAGGATGGGTATAAAAATTGTTGTTAAAACTCTCTTATGAAGAAGGTCGGGGGATCGAGGCCAGGCGTTGGCCTTGCTGACTTCAACAATCCGCCGTAGCGTTGTAGTGCACCCGATAACATCCTGTGATGGATGGGGTTGCGGACCTGCGTACGGAGAGGGGTTGGGACGGCGGACTGCAGTTCCTGGATGTGGGCGGCGGGGTAGCACTCTTTGAGTGGAGGCAGGCGCCACATTTAACAAAAACCGGTTATTGCTAAATGGGAGAAGAAAATATTTGTAGATTACAAAAGGTCAGCGAGCGAGAAGCAAAGACAACGAATGGGTGAAGAATCGCGAATGGCAGAGGAAAACATTTGCAGCGCCGAGAAAAAAGAAAGACAGACCGCGAATGGTCGGAGCGTGTCTTTCCTAAACCCTCACTCAAATAAAAGAGGAAAAACTGAAAGCAGAAAACGCGATTTTTAGAAAGCCCCGTTGGACCGGCTACTTAAAAAATTTCAAAACATTTTTCTTGAAAAAAACTCAGTTGAAAAAACTCATTATCCAAAAAACCTAAAAAATATGATGACGGTGAGAATAGAGCTTTTCTCACCGCCCCAAACGGAGCCTAACTTTCAATTATTTTGGCTAGATTTGTTCATTGTAATTACCTCACTATTGGTTCACTATGAAAGTAGCCAACAACTTCTTTGAACTACCTAACCAGAGGGGAAAAAAACTTCAAATGCCAAGAAAGGTTAACAAATTCATACACTTCAAAAAAAAAAGATTGTCAAATATGCAATAAGGCTCCGTTTGGTGCGGATTTAAGGCAAAATAACTAAATCAGTTCCCAACGTTTAGGGTAGAATCTAAATTAGTCCCTAAAGTTTCGATTGTTTGAAATCAGTCTCTAATGTTTCCAATTTTTTTGAAATTGATCCTATTTAACTTTTCCGTCCACTTTATTAACGGATTCTATAATTTCGGGTATAAGTTAAATGCTGACTAGGAAAATATCATCATATTGGCGACTCTTTCTGAAGTAGGCAGCATTTAGTAACAAACAAGCAAACTCAAACTTCAAATGAAGTAGTTCAATTAACAAAAAAAAAGCTCTTCATAATAGCATTTGATTCCATATTACTCTTGCGGTCTTGCCACAGATGAAGTAGTTCAATTGAAGTAGTTCAATTGAAGTAGTTCAATTAACAAAAATAAGCTCTTCAAAATAGCATTTGCTTCCAGATTTCGCTTGCTTCAGATTCCGACTTCCTCTTCATGAGATCGAATTTCTAATTCAAAGAGAAAAAAAATTGTTTAGACGTCATGTATTACTCAAAATTTCAATAAATGTATAAAGTATAGATAGATGAACTTACTGACAACTTCTCTTATTATGGCCGCTGACACCACATCTTGTGCATCTAACTGTGTCATATTTACGAGACATTTTACTTTGACTTTTCTCCTCATTGGCATTCATGTTTCGTTTCTTCTTTGATCGTCCTGGTGCTCGACGACGAATGGGTGGAAGAATCTCAATTTTTTTTAGTTTTGGCCAAAAATTTGGACCATTGGTTGGCATGATACTATGCCGGTAACATTCACTATAAATGGATTTTTTTGAAACAATCCGGGACATAGACCTGTACGTCGAGGTTAAGATAATGCATACAACTTATGGAATGTCGACATGGCAATCCGCTAACCCTCCACTTTTCACAAGATCAGTACCACTTGTCCAAGTCAACTACAAATTTGTCAGGTAGATGTACGACCTCAAACACTTTATTGACGGACCATAGAGGCATCCACATTCCACTATTCTTTGCCTCTTCTTCAATTTTTTGGCAATTTTTGGATTTACATCAGTAGGTTGTTTTTCAATCTTTTCTCTATTAGTGCCCCACCGATGCATCAAATAAACACGTATATCCTCACACATAGTAAGTATTGGTTTATCACGCATATCCAATATTACGCGATTAAAAGCCTCCGACATGTTATTTACTACTACGTCACAACGAGGGTAACCACTAAATGCATGCTTAGACCATAGTTTTTTTTATCTATATTGATTAGATGATCGTATGCACTTTTTGAAACCAAATGAATTTCATGCATGAATCTAATCCATTCCTCTTCGTATGTTGCATTTGCAACTTTCCATAACAAAAGTTTTAAATTCTTACTAGGATACTTCTTCCGAAAATTGTTATAAAGATGCCGCACATAAAAACGATGATCAACTCCGGGCAACAACTCCTTAAATGTTTGTACAAATCCCTGTAAATATAAACATGGAAGTATTTAGAATAAAATTAAAGCTAGAACAAATAAAATAAAGGTTCATGACATATCTTTTGCTGATCTGAAATGTATGTGATTCCAGAGTGCCCAATATCTCTGATTAAGTTTGATAGAAACCAACTCCATGATTCTTTGTTCTCAACTTCAACCACTGCATATGCAATAGGTAGCATCTGTTCATTTGGATCCCTCCCAATTGCAGTGAGCAATTGACCACCATATGGCCCCTTTAAAAAACATCCATCCAGACCAACGAATGGTCTACAAAACTTAAATGATTCCCGACATCCAGTAAAGCAGACATATAGCCTTTGGAAACGAGGGATTATGGTCCTTGAAGTTGTTGGAATATCATATAAATGCTCAGGCGGCCACACAACTTTCATAAACACCGAACTCCCAACATTTGATCTTAATAGCTCCGTGCAGTAGTGATTCAGATGGTTGTATTGATCTCCGATACTACCTTCCACTAATACACCTGCTTGAGATTTTGCTCTAAACGATTTGTTTTTCGTAATACCTGCAACCCACTTTTCTTTCACTCTATCGACAATTTTATTTACTCGGATGTTGGGATCTTCACGAACTTTAGACTCAATTCTCTTACTTAGCCACTTGACGCTCAATAACTTATTCTTGAATTCCCTACTGCACGAATGATTATCTGTAATAGTCCTGACCTCCCATGTGTCTTTGTTTTTCATCGGTGCGGCATATATTTCCCACCCGCACCCGATTTTGCATTTGTATCTAACTCGGCGATTGTCATTTTTTATCAACTGTAAACCTACACCTGAATGGACAGCATAAGTTGTAACTGCATCTTTAAAATGCTCTTTCGACTTAAACACTAAGCCGGACTGCCATTTCATATCTTTTAGCAATGAAAAAAGAGGTTGACTAGTTTTAGTAATTTTGATTGTATCATCTTCGCCATCACTTGAAATAGATCGAGGTGAATTTGATGAATACTCATCATCTCCACAAACTCCTTCAATTAGATCTGGATCTAGAATTCCTTTGATTAGATTTAAACATTCATCCACAACATTGTTTCTTACACTACTAACTAAATCACCCTCAAATAGATTTTCACCCTCAAATATAATATCCATAGCACTATCACCACTTTGATAACTGTCATCGTCATCACTGTAATCAAAATGATCCATTTGCCTGTATGAAAAAAAGTTTAAAGCAAACTGATATAGAAATCATTCCACATCAAAGTAAAACAAGATTCCAATTACACAGTAAACAACATACTTGAGTGATGATAAGAACTAGCAATAGTAAAGACGGGGATTAGAATTGATGAAAGAGCAGCAACCTTTTGGAAAACTCCGAGCAGAACAATCTAGCTCTCGCCAAATGCTCCTTGGTCGCCGGCTCTTGCCAAATGCTCCTTGGTCGCCGGCTCTCGCCAAATGCTCCTTGGTCGCCGTCTCTCGCCAAATGCTCCTCCGTCTCTCGCCAAATGCTCCTCCGTCTCTCGCGAAATCTCGACGGATCGTCGAAAGAGAAAGCCAGAGGGAAAAATGACCTAGCCTTATTGGGGAAGAAATAAGGCAAGCAAAGTCTGAGCGTCTACTTGGAAAATAGGAAATATAAAATATTGCCAAGATGTCCTAGTCAGCATCTAAAGCCAAACCTAAAATTACAGTCCGTTAAAAGAGTGGACAGAAAAGTTAAATAGGACCAATTTCAAAAAAATTATAAACGTTGGAGACTGATTTCAAACAATCAAAACTTTAGGGACCAATTTAGATTCTACCCTAAATATTGGGGACTGATTTAGCTATTTTGCCTTTTTTTTGCTATGGTGAGTTTTGACAAAAACGACAAAATCATAGAATGCATGCTTGGAAAGACAATGGTTATAATCGACGCCAAGAAAAGAAAACTAGTTTTGAACATAAAAGTGGACGAAGAAGTTCCTTAGGTGAGGTTGGGCGGTCACAAATGAATGTTCATAATCACCACATTCACGACAATCGCCACAGCACCAAACAGAGCCTTAGTGTATATTAATCACATTAAGACGAACACAAAATTTTTTAACACGGGGAGCATAGCGCAACAGCGATGTACCCCGCCCTTATGACACTATTCTCACATATTCACATATGCATATGCTTTATATCTCATGCCATAAATGCATTTGTAATGGTTCAACCTGTTATGCAATCAGACCGAGTACCGCGGTAGCGCAACGGAATAAATCGAGCACAAGCAATATCGCAAAAATAAAATAACTACGGAACAAGATTTCAAGCATGCACAGACGACAAACAGAAATACGTGGTTCGGAGAGGAGCTCCTACGTCCACGGTGTTGAAACCAGTTTCCCGGCTTCAGCGTTCGAAAATAGGGGTAGGCAGCTTACCCTTACTTATCTCAGGTAAAGTCGGACGGCTAGTCACTTAGAGCCTAAGAACCTTTCTGCTGGTGGATTCAGGTGAAAACAGACCCCGCGAGCTGCAGCGAGGAGGTCCCGCCACTAACCCGAAAGACTTGAAGATCTTCCCCTCCCAAGCCAATGCTGAGCCTGGGCACCTCGGAGAGCACTCGCAACACCTGACCGTTGGCCTGAAAGACTTGGCGAACGGAAGGCAGGGTCACTAGCTAACCGAACACACTAAGGGGGGTGGGGGTAAGGAGATGTCTACCTTCTCCAAGGTGCCCATGGGGGTCTATTTATAGACTTTCACAAAATGGGCTGCGGATAGCCACGATTTTGCTATCCGCAGCTCCTTGCCGTCTTCGACTTGACATCTCGACCCAAGAAGGGGAGGGGGCGAGTGGAACCTGAAACATACACTCCCGCCTTCTTCAGAGGTCCGAAGAACCTTACACGGGACCCCACTTGCCCAAAAAAAAGGGTGAGTGGGGTCTCCCCCCACTCGCCCCCTAAGGGGCGGGCGAGTGGGGCCTCCCCCCACTCGCCCCCTAAGGGGCGAGCGAGTGGGGCCTTCCCTCACTCGCCCCCTAAGGGGCGGGCGAGTGGGGAGGGGGTCTCCCCCCACCCGCCCCCAAGGGGGCGAGTGGGGCCTTCCCTCACTCGCCCCCTAAGGGGCGGGCGAGTGGGGAGGGGGTCTCCCCCCACCCGCCCCCAAGGGGGCGAGTGGGGCCTTCCCTCACTCGCCCCCTAAGGGGAGGGCGAGTGGGGAGGGGGTCTCCCCCCACCCGCCCCCAAGGGGGCGAGTGGGGCCTTCCCTCACTCCCCCCCTAAGGGGCGGGCGAGTAGGGAGGGGGGTCTCCCCCCACCCGCCCCCAAGGGGGCGAGTGGGGCCTTCCCTCACTCGCCCCCTAAGGGCGGGCGAGTGGGGAGGGGGTCTCCCCCCACCCGCCCCCAAGGGGGCGAGTGGGGCCTTCCCTCACTGCCCCCTAAGGGGCGGGCGAGTAGGGAGGGGGGTCTCCCCCCACCCGCCCCCAAGGGGGCGAGTGGGGCCTTCCCTCACTCCCCCCCTAAGGGGCGGGCGAGTAGGGCCTCCCCCACTCGCCCCCCTAAGGGGCGGGCAAGTGGGGAGGGATTACGGTCGCCTCCGATTGTTCGAGCGGCCATTTTGCCCTGTTATGGTCATCTTCATTATTGCGACCATATACACGTTGCACTGCATGCGTTCGGCAAATATGAGGTCTGTACTTTCTTTCTGGGCGAACGGCATCCAGTCGCTCTTAAGCGGTCGCTCCACTCGTCTCGGCCACCCTCCCCTTTGGTTGGGTCTCGACGAATTATGGGTTATACACAATCCCCGCTTTTGTCGGGTTCGACACGAGCCCAGAAAAACAATGGATGGCCCGTGGTTCGGAGAGACCAACGATGAGAACTCGAGGGTTGAACTATTTCAAAAACGTTTCAAACTAAACTTAACGCAAGAGTGGTAACCCCTTCTCTATTTAACAACCCTCCTGTGAGCCGAGCTTAACGGGAGGTGGAGACAACTCAACACCTTCCAGAGAGTCGAACTCAACTGGAAGTGGAGGCAACTTTCAAGAACCCGCGCCCCGGTCTCTCGGGTTTGCACACTGTTTTTTTTTTGCTAATTTAGCTAGCTCTACCGTTTCGTCTCCTTGGGATCTGTTAGCTAAAGATAAATAAACCGCTCGCCTCTCAGAGTGAGTTATTCTGCCCTGCCGGCATCAACAAGCCCGGTCAGCGGAACCATCCCGGGGAAAAACTTACTTGGCCTCTCCGAGAGGTCAACATGCCCTGCCAGCTGGTGAGAGCCTGGTCAGCGGAACCATCGCGGGGCAAAACTTACTTGGCCTCTCTGAGAGGTCAACCTGCCCTGCCAGCTGGTGAGAGCCTGGTCAGCGGAACCATCTCGGGGCAAAACTTACTTGGCCTCTCCGAGAGGTCAACCTGTCCTGCCAGCTAGTGGGAGCCTGGTCAGCGGAACCATCTCAGGGCCTTAACCGACATGAGTCACCTGCCTCTCCGAGTGAGTTCTCCTGCCTTGCCGACATCAACTAGCCCGGTCAGCGGTCTCTTCTCGGGGCCTTAACCAAATTCCTTGCCTCTCCGAGTGAGTTATTCTGCCCTGCCGGCATCAACAAGCCCGGTCAGCGGAACCATCCCGGGGAAAAACTTACTTGGCCTCTCCGAGAGGTCAACATGCCCTGCCAGCTGGTGAGAGCCTGGTCAGCGGAACCATCGCGGGGCAAAACTTACTTGGCCTCTCCGAGAGGTCAACCTGCCCTGCCAGCTGGTGAGAGCCTGGTCAGCGGAACCATCTCGGGGCAAAACTTACTTGGCCTCTCCGAGAGGTCAACCTGTCCTGCCAGCTAGTGGGAGCCTGGTCAGCGGAACCATCTCGGGGCCTTAACCGACATGAGTCACCTGCCTCTCCGAGTGAGTTCTCCTGCCCTGCCGGCGTCAACTAGCCCGGTCAGCGGTCTCTTCTCGGGGCCTTAACCAAATTCCTTGCCTCTCCGAGTGAGTTCTCCTGCCCTGCCAGCATCAACTAGCCTGGTCAGCGGTCTCTTCTCGGGGCTTTAACCAAATTCCTTGCCTCTCCGAGTGAGTTCTCCTGCCCTGCCAGCATCAACTAGCCTGGTCAGTGGTCTCTTCTCGGGGCCTTAACAAACATGAACCACCTGCCTCTCCGAGTGAGTTCTCCTGCCCTGTCGGCATGAACAAGCCCGATCAGCGGTCTCTTCTCGGGGCCTTAACCAAACTCCTTGCCTCTCCGAGTGAGTTCTCCTGCCCTGCCAGCATCAACTAGCCTGGTCAGCGGTCTCTTCTCGGGGCCTTAACCAAACTCCTTGCCTCTCCGAGTGAGTTCTCCTGCCCTGCCAGCATCAACTAGCCTGGTCATCGGTCTCTTCTCGGGGCCTTAACCAACATGAACCACCTGCCTCTCCGAGTGAGTTCTCCTGCCCTGCCGGCATGAACAAGCCCGGTCAGCGGGCTCTTCTCGGGGCTTTAACCAAATTCCTTGCCTCTCCGAGTGAGTTCTCCTGCCCTGTCAGCATCAACTAGCCTGGTCAGCGGTCTCTTCTCGGGGACTTAACCAAATTCCTTGCCTCTCCGAGTGAGTTCTCCTGCCCTGCCAGCATCAACTAGCCTGGTCAGCGGTCTCTTCTCGGGGCTTTAACCAAATTCCTTGCCTCTCCGAGTGAGTTCTCCTGCCCTGCCAGCATCAACTAGCCTGGTCAGCGGTCTCTTCTCGGGGCTTTAACCAACCTTTTTGACTCTAAACATTTCTCATTCATCATTAAGAGGCTACATATCTGTTACAATGCGCCTTCTTGCGCCTACTCTGCCACATGCATCTCGGCCAACTCCTTCATTACTTCCTCCTTCTCCTCTAAGTACTTTCTCATCCTCAACTTTTGTCAAGGATAGAAACGTTTTAGATCGTCTCCACTCCAGGTATTTCCAATAGGGATCCCTTCAACATTTTGAAGTCGATACCCCCTGACTTCAGGGCTTCCAGGATTACATAGGGTCCCTCCCAATTGGGATGGAGCTTTCCTACGTTCGCCGACCTTCCCGCGGCGTCAACCTTTTTGAGAACTAGGTCTCCTGGGACGAATTGTTTGATCCTAATATTTTTGTCAAAGTACCGGCCCATTCGGCGCTTCACTTCCTCTTGTCGAATCACTGCGAGGTCCCGAAGCTCTTCAACCATATCCAACGAGAGCCGCTGTTCCTCCTCATTGTCCATCCTCCAGTCTTCGCCTCCTTCCTTGGCGGCCACAACCCGGGGGGACCTGACCTCGAATTCCACTGGGAGCACAGCTTCAGATCCATGGGAGAGCTTGAACGGTGTTTCTCCCGTCGCCGTGTTGGGTGTTGTTCTCAAGGCCCATAAGACCGAGGGAAGCTGCTCCACCCAGTTTCCCTTCAAGTTCTCCACTTTTTTCTTCAGTAAATTGACTGTGACCTTGTTCGCCTCCTCTACCTGCCCGTTGCTCCGAGGATGATGAACGGAGGCGAAACGAAGGTCAATGCCCAACTGACCACAGAAGCTAATGAGTTCCTCACTAGCGAACTGCAGTCCGTTGTCCGTCACTATGGCGAGGGGGAGCCCGTACCTGCAAATTATTTCTCCCCATATAAAGTTTTTTACTACCTGTGAGGTTGTCTTCGCCAAAGCCTTGACCTCCACCCACTTGGAGAAGTAGTCTATCATGACTAATAGGAACCTTCTTTGGCCGCTCGCCTGAGGAAACGGGCCGACCAAGTCCATTCCCCAGATGGCAAAAGGCCAGGGCGCCGTGATTGTTCGAAGCCTTTGCGCGGGCTGGAGTTGGAGTGGCGCGAAGAGCTGGCACTTCTGACATTTCTTTGCAAACTTCATGGTGTCCTCTCGAAGAGTCGGCCAGAAGTATCCCTGCCTCAGCACCCTCTTTTCCAGGGTCCGACTCCCGGAATGGCTTCCGCACTCACCGGAGTGGATTTCCTCCAAGACCCTTGGAACCTCATCTTCCGTCACACATCTTGCTAGGAGTCCAGTTAGGGTCTTTCTGTACAAGCTTCCTTCACGCATCAGATAGTAGGCAGACTTGTACCTGAACCGCCTCTTATCCGGAACATCTTCTGGGAACTTGCCTGATGCCAGAAAGGCAATGATCGGATCCACCCACGAGGCCCTCTGATCGATCTCCATTAGCTCTCCTTCCTCTATAGATGGACGAAACAACTCCGTCACTACTCCCCCGGCCCGAGGTCCATACTTTGCCAGGGAGTCCGCCCGGGTGTTCTCCTCTCTCGGCACGTGTTGGATCGAGAAGGAGCGGAATTGACTGACGAGGCCTTTGACTTTCACCAAGTACCTTTGAAGGGTTGGCTCTCTAGTCTCAAACTCCCCCCGTACCTGGGATGCCACTACCATCGAATCGGTGAATACTCTAACGTCCCGAACCCCCAGTTCACATGCCAGACGAAGCCCAGCCACCACTGCTTCGTACTCGGCCTGGTTGTTGGTGACGGGGAATCGGATGTCAATCGCTTGCTCGATCCTTGTCCCCTGTGGGCTGACCAGGACCACCCCTCCGCCGAGGGAATGTTTCCCAGACGCCCCGTCCGCGAACAGCTCCCATGCTACCAACTTGGGAGGTTCCAACTCATCCACCTCGGTTACATACTCCACTAGAAAGTCCACTACCACCTGCGCTTTCATTGATAGCCGAGGGACAAAGGTGACATCGAACTCGCTAAGCTCGACAGACCACTTTGCCAACCTACCCGAGTGCTCCACTCCTTCCATAATGTCGCGAAGGGGGTGATCGGTCACTACCTTAACCAAATGCGCCTGGAAGTATGGTCGGAGCTTCCTGGCCGAAATGATCAAAGCAAATGCCAGCTTATCCAGAATGGGGTATCTGAGCTCCGCCTTCTTCAAGACCCGGCTGACATAGTAGATGGAAAATTGTCTCTTTCCTTCTTCTCGGACTAGGACCGAGCTTACTGCCTCGGTGCCCACCCCAAGATAGAGGAACAGGTCCTCTCCTTCTCTTGGTCCTTGCAGCAGTGGAGCTTGCGTTAGCTGCCTCTTCAGGGCTTGGAATGCCGCCTCGCACTCTTGCGACCATTCAAACTTTTGATTTCCCCTTAGAGCTTTGAAGAAGGGTGGGCACTTCTCTCCCGCCCGGGAGAGAAACCTGCTCAACCCTGCCAGCTTCCCTGTCAACCTCTGGATCTCCTTCGCACTCCTTGGCGACTCCAACTCCAAGATGGCTCTGACCTTGTCTGGGTTGGGTTCCACCCCCTCCGGGGTGAGTAGGTGACCAAGGAACTTTCCTCGGCTTGCTCCAAAGACGCACTTCGAAGGGTTAAGTCTCATCTTGAACCTTCGAAGGGTGGCGAAGGTCTCCACCAAATCCTGCAAGTGAGACTCCACGTCCCTGCTCTTAACCATCAAGTCGTCCACATAGACTTCTAGGTTTCTGCCTTTTTGATCCTTGAACACTCGGTCCATCATCCTTTGGTAGGTTGCTCCTGCGTTCTTCAGCCCGAAGGGCATCATCTTATAACAATAACACCCGTCGTCTGTGATGAATGAGACATCCTTAACGTCGGGCGGATGCATTCAGATTTGATGATAGCCAGAGAACGCATCCAAGAAGCTCATCACCGGGAAGCCGACAGCTGAGTCCACCAGCGCATCGATTCGGGGTAAGGGATAACAATCTTTTGGACATGCTTTATTTAGCAGAGAGAAGTCGATGCACATCCTCCACTTCCCCCACTCTTCTTTACCATTACAACGTTGGAGACCCAGCCCGGATACTGGATCTCTTCTACGAACCCTGCTTCCAGCAACTTCTCTACTTCCTCCCTGATCGGCCCGGCGAGGGTGGTCAATACAGATCTCTTCTTCTGCCGGATAGGGCGGATGCTTGAGTCGAGGTTGAGGCGATGCCACGCCACATTTGCGTCGACACCCGGCAATTCCGCGGCGCTCCATGCGAAGATATCCACATTCTCCTGGATACACCTTCGGACCTTCTCCTGGTCATGCTCGCTCAGCCTCACGTTGATCTGTATCTTCTCCGGCCTTCCGCTGCCGCTGACGACCTCCATTTCCCTCACCTCCTCTGCCACTTCCAACCTGGCCAAATCTTCCAACATCTGTTCTACCTTCCCTGCCTCTTCCTCCCCTTCCAGTTGCCATGACTCGTCAGGGGGGGAGTTTCTTGGCTCTTCACTTCCAGTCATCCGACCTACTCAAGGTTTTTCCGAAAAGCTGCGTTCCACGCTCACCGCACCAGAATGTTGAAACCAGTTTCCCAGCTTCAGCATTCGAAAATAGGGGTAGGCAGCTTACCCTTACTTATCTCAGGTAAAGTCGGACGGCTAGTCACTTAGAGCCTAAGAACCTTTCTGCTGGTGGATTCAGGTGAAAACAGACCCCGCGAGCTGCAGCGAGGAGGTCCCGCCACTAACCCGAAAGACCCGAAGATCTTCCCCTCCCAAGCCAATGCTGAGCCTGGGCACCTCGGAGAGCACTCGCAACACCTGACCGTTGGCCTGAAAGACTTGGCGAACGGAAGACAGGGTCACTAGCTAACCGAACACACTAAGGGGGGTGGGGTAAGGAGATGTCTACCTTCTCCAAGGTGCCCATGGGGGTCTATTTATAGACTTTCACAAAATGGGCTGCAGATAGCCACGATTTTGCTATCCGCAGCTCCCTGCCGTCTTCGACTTGACATCTCGACCCAAGAAGGGGAGGGGGCGAGTGGAACCTGAAACATACACTCCCGCCTTCTTCAGAGGTCCGAAGAACCTTACACGGGACCCCACTTGCCCAAAAAAAAGGGTGAGTGGGGTCTCCCCCCACTCGCCCCCTAAGGGGCGGGCGAGTGGGGCCTCCCCCCACTCGCCCCCTAAGGGGAGGGCGAGTGGGGCCTTCCCTCACTCGCCCCCTAAGGGGCGGGCGAGTGGGGAGGGGGTCTCCCCCCACCAGCCCCCAAGGGGGCGAGTGGGGCCTTCCCTCACTCGCCCCCTAAGGGGCGGGCGAGTGGGGAGGGGGTCTCCCCCCACCCGCCCCCAAGGGGGCGAGTGGGGCCTTCCCTCACTCGCCCCCTAAGGGGCGGGCGAGTGGGGAGGGGGTCTCCCCCCACCCGCCCCCAAGGGGGCGAGTGGGGCCTTCCCTCACTCCCCCCCTAAGGGGCGGGCAAGTGGGGAGGGGGGTCTCCCCCCACCCGCCCCCCACCCGCCCCCAAGGGGGCGAGTGGGGCCTTCCCTCACTCCCCCCCTAAGGGGCGAGCGAGTAGGGAGGGGGGTCTCCCCCCACCCTCCCCCAAGGGGGCGAGTGGGGCCTTCCCTCACTCGCCCCCTAAGGGGCGGGCGAGTGGGGAGGGGGTCTCCCCCCACCCGCCCCCAAGGGGGCGAGTGGGGCCTTCCCTCACTCCCCCCCTAAGAGGCGGGCGAGTAGGGAGGGAGGTCTCCCCCCACCCGCCCCCAAGGGGGCGAGTGGGGCCTTCCCTCACTCCCCCCCTAAGGGGCGGGCGAGTAGGGCCTCCCCCACTCGCCCCCCTAAGGGGCGGGCAAGTGGGGAGGGATTACGGTCGCCTCCGATTGTTCGAGCGGCCATTTTGCCCTGTTATGGTCATCTTCATTATTGCGACCATATACACGTTGCGCTGCATGCGTTCGGCAAATATGAGGTCTGTACTTTCTTTCTGGGCGAACGACATCCAGTCGCTCTTAAGCGGTCGCTCCACTCGTCTCGGCCACCCTCCCCTTTGGTTGGGTCTCGACGAATTATGGGTTATACACACGGGGAGAGCGCGCCGGAAAAGATCCACTGATAAAATGAAGAATTACAGAGAGGTTACACAGAGACCGAATCACGGTCGTAGACAAACTCAAGGGTTGAAAACAGAGTACTGATGGAAATCCGATAATAATGGAGTCCCGGAAGCCGGCCGTCGAAATAGAGCCCGACCAGATGTCGCTCCACCTGGAGCCAACAGGATGCGCCACCGCTAGCTCGGTCAGATGTCGATCCCGCCTGGACCGACCGGAGTTGCCGCCGCTAGCCCGGCCAGATGCCGATCCCGCCTGGACCGACCGGAGTTGCCGCCCCTAGCCCGGCCAGATGCCGATCCCGCCTGGACCGAGTGAAGTTGTCGTCGCTAGCTCGGCCAAATGCCGATCCCGCCTGGACCGACCGGAGTTGCCGCCGCTAGCTCGGCCAGATGTCGATCCCGCCTGGATCGACCGGAGTTGTCGCCGCTAGCACGACCGGATGCCGATCCCGCCTGGATCAACCGGAGTTGTCGCCACTAGCACGACCGGATGCAGATCCCGCCTGGATCGACCGGAGTTGCCGCTGCTAGCACGACCGGATGCCGATCCCGCCTGGATCGACCGGAGTTGCCGCCGCTAGCACGACCGAATGCCGATCCCGCCTGGATCGACCCCCCTGATGTCGTTCCGTCTGGATCGACGTTGAAGCCGCTGCAACACCGCCCACAGAAGCCTCCGGCACCTCCTCCTCCTTGTCTCTCGCGAAAGTATCAGATTTCTCCTCTTTTCGGCTATAACCGGCTCCTATATATATAGGATGAGAATGCATCTCCACCATTAGGAAATAAACTCCTAAATAAGAGATAGCCAAATTTAGGCTTGGCCAAAATAGGATAGGCATCCTTGAGAAATATTCTCCACATAATGATATTCCTATATAGAGATAATCCTAAACTAGGAAAGAATTACTCCCACGGATCGGTGACATGGCGCGATCCTAACTATCCGGGGGCGATGAGGTATCATAATCGAACAATCTCCACCTTGACGCCTCATGCTACAGACTCCACCTGAAACTTGGATCTCCTCCCTGAGGCGAACTACCCCCTCTCCCTGGGGTCATCACGATCAACATGCATCAGTCTGAGCCAAGTCAGGACCGCTCTTGAACTTGACTCCTCTCACTGATTTCTCTCGCATGCTCGTAACATTTTCCTCCGTAGATATCTCCCGCAACTTCACGCCTCCACCTCCAGCGAACTCCCTCGACTCCTGGTGTCGCACACCGACGTGCTTTATTGTTGCACAATAGACCGGGTCTATTGCAAGACGACTCGCACTCGAATTCTCACTGTGCAACTCCACCTTCTCCTGAGTGATCCTAAGTTCCTTGGTGGGACCTTTGAGCCAGATGGCTCCCTTTGCGGTATCTGAGCACTCCTGAGATTACTCTTTGCCCTTCTTCTCTACGGCTGCGGAGATTTTACCTTCGCCAAGGCCTTTCCTCTGCGCGCACTCCCTCGCCCCGAAACCTTTCATGTTCCCCCACTGATCCTTCCTAGCTTTCCCCTGAGAGCGGTCTCTGCTCTTTATAGCATTTTCATAGGAACTAGGATCTGAGGATATTGCTTGGAAAGCATATGCTGCAGAGTCTTGTAGCCTGAGAGGCAGTCGGACCTCTCTCCTAGACTTGCCGTCGTACCTTGAGATCTCGAATTTTGCCGTCATTGCTTTGCTCGCAGAGCTACTGGGCAATTTGAATAATGTTCACGGATCAAATCTGAGAAGATAGAGAGTGGACCGATGTCATCACCTACCGTTGACCCAAATCTAAAACCAGAACATCCAGATGATCACCCCCGCGGATCCTAGCTCTGATACCAATTGTTATGAAATCAGACCGAGTACCGCGGTAGCGCAACGAAAATTGATCGAGCAAAACAATCGCGCAAAAATAAAATAACTACGGAAAAAGATTTCAAGCATGCAAGGACGACAAACAGAAATACGTGGTTCGGAGAGGAGCTCCTCCGTCCACGGGGAGAGCGCGCCGGAAAAGATCCACTGATAAAATGAAGAGTTACAGAGAGGTTACACAGAGATCGAATCACGGTCGTAGACAAACTCAATTTAGATTCTACCCTAAATATTGGGGACTGATTTAGCTATTTTGCCTTTTTTTTGCTATGGTGAGTTTTGACAAAAACGACGAAATCATAGAATGCATGCTTGGAAAGACAATGGTTATAATCGACGCCAAGAAAAGAAAACTAGTTTTGAACATAAAAGTGGACGAAGAAGTTCCTTAGGTGAGGTCGGGCGGTCACAAATGAATGTTCATAATCACCACATTCACGACAATCGCCACAACACCAAACAGAGCCTTAGTGTATATTAATCACATTAAGACGAACACAAGAAATTTTAACACGGGGAGCATAGCGCAACAACGATGTACCCCGCCCTTATGACACTATTCTCACATATTCACATATGCATATGCTTTATATCTCATGCCATAAATGCATTTGTAATGGTTCAACCTGTTATGCAATCGGACTGAGTACCGCGGTAGCGCAACGGAATAAATCGAGCACAAGCAATAGCGCAAAAATAAAATAACTACGGAACAAGATTTCAAGCATGCACAGACGACAAACAGAAATACGTGGTTCGGAGAGGAGCTCCTACGTCCACGGGGAGAGCACGCCGGAAAAGATCCACTGATAAAATGAAGAATTACAGAGAGGTTACACAGAGACCGAATCACGGTCGTAGACAAACTCAAGGGTTGAAAACAGAGTACTGATGGAAATCCGATAATAATGGAGTCCCGGAAGCCGGCCGTCGAAATAGAGCCCGACCAGATGTCGCTCCACCTGGAGCCAACAGGATGCGCCGCCGCTAGCTCGGTCAGATGTCGATCCCGCCTGGACCGACCGGAGTTGCCGCCGCTAGCCCGGCCAGATGCCGATCCTGCCTGGACCGACCGGAGTTGCCGCCTCTAGCCCGGCCAGATGCCGATCCCGCCTGGACCGACTGGAGTTGTCGTCGCTAGCTCGGCCAAATGCCGATCCCGCCTGGATCGACCGGAGTTGCCGTCGCTAGCTCGGCCAAATGCCGATCCCGCCTGGACCGATCGGAGTCGCCGCCGCTAGCACAACCGGATGCCGATCCCGCCTGGATCGACCAGAGTTGTCGCCGCTAGCACGACCGGATGCCGATCCCGCCTGGATCGACCGGAGTTGCCGCCGCTAGCACGACCGGATGCCGATCCCGCCTGGATCGACCGGAGTTGCCGCCGCTAACACGACCGAATGCCGATCCCGGCTGGATCAACCCCCCTGATGTAGTTCCGTCTGGATCGACGGTGAAGCCGCCGCAACACCGCCCACAGAAGCCTCCGACACCTCCTCCTCCTTGTCTCTCGCGAAAGTATCAGATTTCTCCACTTTTCGGCTATAACCGGCTCCTATATATATATGATGAGAATGCATCTCCACCATTAGGAAATAAACTCCTAAATAAGAGATAGACAAATTTAGGCTTGGCCAAAATAGGATAGACATCCTTGAGAAATATTCTCCACATAATGATATTCCTATATAGAGATAATCCTAAACTAGGAAAGAATTACTCCCACGGATCGGTGACATGGCGCGATCCTAACTATCCGGGCGCGATGAGGTGTCATAATCTAACAATCTCCACCTTGACGCCTCATGCGACAGACTCCACCTGAAACTTGGATCTCCTCCCTCCGGCGAACTACCCCCTCTCCCTGGGGTCATCACGATCAACATGCATCAGTCTGAGCCAAGTCAGGACCGCTCTTGAACTTGACTCCTCTCACTGATTTCTCTCGCATGCTCGTAACATTTTTCTCCGTAGATATCTCCCGCAACTTCACGCCTCCACCTCCAGCGAACTCCCTCGACTCCTGGTGGCGCACACCGACGTGCTTTATTCTTGCACAATAGACCGGGTCTATTGCAAGATGACTCGCACTCGAATTCTCACTGTGCAACTCCACCTTCTCCTGAGTGATCCTAAGTTCCTTGGTGGGACCTTTGAGCCAGATGGCTCCCTTTGCGGTATCTGAGCACTCCTGAGATTACTCTCTGCCCTTCTTCTCTACAGCTGCGGAGATTTTACCTTCGCCAAGGTCTTTCCTCTGCGCGCACTCCCTCGCCCCGAAACCTTCCATGTTCCCCCACTGGTCCTTCCTAGCTTTCCCCTGAGAGCGGTCTCTGCTCTTTATAGCATTTTCATAGGAACCAGGATCTGAGGATATTGCTTGGAAAGCATATGCTGCAGATTCTTGTAGCCTGAGAGGCAGTCGGACCTCTCTCCTAGACTTGCCGTCGTACCTTGAGATCTCGAATTTTGCCGTCATTGCTTTGCTCGCAGAGCTACTGGGCAATCTGAATAATGTTCACGGATCAAATCTGAGAAGATAGGGAGTGGACCGATGTCGTCATCTACCGTTGACCCAAATTTAAAACCAGAACATCCAGATGATCACCCCCGCGGATCCTAGCTCTGATACCAATTATTATGAAATCAGACCGAATACCGCGGTAGCGCAACGAAAATTGATCGAGTAAAACAATCGCGCAAAAATTAAATAACAACGGAAAAAGATTTCATGCACAGACGACAAACAGAAATACGGGGTTCGGAGAGGAGCTCCTACGTCCACGGGGAGAGCGCGCCGGAAAAGATCCACTGATAAAATGAAGAGTTACAGAGAGGTTACTCAGAGACCGAATCACGGTCGTAGACAAACTCAATTTAGATTCTAACATAAATATTGGAGACTGATTTAGCTATTTTGCCTTTTTTTGCTATGGTGAGTTTTGACAAAAACGACAAAATCATAGAATGCATGCTTGGAAAGACAATGGTTATAATCGACGCCAAGAAAAGAAAACTAGTTTTGAACATAAAAGTGGACGAAGAAGTTCCTTAGGTGAGGTCGGGCGGTCACAAATGAATGTTCATAATCACCACATTCACGACAATCGCCACAACACCAAACAGAGCCTTAGTGTATATTAATCACATTAAGACGAACACAAGAAATTTTAACATGGGGAGCATAGCGCAACAACGATGTACCCCGCCCTTATGACACTATTCTCACATATTCACATATGCATATGCTTTATATCTAGTGACGTAAATGCATTTGTAATGGTTCAACCTGTTATGCAATCGGACCGAGTACCGCGGTAGCGCAACGGAATAAATCGAGCACAAGCAATAGCGCAAAAATAAAATAACTACGGAACAAGATTTCAAGCATGCACAGACGACAAACAGAAATACGTGGTTCGGAGAGGAGCTCCTACGTCCACGGGGAAAGCGCGCCGGAAAAGATCCACTGATAAAATGAAGAATTACAGAGAGGTTACACAGAGACCGAATCACGATCTTAGACAAACTCAAGGGTTGAAAACAGAGTACTGATGGAAATCCGATAATAATGGAGTCCCGGAAGCCGGCCGTCGAAATAGAGCCCGACCAGATGTCGCTCCACCTGGAGCCAACAGGATGCGCCGCCGCTAGCTCGGTCAGATGTCGATCCCGCCTGGACCGACCAGAGTTGTCGCCGCTAGCCCGGCCAGATGCCGATCCCGCCTGGACCGACCGGAGTTGCCGCCTCTAGCCCGGCCAGATGTCGATCCCGCCTGGACCGACTGGAATTGTCGTCGCTAGCTCGGCCAAATGTCGATCCCGCCTAGACCGACCGGAGTTGCCGCCGCTAGCTCGGCCAAATGCCGATCCCGCCTGGACCGACCGGAGTTGCCGCCGCTAGCTCGGCCAGATGCCGATCCCGCCTGGACCGACCGGAGTCGCCGCCGCTAGCTCAACCGGATGCCGATCCCGCCTGGATCGACCGGAGTTGTCGCCGCTAGCACGACCGGATGCCGATCCCGCCTGGATCGACCGGAGTTGCCGCCGCTAGCACGACCGGATGCCGATCCCGCCTGGATCGACCGGAGTTGCCGCCGCTAGCACGACCGAATGCCGATCCTGCCTGGATCGACCCCCCCTGATGTCGTTCCGTCTGGATCGACGCTGAAGGCGCCGCAACACCGCCCACAGAAGCCTCCGGCACCTCCTCCTCCTTGTCTCTCGCGAAAGTATCAGATTTCTCCTCTTTTCGGCTATAACTGGCTCCTATATATATAGGATGAGAATGCATCTCCACCATTAGGAAATAAACTCCTAAATAAGAGATAGCCAAATTTAGGCTTGGCCAAAATAGGATAGGCATCCTTGAGAAATATTCTCCACATAATGATATTCCTATATAGAGATAATCCTAAACTAGGAAAGAATTACTCCCACGGATCGGTGACATGACGCGATCCTAACTATCCGGGCGCGATGAGGTATCATAATCTAACAATCTCCACCTTGACGCCTCATGCGACAGACTCCACCTGAAACTTGGATCTCCTCCCTCCGGCGAACTACCCCCTCTCCCTGGGGTCATCACGATCAACATGCATCAGTCTGAGCCAAGTCAGGACCGCTCTTGAACTTGACTCCTCTCACTGATTTCTCTCGCATGCTCGTAACATTTTCCTCCGTAGATATCTCCCGCAACTTCACGCCTCCACCTCTAGCGAACTCCCTCGACTCCTGGTGGCGCACACCGACGTGCTTTATTCTTGCACAATAGACCGGGTCTATTGCAAGACGACTCGCACTCGAATTCTCACTGTGCAACTCCACCTTCTCCTGAGTGATCCTAAGTTCCTTGGTGGGACCTTTGAGCCAGATGGCTCCCTTTGCGGTATCTGAGCACTCCTGAGATTACTCTCTGCCCTTCTTCTCTACGGCTGCGGAGATTTTACCTTCGCCAAGGCCTTTCCTCTGCGCGCACTCCCTCGCCCCGAAACCTTCCATGTTCCCCCACTGGTCCTTCCTAGCTTTCCCCTAAGAGCGGTCTCTGCTCTTTATAGCATTTTCATAGGAACCAGGATCTGAGGATATTGCTTGGAAAGCATATGCTGCAGAGTCTTGTAGCCTGAGAGGCAGTCGGACCTCTCTCCTAGACTTGCCGTCGTACCTTGAGATCTCGAATTTTGCCGTCATTGCTTTGCTCGCAGAGCTACTGGGCAATTTGAATAATGTTCACGGATCAAATCTGAGAAGATAGGGAGTGGACCGATGTCGTCACCTACCGTTGACCCAAATCTAAAACCAGAACATCCAGATGATCACCCCCGCGGATCCTAGCTCTGATACCAATTGTTATGAAATCAGACCGAGTACCGCGGTAGCGCAACGAAAATTGATCGAGCAAAACAATCGCGCAAAAATAAAATAACTACCGAAAAAGATTTCAAGCATGCACAGACGACAAACAGAAATACGTGGTTCGGAGAGGAGCTCCTACGTCCACGGGGAGAGCGCGCCAGAAAAGATCCACTGATAAAATGAAGAGTTGCAGAGAGGTTACACAGAGACCGAATCACGGTCGTAGACAAACTCAAGGGTTGAAAACATAGTACTGATGGAAATTCGATAATAATGGAGTCCCGGAAGCCGGCCGTAGAAATAGAGCCCGACCAGATGTCGCTCCACCTGGAGCCAACAGGATGCGTCGCCGCTAGCTCGGTCAGATGTCGATCCCGCCTGGACCGTCCGGAGTTGCCGCCGCTAGCCCGACCAGATGCCGATCCCGCCTGGACCGACCGGAGTTGCCGCCGCTAGCTCGGCCAGATGCCGATCCCGCCTGGACCGACCGGAGTTGCCGCCGCTAGCTCGGCCAGATGCCGATCCCGTCTGGACCGACCGGAGTTGCCGCCGCTAGCACGACCGGATGCCGATCCCGCCTGGATCGACCGGAGTTGACGCCGCTAGAACGACCGGATGCCGATCCCGCCTGGATCGACCGGAGTTGCCGCCGCTAGCACGACCGAATGCCGATCCCGCCTGGATCGACCGGAGTTGCCGCCGCTAGCACGACCGAATGCCGATCCCTCCTGGATCGACCCCCCTGATGTCGTTCCGTCTGGATCGACGCTGAAGCCGCCGCAACACCGCCCACAGAAGCCTCCTGCACCTCCTCCTCCTTGTCTCTCGCGAATATATCAGATTTCTCCTCTTTTCGGCTATAACCGGCTCCTATATATAGGATGAGAATGGATCTCCCCCATTAGGAAATAAACTCCTAAATAAGAGATAGCCAAATTTAGGCTTGGCCAAAATAGGATAAGCATCCTTGAGAAATATTCTCCACATCATGATATTCCTATATAAAAATAATCCTAAACAAGGAAAGAATTACTCCCACGGATCGGTGACATGGCGCGATCCTAACTATCCGGGCGCGATGAGGTGTCATAATCTAACATCAACCCACAAGCTGGAATAACGTCATATACTTTTTGGGCAATGTTAAACGCACTGCACTTTTAGCTATGTGCATATTTTTGTTAAAAGCACTGCACTATGCTAAAGGCACACAGAAATGTTAAAGACATGCACCGCAATATCGTTAACAACAAATCAACGAAAAAACCTACAGAAATGCACGCCCTTCTCATGAACGGGAAAGGCGGCCGTCATTCTGTCCGTCGTTCGAGCACAGGAGATGCGGAAGTCTGATGTGCGCGATTTTAGATTGCACATAGGTTTTTATTTGGAGAGCCTTTTAGACTTAAAATTTAATGAATTTGATGTGCAGATAGCTAAAAATGGTATCAGGATCCTCTCCATTTCTGACGAAATGGAGGGGTCCATTTCACGGTCCAGATTAAGTGCTTTTTGATCGAACGGGTTCACTCTTTCCCAACTTTTTATAATTTTTTTTATTCAAAAAAATCACAACCATTAGATTTCTTTTACTCCTTTCTTTATCCATTGGATGGTGAAATGGAGAGGATCCGAATCCCTAAAAATGTGGTGCGGTCAACAATGCCCTATATTTTTATTTAATTTCAATAATTCAATTCTCACATCGATTTTGGGTATTCAAATGCAAAAACCGAGAATCGAAACGAGTGATCCAAATTCCATCCTTAGTTTATGCTTAAAAAAAGACTTTATTTTGTAATAAGGTCAACAAAGAAATCGACCTTACAAGTCTTCGCCCATTAGCGTCACGGGCTGTATCTTTCGACGTCATCGTGATGACGTCAGCTCAAAGCCATCGTTATTCTTCCAGCTTCTTCATAAGGCGCCGCGGTAGTGATACCGGTGCAGGCGTGCAGCAGTACATCGAACAGAATAACTGGAAGGAGACGAGGCTGCTAGCTAGAATAGAGATGCCGAAGAGAAAACTGCCAGAAAACGGCAGCTTTGTTGACGGAAAGTCGACGGCGCCAAAAAGAGACGGCGTGGATACGGGAAGAAGAGGAGTTCCGGAGGCTGAAGTAGAGGAGTTCTTCGCGATCATTCAATGTCTAAAGGATACCGGCGGTGATCGGAACAGTGAATTGAGTGCCGTTGTACCTAAGAGGGCGCTGTGGAGGTGGCAGCCATCGTTCAAGTTGGAGGATTTTCGTGAGGCGGCGGTCATAGTCAACGTGGTCGGGAACGGCGGAGTATCGCCGGCGGAGGAGGAGAACATGGAGGCGGAAGAGGAGATCTCGCAGTGCATCGATTTGAACATCAAGCCAAATTAAGACGTAGGGTCTGCGTTTATCATGTCGCAAACTTGCAGGGTCATTTGTATGGTTTGGAGGCGAAAAAGATCATAAATTTGGGAGGGGCAACCTGTTAATTAACATATTCTATTTGTTTATGGATTCTATTTGTTTATGGTTGTTAATTATTAGTTTCTGAGAACAGATTTTCATTCCAGTGAGGCTCTGTTTGGCGCTGATTTCGTTAACGCCCCGCAAACGCAAAACAAGCAGCAGTGGGAAAATCCACCGCCCCTGTATCGTTGAAAATTCCGCAATTTCAAATCATGGTTTTGGAACCATGACAGCGCCACGCGTTTCACGATTTCTCCGCCCACGGGACTTCCATTCCGCGATTTTCAGCCTGACGCTTCATCTTCCATTCCACCGACGATCTCTCCGCCTCGATGGGTTTGGAATTCGGGTCCATGGCGACGATCTCTCCGGCGACGATCGCCGCATGTAATCATGGCCATGGAGAAAAAATGCAGTGCCATATCCTCCACGAAAAATGATTGCAGAGCCGTTACTTTTATTCTTAGTCAACTTCGGCCATTGACTTCTGCGAGTTTTGTCTTCGGAAGAACAATTCCAGTCGCGGAGACCATTTCTTTCAATTTTTTTAGTCAATTTGAAGCCCAGTCATCCGCGGATGCTAATTTATTCCTTTCATCACCTACCATGGATTTCTGCTTTCGCCTCTCATATAAATACACGCCTCATCCTCTCCCCTGTTCTCACACCGAAAGAAGAACAAAAAGAAAAACCCCAATCTAGCAGCTTTTTCTCTCGCTACAATGGCCGCCTCAATGGAGAAGGCTTCTTCCTTCTGCAAAACCTCCGCGGCAAAGCTTCTGCTTTCTCCCTGTGACAGCAGCAGTACTAATACATGCTGTGCTAAGAAAGCGGCGGCGTTCGAGCTGATGGACTACGATTATCTTCCGGAGTTCCTGAAGGACAACGAGTTCATTCTAAGCTACTATCGCGCTGAATGGCCTCTCAAACAAACCCTACTCAGCATCTTCTCCATCCACAACGAGACCCTCAATATCTGGACGTAAGCCCCCCTTTTCTCTGTTTCTTTACAACAAATTTCTTTTTGTATAACTAAATTTTCATGACATTAATTAACAAATTTCCTTCCATTAATTGATGCAGGCATCTCATCGGTTTCTTCATCTTCCTCCTGCTCACCGGCTATGCCGCTTCAGTCTTCCCCATCACCGCCGGCAACCACTCTCCCCTGATGCAGCTGAGCTCTTCTTCACACGCCGTTATGATTCCATCATCGCTAATGCAGCTTGATGGCTTCTACAGAGCAAATTATACGACAGAGTCCTCTGCTCTCCCTCAACAACGACTATCAGTGGCCCGTTGGCCCTTCTACCTCTACCTCGCCGGAGCAATGTTCTGCCTTCTGACGAGCAGCGCCTGCCACCTCCTCTCCTGCCACTCCTCCGCAACATGCTATCGAATGCTCCGCCTCGACTTCGCAGGCATCTCCGGCCTCATCGTCTCCTCCTTCTACCCTGTTGTCTACTACCCCTTCGCCTGCTCCCCTTTCTACCGCAACCTCTACCTCTCCTCCATCACCATATTCGGGCTCGCCGCCGTCATCGTCTCCCTCATGCCGGTCTTCGACTCTCCCCGGTTCCGGCCGGTGAGGGCCGTTCTGTTCGCGTGTATGGCGGCGTCCGGGATTGTGCCGATAGCTCACAAGATGATGGTGTTCGGCAACCGGCCGGAGGCGGTTCTGACGACCGGATACGAGGCGATGATGGGAATGCTGTACGGGCTAGGTGTGGTTGTGTACGCCGCGAGGGTGCCGGAGCGGTGGTTTCCGGGGAAGTTTGATCTGGCCGGGCACAGCCATCAGCTGTTCCATGTGTTGGTGGTGGCGGGGGCGTACACGCACTATCTTGCCACCGTCGTCTATCTTGGATGGAGAGAAGCCGAAGGTTGCTAGCTAGGCTTTGGCCGGTTCTTCCGCCGCCGGAAAAGGGCGGCGCGTAGTCGGTGAAACAAAGAATCATTGTTTGATACAGTCGGCCGTAGTACAGTTGACGGGTGATTCAATTCAAATGTATATACATAGTTGAATTTAACAAATGTTTTCATTTAATGGATGGTGAATTAATATCCTCAATACTCCCCCTTAATGATAAATCATTATTAGAGATTATTTTTGATCTGACTTTATTGAGGCTTCGTTTGGGGGACTTATTTTCACCGGTCAAGCGGTTACGACCGTATGAATCGGACCTTAATTAAGGTCCGATTCATACGGTCGTAACCGCTTGACCGGTGAAAATAAGTCCCCCCAAACGGAGCCTAAATCTTTCCGCTGGAAGTGGTTTTGTCGAAATTTCTGCCACCTGTTCGACTTCTGGACAGAAGTTTAGCTCAATTTGATTTGATTCAACTAGACCTTCGAGTCATCGTCGAGTGTCACACACCTTCCAGTCATCGTCGAAAGGGAACATCTAGTTGTTTGTTATTCGAGTCTTTATTTCTATTATGTTGCAATACTCATTGTCGAGTGTCACATGATGCCCTTTTCTTATAAGGTGTACTACATAACTACACTAAGTAGATTTTGTGTTAGTGTGAGAACATAGTGTACATCCTCGATGTGTCTTGTTTCACCTTCTTTGATTCTTACTGCCATGGCTCAGGTTTCTTTTATCTTCATTTCCTTTCCATCTCCAAGAAGTAAACAAGATTTACTGGATTCATCAAGATATACAAATAATTTTTTGTAGTGTGATATGTGGTTTGAGCACCCACTATCAACATGTCATGCCTCACTGATTTGTTCATCATTTTGTTCACTAGAAATGAATATTTTTTAGATGAATTAGAGAAGTTTGCTTCTTCTTTACCTTTTGTTTCTTCTTTAATCTTGAACTAAGAATCTTTATCCATGTGTGTGGGCATCTTGCATCCCTTGCATTTGTAGAAGCAACCGGCAGCAGAGTGATTACTTTATTTGTAAAGGGTGCATGTCATATTGGTCGTGACATCTCTTGTTTCACGAACTCTTGGAAAGCTTTTTCTTCCTCTCCCTCTACCTCTCTTTGAAGGTCTGGTATTTCTCCCATTTGATCTTTCTTCTTTCTTATATTAAGTTGAATGGGGATTTGATTTAATCTGGAAAGCTTGTTCCGAATTATCTGTTGACCTTTTCAATCATTTTTCATGTGCAAGAAGAGATCCCATAAGCTCTACGATTGTCAGAACATTGAGGTCTTTAGATTCTTTTTTTTTTCAATCACTATTGCATCATATTTGTAGCTAGACATGCATCAAAGAATCTTTGGTGTGATTGTTTTGTCTATAATTTTACCACCTAAGCTTCTTATTTGATTAACGATGCATATGACCCGTGAAACAAAAGCTTTTACGCTTTCTGAATAACTCATGTGCAGATTGTCAAACAACTTCCATTTTGTTGAAGTTACTTTCTCGAATCCTTTGAATTCCATGAAAAGGATGTCCCATGTTTGTTTGGGTGATTTTGACCCCATTATTGTTGTGAGAAACATGTTCCCATAGACCTGATTGCACGTGAGGATGCGGGCTGAGCTACCTGCAGAAGTCGTTAGCGAAATACGCAAGAACAAAAATAATCACAATCAGACACAACGATGTATATGTGAAAAACCCTCAAAGCAGGGTAAAAAACCACGGGACGATCAGAGTCCAACCTGGAAAGCCTACACTAAATAATGTTCAACAATACAGTGACTTTTCCTCCGCGATCCCCAGATGGATCCTACAGCTAGCACAAATATAAAAACAAGAGAAAGATACATGTATACTGACAAAGACGACCAAGTTCAGGTCAGAGTGACTCGCTCCAAATTGGTTCTCTGAATCCTCTGCAGTCTTCCAAGGTCTTTCAATAATGTGTCAAGCTGTCTGCCTATGTCGACACAACGTCACTGACGCAATCTGATCAGTCCGCAACCCATCATTAGGTTGCTCCGTTCGAGGCACAGATGTCTCGCAACCAACATCCACTTGAGGCTAAGAGGCCTCCTCGTGCTGAATGCCGCTAGCCACAGATGCGGCCCAATAAACTCGTCTGAGTAAACTACGGTGGTTGCACACCGCCTTTGCGCCAAGATGCGCACTCTACACCACTGTACTATCACGACCGTGATCCGACAACACTGCTGACGCCTCAACGGTCCTTGCTCTCCTGAGCCCAACTGACGATCGCCAAACACCGCCTATGCCTCTTCGGCTCCGCCCAAATCGGTCTCCGCCCACGCCGGTGCTCCCTCGCACACGCGCACCGCAACCCCGCTACATAAGCACGACGACACCACCGCCTCCCCAATGACCTCACACAAAAAGTCCTTGGCCGGTGCTCCAAACAACTTTATCAAAACTCCGTTTTATAAATTTTATTTCACCCAAACAATTTTTTTTAACAAGACTCAATTTTTCAGAATCAGCACTTTTCCTATCAGCAACTTTTCATCAGCAGATTTTCATCAGCAACAACCCAACCAAACAGAGCCTTATAAATTGATTTCTTTTCTTTCTTAGAACTAAGAATTCTCTCTCTCTCGAGTCGTCCACAATATATATATATAAACATAATAAATTCAAGTCGTCCACCATATAAGTGATTCGATCGCCTCATTACGGACCTCTCGACGTCCGTTGCCACGGGCTTAATCCAACTAAGAGGGAACCCGAACCCTGTTAAAACAATTCTTATAATTATTGTATAAAAATGCTCACTGTTTAGGCCCATATTGTAAAGTCCATTTAGGCTCTTTAGTCTCACATCTCCATTCTACTTTTATGTAACATCTCTCTCTCTCCTATAAATACCCACCCCCTCTTGGGATGAATAAATACTTTACATTCTCTATACTCTCTAACATAGTATCAGAGATAGGTTTTGTTTAAAATTTTCTTGTCCGTAATCTTGCATGTGACCTCCTGCCCACGATCTGCGACTTGCTCATGCTCGCGATCTGCTCGCCACGATCCCCTGCGTCATTCTGTCGACCTCCCACCGCGACCTCTTGCCGTGACCTCTTGCCGCGACCTCCCGCCGCGACTTCGCCGCGACCTCCCGCCGCGACCTCGCCGCGACCTCCCGACGAGACATTGTCGCGACCTCCCACCGCGATATCTCACCACAACCTCTCGCCGCACGACCTCTCGCCGAGACCTCGCCGCGATCTTTCGCCACAACCCCTCGCCACAACCTCTCGCCGCGCGACCTCTGGCTGAGACCTCACAACGATTGAAAGTATCTAGTTGCGGCCTAAATCACCTAGAGGGGGGTGAATAGGTGGATTCTATGTCTTTACGCGGAATTAAAAACTTATAAATAAAAGCACACAGAATCCAAAAGAGCACAGCACAACACAGAAAATTATAGTGGTTCCCCGATCTTGGGTAGTCCACTTTCCACCTCACCTATCTAGCACGACCGGCTAGACTAGGCTACTTCACTGATCTCGGATTAAGAATAATCCTACAACTCGGAGTCAAAACTCCTACAAGCTCGGAGAACAAACTCTCCTACAAACTCGGAAGGGAAACTTCCTACAAACTCGGAGACAACGCTCCTACAACTCGGAAGCAAGCTTCCTACAAGAATAATGTAATAAAATCTTACACAACTTTAGATTGAGAAACAATCTACTTTAAATCTCCTTGAGATTTTAACTTTATCATATCTGAAAATAAAAGATCTTCTTCTTCCTTGATTGAATCGGAAATCTGGATCTTGAAAGAAGGAAGAAGAAATCTTGCCTTGAGAGAACTTGATCTGAACACTTAGGAGACAACTAGATCTAAAAGGAACTTGAAGAGATCTAAAATCAGAGATCTAGTTGACCCTTTTCTTCAAGAAGAATCGTTCAAAAACATTGTCGGCAACAGCAGAAGATTTGCGATAACAGTCAGCCGACGGACGGAGGAGAACGATGTTTTTCTTCTTGGATTCACGATTAGGGTTAAACGGAATTAACCCTTAGCTATTTATAGCTTCTTCACTCCAACGGCTATATCTGAGAGCATCGAGAAAGACACCTCGCGAATCGTTAAAGAGAAATCCCTAAAAGATCAGGCCGGAAGAACTGAACCGGAGATACGCAGACCGATTCGACTAAATGGAATAACCGAATGGCAATAACCGATTCGAATTCGGTTAAATGATATAACTGAATTCTACAGATTTCAACATTCGGTTAAACACATTCACGAAAAACAATAACCTAATTTCAATAACCGAATTCGGTTATTCTATTACTTTGAAGAAATTTCGATCTTTGATTAACCGAATTCGGTTATATCCATTCAGACCATATAGTCGAATTCGACTATATGTCCTAAATGATATAACCGAATTTTACTTAAGAAAAATTCCTTTCTTAAAAGATTCCACCATCAGCTCCAGTCCTCCTTCTCTTGCACTTAGGAAATGAGATACATCCCAATAGAGAGATTTCACATGAGCCAACACTTTGGTCTATACAATGAGGGATTACATTGCACAGGCCTTGTTTGACGACTCATTGAAACCTGACATTGGTTTGTACCTAGTGTGGAATAATCTGCAAACACATAACTAGAGAAATATCAAATACAACATCAATTCATCTTAGTTCAAGGGACACTTCTTCAAATCAAGGTAATTGTGGCTACAATACCCAACAATCTCCCCCTATTTGAAGAAGTCAGAACCCTATCTATTAAGGTGAATTGAACAGAAATAAATGTACAGAGAAATACATTAAACATAAGGAGAGTTAGAAAACTTAGCTTTTCAACCTTCTCTCGCTTTCAACTTTCTCTTCTTCAACTTCTCTCCCCCTTACAATTCCTCTCCCCCTTTCTGACTGCTTCAGATAGGGAAGGAAAAGCATGAGAGATCAAAGCTCCCCCTCAGCAACTGCATAGGAGGCATAATTTGGGAGACAACTTTGAGAGTATTGAACCAGCTCCCCCTCAATCTTTTCTCCCCCTTAGCCTTATCTCCCCCTTAGAATTTCAGTGCCTGGACTGAATTCCTTAAGTTTATAACTTCCTTGCTATATACTTCTTGTTCTGGTCATGTACCAAGAACATTCATTGTCCAAATGCCTGATTAGAGTTTTGGTTGGCCTTTGGACGTACCTGCAATCACATATTAATTACCCTTAGGAACCCAAAAGGATTTGGGTCCTAGGTTCCTGGTTAGATAAACACCACTCGGAGTGTTAACATTGCAAGTGGTCATTCTTACATTGTTAACATGTGGAGTCTTATAATATCTGTGGTTAAACCAACAATCTATGGCGAAGTGACCAACTTTGCCACAACACCAACAATCAAATTGATTGTATCTTCTCTTGTTCTCCTGTTTTAACTTTTGAACGGGGAGTTTAGCAGGAGAAACATTCTTAGAAGTAGAAGCCTCGTGATTGCAACATACACATGGCTCCTTCTTCTCTTCACGAGATTTAGCAACAATAGATTTAATCTTTGGTGCTTTCTTAACAACTGATCCATGGACAAATGAACCATGATCCTTGAGAATCACTTCTTCATATGGAGCCTTGAAAGGAGTCGTGTTAAAGCTCCGAGGTCGGCTCCATCCTTGATATCTATTGCTAGATTCAACAGGTGTTGGTCTAGTAAGATGACCATAGGATGCTTCAAAGTCGAATGGGTTTGTTGGAAAAACTACCTTCCTGAATGAAGGTTGACTTTGATCAGCTTTCCCTTTTCCTTTCACCGCCCTTTTCTTAGCAGCCTTACTACTTTCAGCCTCATGACCGAGGCCACTACCCTTCGCAGGAGCAGAAAATTTATCAATGATAGGAAGAATAGTCTTTGGCTTGGAGAAGCTTTGAACTATCTTCCTTTCCACCACTAACTTTTCTTCTAATTCATTTATAAACTTCTCCTTA
The DNA here is from genome assembly GCA_033032865.1 of Dactylorhiza incarnata. Taxonomy (NCBI): domain Eukaryota; kingdom Viridiplantae; phylum Streptophyta; class Magnoliopsida; order Asparagales; family Orchidaceae; genus Dactylorhiza; species Dactylorhiza incarnata. The sequence continues at coordinate 15,509 of JAWHQI010000595.1, read as the reverse complement.
AGATTTAATAATTCAGTAGAGCTTTGAAGTTCATCTTTCAAGATTTGGACTTCATCTTTGAGAGGAGTTAATTTTTCAATTTCCTCCCTCAAATCTGATTCCATCATCTTGAGGGATTTAATCTCTTTTGCTTGAGATTTGACTACCTTGCGGCATTTGTCAAATCCTTCCAAAACGGCTTTGTACTGAGTCATTAAATCTGAATCTACCTCCGAAGAATAGCCTTCATTTGCATTGGAGTCAGTTTCAGATGCAGAAAGAGGAGTGTGCGAGTTTACCTTCCCTTTGTATGAGGAGACACTTCCTTCCTCATCTGAATGTGCCATAAGCCCAAAATAGGCTTCTTCATCTGAGCTTGACTTTCCTGAGTCACTAGCACTAAGAGTCTTAGTCTTCTTTGCCAAGAAGCTCTTTTCTTCTTTCCTCTTATTCTTGAAGGATTTCTTCTTGTATGGACATTCCGTGCTTAAATGTCCTGGCTTATTACAACAAAAACAAATAATATCAGTCGAAATATATTTATTTGGTTTAGATTTATACCTGTCGTTGTTGTGTTCCTTCTTGTGATGTTCATCATCACCCCTTGATCTTCTATGATCTGATGAGGATTGACTTTTCCTCTGGCTTCTTTTTCTGAGCAATCTCTTGAATTGCTTGGAGAGAGAAGAGAACTCTCCATTAGACATATCAGAGCTTGAGGGGCAAGCATCTGATTCATCATCTTCATCTGAGGATTTTCTTCTGACAGAAGACGAGGCCTTATGTCTTCTTGATTCTTTGGCCTTCAGTGCCACGGTCTTCTCTCTTCCAGAGGTGGAGCATCCCTCTTCTTCAGCTTTTCTAATACTCAGTTTGAGCTCATGTGATAAGAGCTTGCCAAACAGAATTTGTGGCTCCATCGTAGCCAACTTTCCGAATTCCCGGATAGCAATAGCCTTGGTATCCCATTCTTTCGTTAGGGATCTCAATAACTTGTCATTTAGTTCTCCAACGGTGAATTCCCGATCATAGTTCTTAAGACCATTGACGATCTCAAAGAACTTCTCATAAGTATCAGAAATGGAGTCTCTTGGATCTTGCTTGAATGCTTCATATTCTTGATTCAGCAATGATCTTCGATCATCCCTTACTTCTTCGGTTCCTTCCATAAGAACAACTATGGAGTCCCACATTTCCTTGGCAGACTTGCAGTGTATAAGATTTTGTAGCATTGAATCGTCCACTGCACCAGCAATAATGTTCTTTGCCTTCTTGTCCAAGATGACGAGGGCAATCTCATCTTTGTCTAGCTCCAACATTTTCTTGGGAATCATAATAGCTGAATTTATAGACGATGGCTTCATAGGAACATGGGGACCTTCCTCTACTATCTGAAAAATTCTTGGGTCGGTGGCTTCCATGTAGAACTTCATTCTTTCCTTCCACATAGGGAAGTTCTCCTTAGAACAGACGAGCATCTTGAGAGAATCCTTGGATTTTTCCATTTCAGACAAACTTGCTCTTGCAACTAGATTTAAAGATCTTGTTCAAGGTGTTAACCTTATAGCGAACAACCTGGCTCTGATACCAATTGAAAGTATCTAGTTGCGGCCTAAATCACCTAGAGGGGGGTGAATAGGTGGATTCTATGTCTTTACGCGGAATTAAAAACTTATAAATAAAAGCACACAGAATCCAAAAGAGCACAGCACAACACAGAAAATTATAGTGGTTCCCCGATCTTGGGTAGTCCACTTTCCACCTCACCTATCTAGCACGACCGGCTAGACTAGGCTACTTCACTGATCTCGGATTAAGAATAATCCTACAACTCAGAGTCAAAACTCCTACAAGCTCGGAGAACAAACTCTCCTACAAACTCGGAAGGGAAACTTCCTACAAACTCGGAGACAACGCTCCTACAACTCGGAAGCAAGCTTCCTACAAGAATAATGTAATAAAATCTTACACAACTTTAGATTGAGAAACAATCTACTTTAAATCTCCTTGAGATTTTAACTTTATCATATCTGAAAATAAAAGATCTTCTTCTTCCTTGATTGAATCGGAAATCTGGATCTTGAAAGAAGGAAGAAGAAATCTTGCCTTGAGAGAACTTGATCTGAACACTTAGGAGACAACTAGATCTAAAAGGAACTTGAAGAGATCTAAAATCAGAGATCTAGTTGACCCTTTTCTTCAAGAAGAATCGTTCAAAAACATTGTCGGCAACAGCAGAAGATTTGCGATAACAGTCAGCCGACGGACGGAGAGAACGATGTTTTTCTTCTTGGATTCACGATTAGGGTTAAACGGAATTAACCCTTAGCTATTTATAGCTTCTTCACTCCAACGGCTATATCTGAGAGCATCGAGAAAGACACCTCGCGAATCGTTAAAGATAAATCCCTAAAAGATCAGGCCGGAAGAACTGAACCGGAGATACGCAGACCGATTCGACTAAATGGAATAACCGAATGGCAATAACCGATTCGAATTCGGTTAAATGATATAACTGAATTCTACAGATTTCAACATTCGGTTAAACACATTCACGAAAAACAATAACCGAATTTCAATAACCGAATTCGGTTATTCTATTACTTTGAAGAAATTTCGATCTTTGATTAACCGAATTCGGTTATATCCATTCAGACCATATAGTCGAATTCGACTATATGTCCTAAATGATATAACCGAATTTTACTTAAGAAAAATTCCTTTCTTAAAAGATTCCACCATCAGCTCCAGTCCTCCTTCTCTTGCACTTAGGAAATGAGATACATCCCAATAGAGAGATTTCACATGAGCCAACATTTTGGTCTATACAATGAGGGATTACATTGCACAGGCCTTGTTTGACGACTCATTGAAACCTGACATTGGTTTGTACCTAGTGTGGAATAATCTGCAAACACATAACTAGAGAAATATCAAATACAACATCAATTCATCTTAGTTCAAGGGACACTTCTTCAAATCAAGGTAATTGTGGCTACAATACCCAACAACGATCTTTCGCCACGACCCCTCGCCGCGACCTCCTGCATTCTGCCCGCGATCTAACGCTCGTGCCCTACCCTGACCAGCCAAGATCTGCTTTGACCTGCTCGACAAATCAACTGAAAAGGCTTTCCTTACTCTACTTGATACCCGGACTCATGACGAGCATCGGGCAATCGATGTCATCCTTCAATATGCATCGCCCTCAATCATGCCGCGACTTGAATCATACGGCACTGCGGCCTCTATGTGGAACCATATTCGTACCTACTTCACCCTAACTGACAGTGTGCATGAGTTTTAGCTTCTTCAAACTATCTAGTCCACCCGTCATGGAAATCTCTCTATTCGCCAGTACCATGCCACCATGATTGATCTTTGGAATCAGCTGAGCATCATGGAGCCATCCCCTCTTCCAGGAAACACAAGTCCTTTCTATCAACAATACCTCGCTCTTCGCGATCGTCGCCGACTATTGCAGTTCCTTATGCATCTTAGGCCTGAATTTTAGACTTTTGTTGGCATACTTCTTCAACGATCTTCGCCTCCTTCCTTAGATGTCGCAGTAAATGAACTCACTGCAGAAGAAAATCATCGTCTTGCTCTTGAGAATGGTTCCTCATTGGAACCCACTATTTTGGCCACTCCTGTTACTCATGCTATGACCGCGATCACTCGACGTCCTCCCAGGTCATCATCATCCCACTCTGGAAATCGTCAATCTCGGGTTGTGCCTGCTAATCCCCCTGGGCAAAAATGGTGCAACTGGTACAAACGCTTTGGAAATCATACCACTCAAGAATGCCTTGCTCTTGCAAACCGCAAGGGTCCAGAAGCTGCCGGCCACCGTTCTTTCAGTCGTCCCACTCCTCAGGTCGCCACTACCGATCTTCTGCAAACCTTCTCTACAGAACAGATGTTGCAACTTATGGCAATGATGCAAGTCAACGGTTTCTCCTCTGACATTGGTTCCTCCTTCGTTGTTGTTGTCGTAGGTATTGCTTCTGTCTCTTGGATTTTGGACTCGGGTGCTTCCTACCATATGACGAATGATGATAGTCATCTCTCTTTCCTTACACCCCTCTCCTCATCCTCCTCTATTCGCACTGCTGACGGCACCCTACTTCCAATTCGGGGTCGTGGACATCTCCAAGACCACTCTAACTTCACTATCCCACATGTTTACTATGTTTCGAGACTGACAATGAATCTCTTATCTGTCTCTCAACTTACTAGTCATAATTTCTCTGTTTCTTTCAATACCTTTAATTATTCTATACAAGATTCAACTACGGGAAGGTTGTTGGTAAAGTCTTACGTCGAAACGACCTCTACTGTCTCACTAGTCTGCATCTTCCCCTTCCTCAGTCAACTGTTGCTGCTGTTTCTCCTGCCGTCACCTCCTCGTGTGATCTTTGGCATCGTCGTCTCGCTTGGTTCCTCCTTCGCTGTTGTTGTCTTAGGTATTGCTTCTGCCTCTTGGATTTTGGACTCGGGTGCTTCCTACCATATGACGAATGATGATAGCCATCTCTCTTTCCTTACACCCCTCTCCTCATCCTCCTCTATTCGCACTGCTGACGGCACCTTACTTCCAATTCGGGGTCGTGGACATCTCCAAGACCACTCTAACTTCACTATCCCACATGTTTACTATGTTTCGAGACTGACAATGAATCTCTTATCTGTCTCTCAACTTACTAGTCATAATTTCTCTGTTTCTTTCAATACCTTTAATTGTTCTATACAAGATTCAACTACGGGAAGGTTGTTGGTAAAGTCTTACGTCGAAACGACCTCTACTATCTCACCAGTCTGCTTCTTCCCTATACAACCCACATATTTGCCGAGCGTGTGTAGCGCAGCGTGTACATGATCACGATGATGAAAATGACCGTAACAAAGCAAAATGATTGCTCGAACGCATTCAAAAATGACCCTAATCCGAAAAGGCGGAGACGCCCACTCGCCCTTTAGGGGCGGGTGGGGGGAGACCCCCCCTCCCCACTCGCCCGCCCCCTTGGGGGCGAGTGGGGGGAGAGGCCCACTCGCCCTTTAGGGGCGGGTGGGGGGAGACCCCCCTCCCCACTCGCCCGCCACCTTGGGGGCGAGTGGGGGGAGACGCCCACTCGCCCTTTAGGGGCGGGTGGGGGGAGACCCCCTCCCCACTCGCCCGCCCCCTTGGGGGCGAGTGGGGAAGACCCCCACTCGCCCTTTAGAGGCGGGTGGGGGGAGACCCCCCTCCCCACTCGCCCCCCTTGGGGGCGAGTGGGGGGAGACGCCCACCCGCCCTTTAGGGGCGGGTGGGGGGAGACCCCCTCCCCACTCGCCCGCCCCCTTGGGGGCGAGTGGGGGGAGACGCCCACTCGCCCGCCCCCTTGGGGGCGAGTGGGGGGGGGGGGGGGGGGGGGCGAGTGGGGAAGACCCCCACTTGCCCTTTAGAGGCGGGTGGGGGGAGACCCCCCTCCCCACTCGCCCGCCCCCTCGGGGGCGAGTGGGGAAGACCCCCACTCGCCCTTTAGAGGCGGGTGGGGGGAGACCCCCCTCCCCACTCGCCCGCCCCCTTGGGGGCGAGTGGGGGGAGACCCCCACTCGCCCTTTAGGGGCGGGTGGGGGGAGATACCCCTCCCCACTCGCCCGCCCCCTTGGGGGGAGTGGGAGGAAGCCCCCACTCGCCCTTCTTGGGCGAGTGGGGTCTCGTGTAATCACGTTTAGACCTCCGGCTAGGGCGGGAGTGGACGTTTCAGGTCTCACTCACCCCCCCCCCCCCCCCCTCGCCTGCCTTGGTGGTGATCGCAGGGTTGCCATGGAAGATTCAGGAAGTAATGTTTCGACCCGCGTTTTAGTATTTTCAGACAGCGGAAGTTGGTTATTGGCAGACCATTTTCACTATACGCAGCCCATTTTCAAGAAATCTATAAATAGACCCCCATGGGCACCTTGGGGAGGGTTGGCATCTCCTTACCCCCACCCCCTTAGTGTGTTCGGTTAGCTAGTGACCCTGCCTTCCGTTCGCCAAGTCTTTCAGGCCAACGGTCAGGTGTTGCGAGTGCTCTCCGAGGTGCCCAGACTCAGCATTGGCTTGGGAGGGGAAGATCTTCGGGTCTTTCGGGTTAGTGGCGGGACCTCCTCGCTGCAGCTCGCGGTGTCTGTTTTCACCTGAATCCACCAGTAGAGAGGTTCTTAGGCTCTAAGTGACTAACCGTTCGACTTTACCTGAGATAAGTAAGGGCAAGCTGCCTACCCCTATTTTCGAATGTTGAAGCCGGGAAACTGGTTTCAACATTCTGGTGCGGTGAGCGTGGGACGCAGCTTGTTCAGAAAAACCCCAAGTAGGTCGAATGGCTGGAAGTGAAGAGCTGGAGAACCCACCCCCTCCCGGCGACTACGTAAGGAAAACCGACTTCGATGAGTTCAAGAAGACGATCATGGAGACCTTGCGCTCTGCACTCACCCCCACAGGCGAGTGCTCGACTCCGCCGGTACCTATCCTCACCTCACCTACCCTATGTGAGACGGCACCAGCAGGGCGACTTGATAAGGAAGCGCGGGTGGAGGAGAATAGAACTCTTCAGGCGAGGATGCTGTTTCCTAGCCCGGCGAGTGCTCTGCACCTAGGGGAGGAGGCACGGCGAGTGATGCCCATCCGCCAGGTGGGAAGGGGAAGCCCTTTCTGCGAGTTGATCCTGATCGCCCCGGTTCCGGAAGGGTTTAGGGAGCCGGTTATGTCCCACTACACAGGCAAAGATGACCCTCAGGAGCACCTCCAGTGGTTTGAGGACGCCATGTCCATCAGGCAGATGACCGACGCCTTCAAGTGTAGGTTGTTCGCCATCTCCTTTCAGGAGAAAGCTAGGGATTGGTTCCATCAACTTCCTCCCGAATCCATCTACAGTTTCGGGGACTTGAAGCAGAGTTTCCTGTTAAGGTTCTCGACGTCCAAGAAGAGGAGGAAGGGGGCGGAGTGTAAGACCCCCCCCCCCCCCCCCTCCCCAGACTGAACCGAGTTCAGGGAGGGGGGGATCTTACTGCCCAAAGAGGACCACCCAGCGCTTTCCGGGTGGCGACGTCCCACCCACTCAAGCACTGAGCGGTCTCTTTGTCAGGCACAAGAATCATTACATCACATCTGATCGCACAACGGAAGCAGATAATATAAAGAAAACAAGCATACTGCTTATATTATACATTTAAATATGGCCGGAGCCTATCGTTTTACAAGATATTGCCCGAAGGCTACATAGTCCAAAACAACAATGAGCCCTAGGCTAGTCTTTATTCTCTCGCACTCACGTCTCTGAAGATAGGAGGAGAGGCTGGGGTGTCTGATCGGGCCATCTCTAAGGCACGTATCTCATCCTGCGGGGTGGGGGCTTCGCGCTGTCCCGTTTCCTGTGATTGGTTATAAGAAGTAACCGTTAGTCACAGAGCTAAGTAGAACAATACATCCCCTCCCCGGATCCTTATCCGGGGGGGACGGCTAAAGGACAGAAATGAAATAGCCGAAGCAAGGAAGAAGGTTAGCAGCAGGTGAATATGTATATATATATGTATATATATATATAGATAGGGCCGCTTGCCCTAAAGCCCGTATTTGCGCCGTATAGCAACCACACAACACTATATCGCGCAGGCACACACCCAGGTATTCAAACCCGTACGCACACAAAAGACCCTGTGTCGACACAGTTTAGACCGCTTTCGTTCAAGCAGGGGAGCTAACCCCGCGGGCCTCAACGATGTGGCCGTCGGTGACAGTGGCCAGTCTTGCCACTTCTGAATGTAGTAGTACCGTATCATTCATGCCCTCTTGTACAACTTGGTGTACCAACTGGATGTGAGCGACATCCGGCGAGCCGATTTGTAGGCCGACCAGCGGAGGCAAAACTGCAGGTTCGGAGGGTGATAACCCGCTGCGCACATCTCCCTGTCGCCATGAGTCGTCAACCCACCCGCACTGGTACGAACGGTCTGCGAGCGTGACCAACCCGCCACTCCCAATCAATCTTCACCCGCTATATATAAAACAAACCCTTGGGCCACGTGGCAATTCTACTCGACCGGTCGCACGACCTTGGACCGGGAGGCTTAGCGGTATGAGGGCTCCTTGCTTGGGGCTAACCTGGGAGGAGAGACTCAACTCCGGGTTTTCCCCAACTAAGGCCTCGCCGAAGGGAGGATAAGCACCGCATTTGTTGCCACGGCAGCTCTGCACTAGCAAGTAAAATAGGCCGAAGCAGGGGCCGTAACATTAAACAGAAATGTAGGCCGAAAGCAGAGGCCATAATGATAAGCAGAAAGTAGGCCGAAAGCAAAGGCCATGTAATAAACAGAATAGTAGGCCGAAAGCAGAGGCCATAATGATAGGACCAGTGCAAGACTGGATTTAATTGAAAGTACATGAAGTAAGTGCGGGGGACCAGTGCGAGACTGGATTTAATTGAAAGTACAGAAAATAAGTGCGGGGGACCAGTGCGAGACTGGATTTAATTGAAAGTACAGAAAATAAGTGCGGGGGACCAGTGCGAGACTGGATTTAATTGAAAGTACAGAAAATAAGTGCGGGAGACCAGTGCGAGACTGGATTTAATTGAAAGTACGGAAAGCAGTAAAAGCATAAGAAGAAATGGTTAGTAGTCCAATCACTCCATAAGAGGAGGCTTCGATCGACGACTCCGTTCTTTTATTATCGTCGCGGCGGGGTTAAATTTCGGTGCCGCGCCGCGACGTCGTTCCGATTTTTGCGTTGCTTTTTCGAGCTTAGCCGATTCTTTAGATTAATACGCATGATTTTGATAAGCATCTTAAAATATGCGTCGAGGGGCGCCGATTTATTTCGATGAATATCGCTCTTTTCCGGGCGTCTATTTTTGATTGTAAAAGCCTTTATGGGATCAAATCAAAAGGTCGCACCTCCCAACTTTGATAGTATTTGCAAAATACCTATACTTAGAGCCCCTAATTTTTGGGGAATTTTAGAAACTCATTTGGGCATTTTATTTCCTAAAATAAACTTTATAATGTGTTTTAAAAATAGTAAAACTCCTCCCAAAAATCCCAAAAAAATACAGGAGGTGCCCCTAAGAGTGGGGCACAATTTTCATTTAGGAAATTTCTTTTGAAAAGGGAAGGGAAACAGGGGGGTGGGGTGCGGTTAGAGGCAGGGAAGAGAGCACGGGGCGCCACACCGGGCGCACTCCTTGGGTCCCCACAGCGGATCCGCCGCGGATCCGTTGTGGGGGCGCACAGTTTGAGGCGGGGGCGGGAGTTAAGGAAATGGGGGCCGCTCGATCTCCTGGGGGAGATCGTGCGGCCCCCGCTCGCGCACGGGTGGCAGCCGCTGCCGCCGCCGGGCAGCGGCCGGCTGGGGCCGGCGCCGCCCCCGGTCGGTGCGCCGGGGGCCGGCGACTCCTCCGGGGGTGGTCCGGTGGCCTGGCGCCGCCGGCCACCGCCGGGGGAGGTGATACAGAGGGCGGGAGGCGGTGGCGTGGCCTGCATGGGCCATGCAGGCCCGCTACACCGCCGCCCCCGCCGAGGGGCCACCGGTGCCGCCCCCGGTCGGTGCGCCGGGGGGTCGGCGCCTACTCCGGTGGTGGCCCGGTGGCCTGGCGCCGCCGGACCCCACCGGAAAGTGGGGCAGAGGGGACGGGGAGGCGCGGCGCAGCCGGCACGAGCCATGCCGGCTTGCTGTGCCGCCGCCTCCTCGTGCGCAGCCCTCCCTGCCGCCCCTGGTCGGGGCGCCGGGGAGGGGGCAACCCTCCGGCGGTGGCCCGGCGGCCTGGAGCCACCGGCCGCCGCCGGGGGAGGGGGTTATCCCCCTACAGGAAGTGCGGGGAGGAGGGGGAGGCCACGGGCGCCGCCGGCCGTGCCCGCCGGCGGCCCGGCCGCCTCCCCTGTGCCGGCGCAGAGGTTCTCGAGGGGGACCCCCTCCCCCCAGCGCCACCCGCCGGCGCTGGGGGAGAGGGCTTCCTCGGCCGCCTCCTCCCCGAACCTTGCAAGGTTCGGGGCGGCGGCCGGCGGCGCTCCGGCGACAGAGGGAGGGGGGGTCTTTTTTCCGGGAGGTGGGAAGGAGGAGGGGAGGTGGTTCTACCTGGTGAGGGGCTCGGGTGGAGGGGCGGCCGGCCATGAGGGAGGAGGTGGTGGCGGCGGCTTGCTCCGGCAAGGGGGAGGAGGGGGTGGCTGGCTGGGGGGCTGCCGGCAGAGGAGAGCTGAGAGGGAGAGAGAGGTGGTGTGGGGGGGATTGGAGAGGGGCTGCCCCCCCCCCCCCCCCCCCCCCCCCCCCCCCCCCCCCTTTTATAGGAAGGAGGGGAGCTCTCCCCCCTCTCCCTCCCTTCCACGTGTATGAAGGGAGGGTGAGTGGGGGGAGATATTTTCTCCCCCCCCCCCTTCCTTTCTCTCTCTCTTGCCCCTTGCCCCAATAGGGGCAGCCTCCCCCCCCCTTGGCGGGGGTTTTTTCTCTCCCCCCCCCCTTTTCTTTAGCAATTTCGAGTTCGGGGGGGGGGGGGGGGGGGGGGTGGGGGGGGTTGACTAAGTCAACTTAGGGCGGGGTCCTTCTTGGCTCCCGGGGCACGATAAGAGTTGCCGGGGCCGATGCCGGGTTCGTATGCTTTATATCTCGTGCGTTGCACTGAGGCGATCTGCATAGGACTAAAATGGCATACTCTTCATACGACCTCGTGTCGAGACGCAACGAGTTCCGTTGTGCTTGTATTGGTCATACGATCCTAACGGAACTGACAGCAGTCAATTCGGGGTTCGTACGGCCATTATTCACAATAATGGGGTGGTGGCGCGCTACGATACCTAAAATGGTCATTTTCTCCAAATGACCTCGGATCGAAGTGCAACGAATTCCGTTGCGCTCGTATTGTCCATACGAGTTCAACGGAACCGACGGAAGTCAATTCGGGGTTCGTACGGTCATTATTCATAATAATGAGGTAGTGGCGCGCTACGATACCCGAAATGGTCGTTTTCTCCAAACGATCTCAGATCGAAGTGCAACGAATTCCGTTGCGCTCGTATTGTCCATACGAGTTCAACGGACCCGACGGAAGTCAATTCGGGGTTTGTACGGTCACTATTCATAATAATGAGGTAGTGGCGCGCTACGATACCCGAAATTGTCGTTTTCTCCAAACGACCTCGGATCGAAGTGCAACGAATTCCGTTGCGCTCGTATTGTCCATACGAGTTCAACGGACCCGACGGAAGTCAATTCGGGGTTCGTACGGTCACTATTCATAATAATGAGGTAGTGGCGCGCTACGATACCCGAAATGGTCGTTTTCTCCAAACGACCTCGGATCGAAGTGCAATGAATTCCGTTGCGCTCGTATTGTTCATACGAGTTCAACGGAACTGACGGAGGTCAATTCGGGGTTCGTACGGTCACTATTCATAATAATGAGGTAGTGGCGCGCTACGATTCCCGAAATGGTCGTTTTCTACTGCTCGGGCCTACTTTTATTGGGCTCACTAGGGTCTAGTGGCCCAATAAAAGTCGGGATGTTACAATCCAATAAAAATAAAGAGATTTTCGTCCCCGAAAATTGGCTAAAGTAGGGGTTTAAAGGGTGACATACCTGGGGAAACAGTACCGGGTATCTCTCCCGGACGAGGGCTTCTGGTTCCCAGGTGAACTCTTCGCGTCCTCCGTTTGACCATAAGATCTTGACCATTGTGACGGTTTTGTTTCGCAGCTCTTTGATCTTGGAGTCCACTATCTTCACAGGTTCGAGTCGGACAGATCGGTCGGATTGTACTGATGTCGGTGGTGTGGGAAGGTGCTGCTCGGGTTGGCGAAGTATGCGTCTCAGCGAAGAGACGTGAAACACGTCGTGGAGGTTTCCTAGTTCAGCTGGCAGGGCTAATCTATAGGCCACCGGGCCAACTCTTTCGATGACTGGATACGGACCTAGATAGCGGGGGTCCAGCTTTTTCTGCCTCTTGATTCGTGATATCCCATGCATAGGCTTAATCTTCAAGAAAACCATATCTCCCACTTGGAATTCCACTTGCCGATGACGTGCATCGTAATACTTGGCCTGCCGGCTCTGCGCTTCCAGCATGCGTTCCCGGATTAATCTTATCGCGGCGGTGGTATCGTCGATGTAGGTGACTCCCAAGGCTTCGGGGTCCTCATCCTGTGCCCAAGATAGCGGGGTTCGACAACGTCTTCCGTTGAGGGCTTCGTAAGGTGCCATCTTGATGCTTGCCTGGAAGCTGTTGTTATATGAAAAACTCTACCAGAGGTAGTAACTGCTCCCATGGCTCGCTGTGTTCCACTATGCATAATCGGAGAAGATCTTCCATCGTCCGATTCATTCTTTCCGTCTGCCCATCGGTCTGGGGGTGGAAGGCGGTGCTAAAAGCTAATCTGGTTCCTAGATAAGCTTGCACTCTTCTCCATTCCTTCGATGTAAAACGCCCGTCGCGGTCCGAGACGATTGATTTGGGTATTCCATGAAATCGGACTACCTGCTCGATAAATAGTCGGGCTAGAATGTCGACACCGTCACCTTGCCGGTTCGGGATGAATCGGGCTACCTTGGTGAGGCGGTCCACTACTACCCATATGGAGTCGTTACCTGCACGGGATCGGGGTAAGCCATGGACAAAATCCATGGAAATATCCTCGAACTTCCACTCCGGGATGGGCAGGGGTTGTAGTAGGCCTCCTGGGCTTCGACATTCTGCCTTGACCATTTGACAGGTCTGGCAGTGCGCAACATAGTTGGTGACATCCCTCTTCATTCCTGGCCAGTACAAGGTCCTTCGCAGGTCCGTATACATTTTTACTACTCCCGGGTGTATCGAGTACCTGGTCTGGTGCGCTTCGCGGAGGATTTCTTCCCGAATTCCTTCTGTTGCGGGGACGAATATGCGGTGTCTGAACTGCAGGATGCCATCGTACAAATTGTATCCTCCTGCGCACCATGTTGCAGGGCTTGAATGATCGGGGCTGCTTCTACGTCAATCTTCTGAGCTTCTCTTATCCTATTCTGGATGTCGCACTGTATTTCCATCCAGTAGAGCTGGGCCTGGTATTCCATCGGATTTCTGTGGGCGATGAGGATAATATCCATTTCCGCCAATGATTTGACTAACTCCTCTGGCACCATTTCTAACCAACTCCCGGTCCTCGGAGGCTGCCGACTCAAGGCGTCTGCAACCTTATTAGCCTTGCCGGGGTGGTACTGGAGGGCGAAGTCATAATCACAGAGAAATTCTAACCACCGGCGTTGCCGGAGGTTCAGCTCTTTCTGGGTGAAGACGTATTTGAGGCTTTTATGATCGGAGAAGATTTCGCATCGTACCCCGTAGAGGTAGTGTCTCCAGACTTTTAATGCGAAAACTACCGCCCCCAGCTCCAGATCGTGGGTGGCGTAGTTTAGTTCATGCGGCTTGAGCTGACGTGAGGCGTAGGCAATCACCTTGCCATGTTGCATAAGCACGACCCCCAGTCCTTTCAGAGAGGCATCAGCATAGATTTGGAAACCCTCGGTACCGGAGGGGAGGGTTAGGATTGGGGCCGATATCAGCCGGTTCTTCAGTTCGATGAATGCCGCCTCGCATTCGGGAGACCATTGGAAGGTCACATCCTTCTTGGTGAGAGAGGTAAGTGGTAACGCGATTTTGGAGAAACCTTCGACGAACTTACGGTAGTAGCCGGCGAGGCCAAGGAAACTTCGGATGTCTGCTGCTGTCTTAAGTGGCGGCCAATCTCGTACCGCTTGCACCTTGGCTTGATCCACCGCTACTCCGTTCTTGTTGATGGTGTGTCCCAGAAAGCCGACTTCTTCCATCCAGAACTCGCATTTGCTAAACTTGGCGAAGAGCGAGTGCTCTCTTAGCTTAAGTAGTACCATTTGGAGGTGCCGGGAGTGATCGGTTTTGTTCTTTGAGTAGATGAGAATATCATCTATGAAGACTATTACGAAATGGTCCAGGAAGGGTTTGAATACCGTATTCATCAAAGCCATGAAGGCGGACGGGGCATTGGTTAACCCAAATGGCATTACCATGAACTCGTATAGTCCGTAGCGAGAGCTGAAGGCGGTCTTGGGAATGTCCTCTTCTCGCACTCTAAGTTGATAGTAGCCGGACCTTAAGTCCATCTTGGAAAAGACGGACGCGCCTTGCAGTTGATGGAACAGTTCATCTATCCGGGGTAGGGGATAGGTATTCCGGACAGTGAGTTTATTCAAACCTCTGTAGTCGATGCAGAGACGCAGCGATCCATCCTTCTTTTTAACGAACAGTACTGGGGCTCCCCAGGGAGAGGTACTAGGACGTACGAATCCTGCGTCGACTAACTCTTGTAGCTGCATCTTGAGCTCGGCTAGTTCCCTCGGAGCCATCCGGTACGGTGCTCGGGACACTGGTCGGGCTCCTTGAGTAAGTTCGATTTGGAAGTCCACTTCCCGTTGCGGGGGCAACCCGGGGAGTGACTCTGGGAAGATATCTGGGAAGTCCCTGATCACAGGTACTTTAGCGAGTACTTGCGTCGTGTTCTCCATCTCAAAGTAGATTAGGTATATCTCGTCCTTCGGTCGAACTGCCTTGACGGTTTGTGCAGATGTTAAGATAATGCGGGTGACGGAGGGTATACCTGCTAGCGTGATAAATTGTCCATTTGGATTCTTGAGGTGGATTTCTCGAGTCGAACAATTGATTTGGGCGCTGTGCTCGGTCAACCAATCCATCCCCAGAATGATGTCGAATCCGGTTATTGCTAAGATGGTGGCGTTGACTTCAAACTCTATGCCTCCCAGCATTGCTTGGAAGGAACATTTCTCGGTGGAAGTCATGTCTGACCCATCCGGGAGTCGTATTCGGATCGACATCCCCGATGATCTCACCGTGTTCCCTTTGTCAGCGATGAAGTTTTGTGCAACGAAAGAGTGTGTGGCGCCGGTATCAAACAGTGTTTTAGCGGGATGACCTTCTACCAAAAGTAGACCTGATAATATATATACTATGATCATAAGCTTTTCACAAATATACAGGGGTAGGGATGACATATACAAAAGTCCCAATATATAAAGCTACAACATCTCCTAGGATATCATACTATCGGAAGTAGATACCTATCACTACGTCAGGAGCAGGACCGTGCTGGAGATCCAACGCGTATGCCTTGAGCAGTGCTGCTCTGCCCTGCCTAGCCGGCTCCCTCCTACCTGCGGGACGTCCTCTGCGTCCACCTCGTCCTCTCTCTGCCGCTCTCTGTACTGCTCCTAAACCGGGTCTCCCGGTAGCCTGTGGGCAGAAGGCTCGTATATGCCCAGGCTGCTGGCATAGGTAGCAGTTCCCTGCGAAGGGAACATCTTGTCGTGCGGCTGGGACGACCTGAGGTGCTGGGGCTGGGGGTGCTGGGGCTGGGGGGTGCTGGTCGGGGCTGGGGTGCTGGTCGGGGCTGGGGTGCCTGTCTATATGGCTGGTGACGCTGACGCTGTCTCCCGTCTCGGCCCTGCCTGCGAGGACCTACCCCTCTCTCTCGGCCCTGAGTCTGGGAACACCTA